>VZRN01000168.1:141007-161361 GCA_013397935.1 Dasyornis broadbenti
TGTGTTATTTTCTGGCATGTCAGGCTTTTGAGAGAGGACCTAATAATTACATATCTGCTATCTCATATGGACCGATGATAAATAATGTATTAAACGGGTTTTCTTTTGTCACAGACTAATCCAGTCTGGCAGCGTCCTTAATTTTTGGGTCTTGTAAAAAGCTGCTTCTCAGCTTTAAGAAAGGACTTTATAGAGAAAGCCAATAGTCTTCTTAGCTTTCTCTGTTTCTCAATAAGTAACTGAATAATGATGTTACAGCTGTTTCCAAATTTCAACTGATTGAGTTTGATGTAATATTTTGATGAAATGTTCTCTGCATTCATGTGATGCCTTCTGAGTTGAATTGTGTATAATTCAAAACAATATGAACTTTCAGAACCCCTGCAGGCTATATTTGAAGTGTGTATTTAATGCTACCTACTGTGCAATTTTTTTTTTTTTTTTTCTGGTAGTGGTCTTCTTCACTTAAATTATTATTTTGAGCTTTGTATTCTGTGTGCTTCCAGGTCTGTGTCGGTACCCAGTAACTTCTCTGTCTTTCTAGTGTTACATTATTTTTCAATACCTTAATTCTGAATATTTTAGATTTTAAACAGAGCATGACAGATTGGTGAGTACTCTATATAGCCTTAATGGAAGGGTTATGCTCATGAAATATTTACTTATTTTGATACAGAGAAGCTATATGGAGATTTCTTGAGTTGGAATCTAGAAGACACCCTCTGCCAGTTTCCTCTAAAGCCTGGAAAGATTGCAACATTTATTGTAAACATTAAAGTGAAGCTGGACTTTTCATGCCAAGAAAACCTTCTGCAAGATCTCAGTGATGGTGAGTTTTTAATTTCTCATTGTTTACAAGGGTTGTATGTGCTGCTGGAAACACTTTCCTAATTGCTGTGCCATTTGTGTTAAACTGATTTGTGATGTGGTTGCGTGTTTGAGTATTTGTGTCTTGTAAAGCAAAGACAGCCCTTGGCTGGCCTGTGCAGACTGGAGGGTGAAGTTTTGTGACAACTGTGGCCGTGAGAGTCTGGCCCAACTTCCCCATCATGAGACCTGTCCTGCTATCATTTGAAATATTTTTGACAGTGTTTTCAATGAGTCTCTTTTTAGCCTTACCTTATGAAGATAAAGAAAAACAATTCACAAACATTAGTGACTTTAAAGAAAAATAGCATTGTGTTGGTTATTTAATTACCCAGGATTGTAGAATTCTGAATGATTGCTGAGTGCAGTTTTGCCTAAAGTGACACACTGAAATATAAGGCATAATCCCCCTAGTATTTGTACTGCAGAGAAAGTCTCATGTGCTTAAACTTATTTCAAATAAAAGGAAGATGCAGTGTTTGCTTCTATTAGAATTATTTGGAATTACGAGTACCAGATACTTGTAATAAAGATTTCCTTTTTATAACAAACACACAGTCTTACTGGAGTAATTGCTTTACTCTATTTTTTCAATTGTCTGATACATTTACACTGATCAAATTAACTTGACAAAACAAGATATTCCTGTATTTAAAAAAGAAATATTTGAATTTTTTCCAAGAATCCACTTGCAGGTATGCATTACCATTATAAGTAATCTTTCAGTATAAAAAATACAACAGAATTACATGCAGAGCTTATTCAGGTTTAATAGGAGAGATTTCTGTGAGTTACCTGGCAAATGCATTTAGACAAAACCTACAGTAATTGTTAGTAATGATTGAAAGACTTCTTTGTTTTTGAAACCTCTTTAGCATAAAATAAGATCTTTTAAAAATATTTTAGGACTTAACTGCACAAACCCTGCGGTGTTGCTACACTGAGGTTTAGTTTAGAACTTGTTGAAAATGCTGATACCGGAGGAAGAGCCCACCCTGACATTGTGAAACCACAGGTGCCGGGGAATTGAGACTTTGAGAAAGGCCTCTTGATAGCAAGTGAAATTTCACAGAAGATATATGTATATATAGATATATATGCACACATCTGTATAAAATGTCCTTCATTTGGCCAGTCTCCAAAAACCTCTGAAGCTGCACTTGTCTAGGAGTTTTTCAGACAAAGTAACATAAACCCAAAATATTCTGTAGGAGATGAAGGTAACATACTTCTTGGTACGGATACTGAACAGTTGTGGGATTTGAGATTTGGCCTCTGGCCTCTTGTTCACTTGTATGCAACTCTTATGGGACCACAGATGAACAAAATCTTTGAACAACTTTTTACCTTACTTATTTCTCCCTCCTGTTTCTGCAGAAAGTTGTGTAACTGGTGCCTGGAGACAATTCAATCTTTCCTCATTCAGTGATGATAAAGGAGTAGGATCCAATAGTCTTTTGTTAGAACTTTGGTGTCTGTGGGTGCTGTGTACTCTGTGTCCTTTGAAAGTGTTATTAGAGATGCCAAGTATGTTGACAATTTAGTTGCTGCTTTATTTTTATGTATTGCTTTTAACTTTACAAATGCTGTACTTTCCAAAGAAGCAGGTAAGAGCCTGATGGGAAGAACAATGATGAGCTAGAAAAATCAATGGCAACTATGACATGACTTTTAATCATAGGGTAGCAGTGGTGCCTTTTTTGTTTTGAAGACCAACCACATTTGCAATGATGATCAAAATACTTTAGTCTCTTGAAAGTAATATCCTTAGTAGGGCAATTTTTACTTTCATGTCTTTTCATTTGCTGCTGAAATTGTTTCCTTTTATGCTTTTTGTCATCAGGACGTGGTGCAGAAGGGATAAATTTCTGATGTTTTTTGATGATGCACGTTCATCCAATTGGAAAGTAAACCATGTTATCAATCAGAATTGCTGACGGGTGTAGATGATGTGCTGTCTCACAGAGAAAAATGTTGGATGTTTTCTGGATTAAAGAAAGCAAAAACACAAGTGGCTCTACAGGATCAGATCAGCAACCATCCAGTCCAATATACTGTGACAGTGGATTGTCCCAGTGGAATCTGCTCTTATCCACTGTCACAATACTGGAAAAATTGTGCACATACTTGCTGTTTTCCTTTAGGCTTTTGGACTCCAGCTGTTAGCTCAGGAGCTTCCAGGCCTGAATATAGTTATTCTGGTTTTAGGCACTGTTAGTTGTCCTTTGTGGGTTTCTCTTTCCTAAAATTCTTCTTTCTTGCTGTCAGCACTTTACAACATGCCGTGGCAAGAAGAGTCACAGTTAAATTACTTTTTAGCAGCTTTGCACTTACTGGTGTCCTTGTGTTCCCAGATTTTTGTATTGCGTGAAAGAGGTAACTACATCTTTTACACATGGTACCTGCAAGTGATTTGATGCATTTCCTCAGGGTATTGACACAGCAGACTGGAGATTTCTGTCTGGCTTAGTTGTTCCTGTTACAGAAACTGTTCCACACATCAGCCTTGTCCCTTTTGAACTCTTTCAGCTCTGTATGTTTGAGGGAGGCTGTACACATTATTAGAAAGATGATAGATGTGTTTCTGTAGTGACCTAATGGTGCTCTTTATTTTGTTTTATATTACTTTCCTTATAATCATGGAGAAATGTACAATTTATCATTTGCTTTTTTGACTGTAGCTGAGCATTGAGTTGGGAGATTCATGAATGTGTGAACCACAGCTCCATGATCTTTCTCCTCAGCAGGAACAATAGGCTGAGAACCTCTTGCTACACACAGAAGTTCAGGATTGTTTTTTCCCATTTATTTATGCTAACTTTCATTTGACATTTTATTGGGTGTCAGTCTTTTCTCTCAGGTAACAAAAGATGAGAGGAAAAAGGCTCAAATTGTGCCAGGGGAGGTTTAGATTGGATATTAGGAAACATTTCTTCACTGGAATAGTAGGAAAACATTGGAACGGGCTGCCCAGAGTGGTGGTGGTGGAATCACCATCCCTGAAAGTGTTCCAGAAAAATGTGTGGATGTGGCACTTGGGGACACAGTTTAATGGTGAACATGATGGTGGTGCTGGGTTGAGAGTTGGACAATGATGATCTTAGAAGCTTTTTTCAACCTTAACAATTCTGTGATTCCATGTCTTAAAGCCGGGATTTGGGAGATCTGTGCAAGAGATCAGTTTGCTGCAAATCCTGGAGAAATTTTGGGTATCTTATCCCTTAGCTGGATGGTTCAGAGTTCCTTCTCTGCATGTCCTTGGTTCTCTGGCTGGGAAGGTCAGCGTGGATATTTAATTTGATTCTGAGGTTATTACACTGGGTGAGGCAGAGGGAAACACTTGATCTGCTTGGGACAGCCAGCTATAAGGAGCTGAAGCAGTGAGGTCTCTGTCACCTGCTGAGGTGACCTAAAAAGGTCAACAGGATACTCACATTATGAGCATAATGAATTCCTCTTCCCAGCTATTATACTGTAATTTCTGAAATTCAGCATTTCCCTGACACTAAATGGGGCAAGAACAATAGCTGCTCTTTCTGGATTGTATTGTACACAGTAACTTGTTCATGGCAAGGAAGCTTTTAAAAAAGCTCGTTATGTGCGGATAGTGTTTTGCAAAGTTAATGAATTAATTTACAATGACTATTTCATTATATAAAATGTTAATATTCGTTTATTCCCTGTATAGGGAACCTAAAGACAAGTGTGAGAATATTTAAATTCATAAACTCATCAAAGGAACTAATTAATTACACGTTGAGAGAGAAGCAAGTCTGTGCCTTAAGTCTCCCCTTCTCTAGGGGAAAAAAGGTTGCAGAGAAATAATAGCGTATTTCTAAAAGCACTAATCTTGAATACTTTTAACATTGGTATGCAAGACCAGTGTCTATTTCATACTCATTTTGTTGTTTTTCTTCTGAAATGGCCAGATTTTATCTACTTCAAAATGTTCCTGCACTCACATAGTGCACAGACAATGCATTTTTTTTGTTGGAAAGATACTTGGTTTGGAATTTAAATGTGCTTTTGACAGGTCTTCCAAGAAACTAAGTAGCCTGGAGGACTCTATTAGGATAATGATATCACTGATGATGATGATGATGATGATGATGATGATGATGATGATGATGATGTGGTCCTCAGAGATATCATTTCTATGTTACTATGCTTGGCAGCCTTTATAATATTTAATCATTCAGAGTATTCTTTTGAAGTGACTTCAGTTCTAAGAAGTTTTTTTGTCTCTGCAGTTTGAAGATGTCAGTTTGGTTGTAATGTTAAAATGACTAAATAAGTTTTTTTTCCTTTTGTTGTGTTTTTTAAAATACAAATGCTTCTGTGTCCTCCATAAATTCATCACTGTGTAACTTTAAAAATATTCTTAATTTTTTGAGAACTACAGAATTCTTGAATTAGAGCTTTAGTACTTACAGAAGATAAGGTACCTTTTTCTCTTCCAACTGCTTTTTAAGCTTGATAAATAATTTTGTCTCATAATTTGACTAATAAAGGGTGGGATTTTTTCAGCAGTACGTAAGTGCCATAGTACTTCAGCTATATCAGTTGTAGCAGCCACTACACAAATGCGTAGAGGGATGCTGTTGCAGTCCCCAAATCTTTACGATGTAAATAGCTAAGACAAACATGAGGCAAATAACAATAAATTGGTTATTGACACATACAGGCTAATAACCCGGCCACCGTGTTATGCTGTTCCTTTGCTGAGGCACTTTATTTTAGCATCTAATGTAGTCTGCATAAATAATCTCTAGTGTTTATTATGAATTTCTTTACACTTCATTTGCTCTCTTTCATTGCAGTCACCCTTACTGTACATTTATCTTCCAATTTTAGTTCAGTTCAGCAACCTCAGGACATAAATCCTTACTTACAGTGCATTTGCTGTTGTTAATTACTGTTTTCATAGGTAATGGGGTTTCAAAGAAGTGCTCAGTCTGCTACACATCATCTGTGTCCTGCTCCTGGGAGCTACAGCTGATTCATTCCCAGGAATTTTACCTAGGGTGCTACCTGTGGTCCCTGCTGTGATAGTCCTGGGCAGGTTTTTGAGAGAGGGAAAGAGCTGTATCTCAATGCACAGCTGAAGTGTGAAGGGTGCAGTGGATTATATTGCCTGAAACTGTGTATTCTGATGTTATTCCACTCTTTATTGCTGCAGACAGCAAATTTCTAGAATTCTGCATACTTCATGCAGAACAGTTCTCTTTTACTAGGAGAAAAAAAAAAGGCATTCAAATTCAGCATGCAGAGTCTGTCTCCTGTCTCGAGTTGTTTTTTCTCTTTTCCTGCACGTTTAAAGTACTTTGAAGCTGTTAGAGTGTTCTTATGAGATGTTGCCTACCAAGAGGTTTTTGTTCTGAAATTTCAGTGAAGCAAGGATTGACAAAATAAACAAGTGGGCTGAGGTGATGTTTAGTTTTCATATGTTATGATCAAGCTGTGTACTTTCCTAAAACTATGATTCTCTGATGTAGCATCATAGAATGGTTTGGAATAGAAGGGATGTTAAAGATCTTCTTGTTCCACCCCCCTGCCATGGGCAGGGACACCTTCCACAATACCAGGCTGCTCCAAGCCCCATCCAACCTGGCCTTGGACACTCCCAGGGATGGGGCAGCCAGAGCTTCTCTGGGCAACCTGTGCCAGGGTGTCACCACTCTCACAGCCAAGAATTTCTCCCTGTCAGTTTGATGCTAGCCCCCTTGTCCTGTCACTCCATGACCTTGCAAAAAGTCCCTTTCCAGCTCTCTTGGACCCTTTTTAGGCACTGGAATGGACTCTAAGTTTTCTTCAGAGCCTTGTCTTCTCCAGGCTGCACAACCCCAGCTCTTCCAGCCTGTCCCCAGAGCAGTGGTATTCCAGTCCTTGGATCATCTTTGTGGCCTCCTCTGGACTTGATCCGGCACCTCCACGTCCTTCTGATGTTGGGAGCCCCACAGCTGGATGCAGCACTCCAGGTGGGATCTGCCCAGACCAGATCAGAGGAGCAGAATCCCCCCAGAAACATCCCCAGGCTGCAGGGGGGTCCCTGCTCTGGGCCAGCAGCCCCTCCTGCCCTCCTTGGAATGGCTGCCCTGGAATGTGGTGGAGTCACCATCCTTGGTTTAAGGAAAGATTGGATGTGGCACTCAGTGCTCTGATCTGGTTGATGTGCTGTTTGGTCATAGGTTAGGCTCTGAGTTTTCCAACTGCATTGATTTTGTGATTCCTCCTCCTCCTGCTCCCCTCGGGGTCCCTGTGCTGCTGTTCAGAAAGCTGCAGGAAGCAGCTCTGCACTGCTGTTGGATTGTCCGAAGTTCTCCTGGAAAGAAGCAGCACTTCAGTCTAAAATCTTCTACTGTTTCCATCTTGTGTGACATCAAATGCCCGGACACTGCCTCAGAATCCAAACCTCTCTGGTGTCCTGGTGTCAGTGGAACAGTTTTTAAGTGTTTCCTTGCTGTGGAGTTTGAGACCCCTGTAGCTGTGATATACGTGTTGAAAAGTGTATCCATTTTTGTCCCCTGGTGCACAGCGCAGTGTGACATGGGACAGGAGCTGTCTCATGCCACCTCTTCCTTCAGTGCTTAGTTACTACGGGTTTAACTCCCTGAATGCACTTTCCCTCATTCAAATAAGAAATTGTGTGGGATTCTTCTGAGCAGTGTGCTGGGAAAGTGGCTAATGAAGTTAAATTGACAATTTACTTAACATTTCAGAGGAGAGAGGAAATGCTGGTAAGAGATTTTGCTCTGTTGTGACAGCAGTGACAGGAATGTTGGAAAGGCAAGATGTGTTTTTGCAGTTACCATGGAAAAAGTGTTGGTCATATGCTGTTACCATGGAAATATTCAATGTGGATTGTTGAAATTAGGAAAATTTCTGGACAGAGTAGAAAGACAATTACTCTTTTTATAGTGCAAGACCGCTCAGGCTGCTTCACAGTAGGGATTGATGAAAGAAAACTATGGAGGATGTAGCATTTTCATCTCTCTAAACTTCATGAGAGAAAATAAAACGTATGAAATCTCAAAAAATGTAAGCATCAATAATGTAAAACTTCCGGTGCCCTCCTTCATTAATGCTCACTGTTTTCTCCTGCCATCATTAAGTTCTGCAGCTACCCAGGGTTTTTAACAGGATTTCCCCCCATTCTGAGTATTTAATATATTGCTGAGGAGCTGGGCAAGGTCTTTCCAGCATTACTGCCTGGTCAAAGAACAGAAAAACCAAAATAATTTTTAAAAAGCAATTGTTTGCAGCAGAACATTACTTTTTTTGTCCTCTGGCAGAGAAGTTGGCTTGAGCAGTCCAGGCTGGGAAGGGCTGAGTCATTTGCAGCATAACAAGGTGCCTGGCACTGGTTCTGTGTGAGACTTGAGACAGGAAGTTCAACCACTACAGTGGTTGCCTTGGACTTCTCTTTCATCCTGAAGCAGCACTGATGTCTCCTTTGCTAGAAAACCTCCTTTTCCAGATACAATTCAGAGATTCAAAGATTTCTTCTCCCCAGAGAAAACATTTAAACTATTTTATTTTTTACTCCCCCATAGAAAATAAAAATAAAATGGAGTTTTAAAGGATAAAATAGTTAAGAAAGGCATTAGTTATATCTCTGTGATGTTGTTTTAGGTATTATCTATTCCTCTCTCAAAGAAAAGAAAGCTTATGCCATATAAAAAGTGGAAAATCTGCCTAATGCCATGCAGATTTTCATACTTGGTTCTTTTCAAGTTTTAATTTGCAATTTTATACACCAGTACGTGTCAATTTTTGTTCTAAATATAGAACTAGTGAAAATCATTCATAAGTTGGAGAAGAATATTTTTCCTCAATTAAAAATTCTAATTTTCATTTTAAAAGAGTGGCTTTCAAAGCCTGTGATCAAATGTAGTTATGTATTTATTTCTGTATTTTGTCTCATTCATGGTTGTGCTGCATTGCACGGGCAGGGTGCTCTCACCTGCCTGTCCAGCGCTCCCCCAGGGACTGATACAACAGGATATTTATTCAGTACTAAAGTGCATTTTAGAACTAGTTAGTGAAGGAAATTGCAAGTAAGGGAGTATGGGAATACTTTGTTTGTTTTCTCATTTAGATACCTGTGATGTTTAATGAAGCAAAACTCTTTCATGTTCCTTCTTGTTCTTATGTTTTCTTCTTTTGAGGAACATATCCTCAACATGTCCGGATTTCACAGGAGCAATTTAGGAATTATGTTTGGGTTTTGTGTAACAATTTGGTGTTTTCCATGTGTTCAGCTGTATTGTGTCTGCTGCTATATAGACAGATTTTACTTGTATTTAATTGGTGTTTGTGGATTGCAGTTTCTCTGCACAGCTTCAAGGAACAAAGTCCAACTCTTCTTTGGATGTAAACCTAAATAATAACAAATAGTGAATCTAGTTTTACTGTATGTTAAGACTTAATTATTTTGATTTTCTTACTCTTCTAACTCTCTTCATTCAGCAGTAATTTTCACACATTTTAAGTTTGTGCTTAGACTGTAGCCTTGATTGGCATGAGAACCCCAAATATGCTGCAGTGCATTTATTTACCTTCAAGTTACACCTTGTTGGCAGTACCAAAGACTATTAAGTTATCTTAGCTTAAGTTGCGTTGTCTCTTACTGCCATCCTGTGTGAAAGTACCCAGACTGAGAGTAAACACCAAACTGGGGACATTCCTCTGAGGGTATTTCTTAAGCTTTTTTATTGACTCTTAAAATGGAAACCTTAGTTTCCATTCGGCCTCTTTTGTAAATGAGAACTATTTTAATTATTTTTACATCAGTAGCTGTACAAAACATGATTTCTGTGTTTTCTGTCATTTTCCACAGTATGTGCTTGAAAAAGAAATCCTCATACCAGAAATTAATTTAAAGATCCTAAGGAGCTGATAGGGTCACTGTCGTGGAAACCCATAAACTTTGATATTTATTTTAATACTGTAAATGTTAAAACTAATTTTATATTATTAACTCTGACATCTCTGTCATGATATTTCAAATGCAGTTGCCATCCTTCCCTGTGATCTTCAGCAAGTTTTTGGTGTGTTCACATTTGATTATTTTTGGTGTCTGGGGAGAAACAGCAAAATAATCTTTACCTTTTGTTTTGTCTTGTTGTATAAAAGGTTAATATTACTTTTTGTGTCTCTTCTCTCCCTTTGATAATGCAGATACAAATTAATTGGAACAAAGCATAGCAGTAGACAAGCAAAGGTAATGCTATTTTTTCTGTTTTCCAGATGGAATCAGTGTCAGTGGACTCCCTCTCTCCAGTCCTTTCAGGCAGGTTGTCAAACCAAGAGTAGAGACAAAACCTCTTAATCCCCAAGAAAGCAGCAAAGTTGGTGATTTCAGTCACGTCAAGGTAAGGGAATGACATCAGAATAAGTAAATCCTGTGTTTTTTTTGTTGTATTGTGCTATGGTTTGTTGTGTGATTAAAAACCAAAGGTTTCCTTGTCTCATAAATAATTCCCTTTGGTTTCCTTTAGCACAGCTTGATGTTCTGTGTTTGGATTGTTATATTAGAGCCAACAAACAAAAAAGGTGAAGAAAGATCAGGCTAACAGTGGAAATTGCAGAATTGGTTATCACTGTGGTGAGCTGGGGGAGCTGTCACCTCATGATGCTTTCTCATGCTATTTACTCTGTAGGAAGGTGCTTTTATATGAATTCTTGACTTTCTTACAGTAAGGTTTTTTTAGTGGTGTTCGTATAAGTAATAAAACAGAATAGTTGAGAGAGTCAAAGGAAAAGTAAATAAAAGTAGCAGGGTGGAAGAACAGTTGTGTAGATGGAAGCTGCACTGTGCTTACCAAGAGCCCGCCCTGGACTAAGCTGTTCTATCTTTGCTTTTTTGTGGAAGATCTCACCTGTTGAAAGAGTAAACTCATTGTTTTGAGCTGTGAAATAATTTTAGCTTCATAACGGCCAGATTTGAAGAAGATATAATTTAAGATGAAAATAGGAAAGGTTGTAAAAAATGGACTGTAACACTTCATGGGTCTCTTCCCAAACTTTGGTGAATGTTGTGTGTGGTATTTGATACATTCCCTGCATGGATCCATGTTCTGCATCCTGTCAGGAATTACAGCAAGTGTTGTACAAAGCAATACTTGGCTTCACATGTGTTTCACTGAGAAACAAACACAGGCTCTGCTTTTCTCAGGGACTTGCTTTGGCTGTGAATTTGCTTCCTTCACAGTGAGAATATTCACAATTCTATCTGAGCAATAAACAGGTGGAACTATTAATTTGGAAGTGTGTTTCTTTTGGATCATTAGCACTGTTAATTCATCGTCAATTGATTCTGCAGCACAGAAAACATGACTGCAGCATAGGAAAGGTGTTAACAAAATTACCAAAGCTTTTGTATTTTATGACATAGCAAGGTGTTTTCCAATTATTTATAAATATAAATCATCATGATTGTGGAAATAATTTGATATATAAGTGGATAAAATGTCCAGCATGAATTTTTAAGTTTAGAACCTTGTATAGAATGTCTGGCCTCTAGACACTTCTGAGTCATGGCAGCAATGGGAGTGTTACTTCAAGATAGGACTAAAAATCTAAAAATGCAGAACTTTGCACCAAATACATGAAAAAAAGAGCATTTTGGTGCACTTTTGCTTGTCAGTCAGTTGTCCTGGCAACCAAGAAGTTACAGATTCCCAGTGATCTGTGTGATAGTATTTAGGAGGATGTTGGAGGGCTGTAAAGCAGAAACTTGGTTTTTAACAGTGTATAGGAAGACAGTCTGGTGGGAAGGCACATGCTGGATCCTGTTGCCAGGTTTATGCGATGAATTTTGATTTAATTGGTATTTCATAATGGAAGAACCATTCAGGTGACCAAAACTATATTGAGTAGAGAATACACATTCCAACAGCCTCACAGGGTTCTTTGCTGAGTAAATGTATCAGTGTCCTGAGCCTGATATGTATGAGTGCTCTACAGCACCTGTAGCATGCCTTGAGTTTGTCCCAGTTAAACTGCTATAAACAAATAGTTTGATCCGCTCAGATTAAAAATACCTATGGAACTCAAAACTATTTAGAACTATTTTAGAAATGTTTTTTGATTCAGTGGACTATCCACATAATTAAGTCTCTATATACATGGTCAGACAGTGGGTAGTGGGCAAATGACCAGAAAAAATAACCTTTTTCTTCTTAATTGAAGAGATGTGTTTACCTCATTATCCTCTGTGACAATGTGGATTTCTGCTTGTGACTCCTGCTTTAACAGTGCTCTTAGTAGGAAGCAACATAAGAACCACCAGTAGCTTAAAATGAGAGCTGGATAAATTCCAAATCCATAGAATCAGGCAGTTACTGTAAACAATCCAGTCAAATTAAGCTTTTAGAGATATAATTAGAATGTGTTGTGGTCCAGTTGTCTGGGCTGAGTTCTGAGGAATTTGCTGTAGTTTTGGATTTGACTCTCAATTTTAGATTGGGTGTCTTTGAGTACATGAATTATATTCGTTGTCAAATGCTTTTGCTCAGACATCACTGTCTGAAATGAAACAAGCTGGGATCTGCACATGAGAGATGATCCAAGGTTCCCTCTGATCCTGAGTCTCAGAATAATTGATATTTAGGAACCTTTTTGAGTTCCTCAGAACCTTCTTAAGAGATCCTTCAGCTTCTCCTTGTGTCAGTGGAAGAATGCTGGGTTTGTGGGCTGTTCATGTGTCCCTCACGATGCTGTTTGGGATGAGGGCTGGGTTACATTTGGTTTATAGTTGTGCCAATTAAAGCGGTTTGACAAGGACTAATGTAAGAAACAAGTGGGAGTTTTTAAGTTAAGAAACAAGATGGATCTTAAACAGTTTGTATCTTTGGCTAAAATGCTCTGCTGTCACTTATTCATGATTTAACAATAGGTGTCTGGTGTGAATATTCAGGGGTAGTGGTTATTTTTCAATCCTGCATGCTGTGCATAAAGCTGATCTTCAAATAAAAGTGAATTTCTGCAAATGAAAGTGGATGTAAATCAGTGCTTCTCATGTTGCTGATTCTGAAATGTCCTTGTTCAGATATTTATAAGCCTCATACTTAAACCTTCCCTCCCTACTTATTTGCCTTACAATTTTTGTGCTTCAGTCTTGGGTATTGCAGTCAAACTTCTCTGCAATCTCCGTTTCCAATTTTGCTGCAGGCTGTCTTTTAATAAACCAGTCACTGGCTTCTGGAAATGACTGTTACAATGAGCTCATAAATTCAGTATAAAAATTGCTTTATGACCTCATCATAAAGCTTGCTTATATCCTCAAGCTGAATAGAATCTCACATTGTAATATTATGTTCAGATACTCTTTTCTGCTGTTCAGTGCTGGATAGTTGTGTAGAGCCTTGTCTAAACTCCGTTCTAGGGTGCATCTGCATGAAAGGATGAGTTACCCTGCCTAGCTCTGCATTGCTGTGCTACTACTGGTGTGCGAATGTCAGTTTTGAGGCTGAATCTATTACTTTTTGAGTAACACTGAAGTGTGCTTAGATATTCAACTAGTCTATGTCTTAATCCGAAAGCTGCAGTGAGAAATTTAAACAGATGTCATAATCTCTTAGCCAACACAGTCTCAGTTTTAACCTAGGGAATTCTCTACTGGTTTTCATGCTTGGAAGCTGAGATTATGTGGTGTAGTCTAGTTCTTGTCAGTGATGGAAGAAACACCCTGGTACTTCATTCCATATTCCATATAGACTTGATGTTTAGAGGTCAGTCTAATCCAAATGAAGAGTTGAAATGGAGAAATCTTTTAGCTGGGTGAAGAAAACTTTGAAAACATATTGTGAATTTTTTAAAACCTTGATTTAAGCTGTTAAACACACCCAGTGCTTACTGGCCAGTTGTTTAGCAGACAGGGCTGGTTTATAATTGATAAGGGATTTGGCTGACTTCTTTGTTTATTTGGAGACTTGTATGTTGAGGAGAGTTTCCCTCTGCAGACTGAACGTGAGCTGTAATTCTGGAGATTCAGCTGCAGAAGCTGGAGAGGTTTAAGTACTCTCGTAAAACTGCTCTATTCCTGCACTATCAGTAAATGGTAGGAAGCATTAAAATACAGTATGTAGAGCTAATTTAATTTAACACACTGTCTTTAATGTATCTTTTCTGATTTAGTCAGCAGTGTATTAAGATGAGATACAGGCCTTAATTGGATTTTTTTCTATTCAATTCTCAAGCTTTACTCTTCTGTGTGAAAGTATGCTGCTAATGGGGATAAACTTTATATTGTTGATGCTTTAAGCTCTGGCTCCTTTTACTCATAAGCCTTTTACTCATTATATCTTTTTAAGCCCTTAAACAGACCAAGTGGGATTTAAAAAATAAAATTAAAATATTTTGGGTGCTGCTAAAGTTAGAGTTGATGTTGAATCTATAGAACAAAACTAAAATTTAGATTCCTTTCCATTGACTAAATATGAACACAGGAATGAGATCTTAGGCACAGATATATAGCCCAGTTTAGATGTTCTACTTCCACACTGTCCTATTTTGGAATTCAGTACTATGCTTGTAAATTGTGGCCCTGAACTCTCTCTCAGTATTAAACATGTCGAGTCTTATGTTTCCATCTCTGTTTCCCTAATAACTTTCAAGACGGTAGAAGATAAAAAAAAAAACACAAACAAAGCTCTTCCACTTCCAAATCTGATTTTTATCAATTTTAATACATATATTATTTTTTATAATTGACATTTGTGATATGAGTGCCAGAAAGTCACTCACATTTCCTGAAGCCTCCTCAGATTGGAGCTGTGAGCCGCATCAACATTTGCCAGGTCAGCAAGGTGTTTTTTCTTGCCTTCTTGGCCAAGAATTGCAGTTTTCTTTGAGATAAAGTGGATTATGAAAATAGAGCCATTCTGCAAAAACAAGGGAGAGATGGATTTTTGGCAGTTGGCACCTGTCTGGCAGAATGTGATTATGATCTGGATCGGGACGAAAGCTGGCAATTTTTGAATAGTCTGGGTCTAAATGCTTTTAACTTTCCTTCCCTGCCCAGTTCAGCTTTGCTTATCTTCCCTTGAGTTCTCTAAATAGTTGATTATGCCACACAATTTCTGCTCACCAGTCCTCTTCCTCTTCTGTGAATTGTTCTCTCAAGAAAGGAACAGTCTGTTGTGCCCTAGAGAGGATTGTAACTTAGAACACTAAGAAAATAGTTAACTAAAGCTATTCCCTAGAGCCAGGGGGGAAAAAAACCGTACTACCCCTTGGATTTGAATAAATTCAATTCATTCAGCTTGTCTGGTATTTTATATTCAATATTATCACAGTTGTATCTGCAATTTCAATGCAATATGTTTTAGAACTTGCTATTTTTCCCATTTTATTTGACATGAAAGAGGGATTAAAAATTTTATAAAGTACTAATAAAAAAAAATTGATAGATTCACTGTCTGCCTGTCAAAAGCACTGTTTCTGTGGACTTGTTTCATTGTCACTCAGAAAACAATTGATGATACCCTGCTTATACCCAAACAAATCTCTCATCAGTAGTAGCTGCAGCAGGTGCAATCCCCTGTATAAACCACACTTCATCTCTTTCTTGTCCAAAGATGAATAAAGAAAAATTAAAGTTGACACCAACACAATAAACAGCGCTTGTGTGAACAGCTGGAGGTGGTTACATCCATAATGACATTATGATGAGAAAGCAAAACTTAATACTGAGGTTGGCTTTTGTAGGAGGGTGTTGGCTGTATAGAAAGTGAGGGGAAAAAAGGAGGGGGAGTCGACTGGGTTAGAATAATGGAGAAATAGTAAAGATGGGCTCATGTGAAGACCTTCTGAGCTGGAAACTAGAAGTGGATGGAGGGTTGGAACAAACATCTGGCACAGGGTGGTGGAAGTCCAGTCAGCTCTGTAAAAAAAATTAGGAATAATAAGGAACTGAGATGTTTTTTTCTGAATGCTCTGCTTGCATTGAATTGCAGATTTCCTCACAATGTTCTTCCAGAGGTTAGAGAGCCCCTGCAGCCTGGAGCTCTCAGAATGTAACCTGCCCTGTGGTCAGGTGTCACAAATTCAGAATACCCTTGGGTTTTTATACATTAACTTTGCACTTACAGGTTCTTTCATGTTTAGTTTTCTTCTTTTAGTGAGGACAGATGAGGTAGGTCAGAGACAGGCTTTTTATCAAAGACCACTCTTTATTTCAGGTGCCTTATTTACTTGTTTCTTACCTGTGTACATTTACACTGCTCGTGTTGTAGATTTACACATTTGCTGCTGAAGTTGTTTTCAGCCTCATGCTGCATTTTTGCTTAAATATTACTCATCCTACATTTGATGTTTTCTTGCCAGATGTTTGATGGAGCTTTCTTGAAGTTCCATAAATTTTATTGATTAAATAATTTTCTGTGGTCTTTTAACTACAAAACTTCAGTGCATTGATGCGTAATGAAGAATAGCTTTACTGCAGGCTGTGGTAAACACTGCACCATAGTTTTTTCTCTCAATTTGAGAATAAATAAATCTGCAAGCAAGTTCAGTTTCTTAGTACTTCAGATAACTTTTTTTTGTTGAAGTATTTTGAATTCCTCAATCACAGACACAGATCATAGTAAGGCTTGGAGGTTTGTTACGGTTTTTGGGCAAGTGGCCAAAGGAGATAAAGAACATCTTGATAAAAAAAACAACCAAACAAAAACCAGAAGATTCTTTAGACTGCGAATATTCTGTTTAGCTAGAAGTGGCGTTTTTAATAGCTGCCTTCCCCAGGAGTATGAGAAAGAGAATGAAGGTTAGTAATTTATCACTGTGGGGACTTCAGAAGAGTAGGTCAAGTGTGGTAGTTTTGCTCAGAAGAAATGGGAATCACAGAATGTGATGGCTGTAATTGATGCCAAGGCATTTTTGAAAGGGCACCTCAGAATCTGCTTTACCAACTTCTTTTCACTGAGGCAAACGACTGGATAGTCATCACAGCACTCTCCACATTTGCGGTTTATGGGCAAACCAGGTTTTAAATGTCATAGCTTGCAAGTTTTTAGTGTGATGGTCTGGAAGAGGGATTGCTTAAGAGAATTCCAATTTATTTATGCATGTGTTTAAGGCTTTTTAATTTAGTACTAAGAATGATGTTGTGCTAAATTTATCATTAATCAGTCAGAGGCTGACTCTTTGTTAGGGGGAGGAGGACAAGACTGACTTTGAAATACTTAAATTTTCAGGAAATGAACATTATCTAAACGTATCAAAAGTGGAGGAGAGGAAATTCTTTGTAAGACAAAAAGGGAAAAACCCCTGAGACTTAAATAAATAAATGCAGCTTTTAATATTGTGTTAGGTAAAACAGATCCAGCTCATATTTTGTTGGTCATTTTATGAAATTGGTTTCTCTGTGTTGTCATTAAATTGCTGATCTTGTTGTATATTGCAGTGACTGATGATGTGAGAGAGGAAAAAACAGGTGATGAAAAAAATGTTATGTGAAGAGGGGAAAGTGTAGAAATTTGAGGATGCTGATCAAATAGAGTGTAATTTCTTAGATGTTTCTCTATGATTCATTTCGACCTGATTTTCTGTAGGTGTAATCTTAGAGTAAATTAAATTCCTAATGTTCTTGTGTTTAAATGGAATAAAAATCTTGTTCTCTGGTAGTAGAAGATAAAAAGTACTATGAATATTACGTTGGGAAATTGATCCTTTGCACTGGTGCATGTGGTTTTTATGTGGAATATTTTCTGTACTACTTAGAGGTGTGTAGTTTGATGATGCATTAGTATAAATATGACTGTAAAGTGACTTGGATATGCTTCAGCTGTCTGTAACCATTAAATAGTGAGCATAATACATCACACTTTGCAATCATATTGGTAAGAGTGGAGAACTCAGAATGTCTTGCTAATTTTAAACCTGGGGCTCTTAAAACATTATTGGTTTAGCTGATGTAGGTCTGAGAAGAGAAAAAGACAAATGACAAGAAGCAATTAAAATACATACTTTGTAATAAAGTTAATCTCTGGAGCAAGGAAGCTTCTAGATTGCTTCATGGCATTAACTAGTGTGTCTAAATTTTATCAAGTTTACTTTCAGTTAAGTTATATCTCGGTATCAAATGATCAGCAAGGTGAGCACTACATTTCGAGTACTCTATGAGTAACTTTTGAGTAATTCCATAAAATTCCACTCATTTTTGGTTAGACACTGTACAAATGCAAGTAATAGACAATTTTATTACTACTGCTGCCATTTGATACAGCAGCTGACAGTCCAGAACAAGGAATAAATGACTTGCCCAAGGTCACACAAGATGTGCAGTTGGGAATATTGTCAAAATAACCACCAAATGCTCCATCCCCTGATGAGGGTGAGAAACAGGTGAGGTAATCTTGTTTTTTAGGAATATGAAAAAATAATCTAAACTCCTGCATTCTTCACTGGTGGAAAAATTCAGTATGAGGTTTTCTCTGCCCAGAGCCTTATCTTTTACCAAAAGGCATATTTGGATTTTGCCCATTGCACAGTTTTTGTTCACTATGGGCAGCTGTCTGTGTCTTTTTGTTTTAATTCTTCCGTGTTATTCTTCACTTGATTTTCTGCCTCTTGTTGGTCAGTGCAGTGCTGTGGGCAATGTTGATCCTCTCCCTGAGACCATCTGCTTGCTTGGTAATCACCTGTAGACTATATAGAATAGTGGGGGGGATAGCTCCAAACGGAGTGCAAATGAGTTGAAATACAAAAAAGATGGAATGTTACCCAGATGCTGCAAATCTGTTCTTGTAGCCTTGGTGGAAGACTTCCTCCTGATGATCCATCTAATCTGATCCTGATAAATTTACCTCTGAGGTTCCAGCATCAAGCCAAGAACTCTGAGCTGAAACAGTCATTTTTGGAAGTGAGCCAATTTTATTGAAATATTTCGGTGGCAGAAAACTTTCTCCATCCTTACAGCAGTTCCTGTAATGGCGAAATAGCTGTGCCTTTCAAAAGTGCATTTTACCATCAGCCCTAATTTGTCTTACCTTCAATTTCCACTGCTGGGTTTTAAAGCAAATAAAGGGCCTTCTGCCCTAGGTATCTTTCCTCTCTGCTTATTGTAAATGAGATAATGTGGGACCAATTATTTTTAGAATTTTATTCAGAACTTTGTGTATGACAGAAATGTCAAATTCCAAAGGAAGGAGGGCACTGCTTTTCCTTCACTGTTATACAGCTCAGTGATGATTGCCGCAAAGTGCTGGCTTTGCTCTTGAAGCTGTATCTCTGTAAAGTTTTAAAGTTTTATGAATTATAATGAATATTTTTTTTAATGTTTCAGTTTTGAAAATGACCTTTTGGGTTTCCTTTGTGGTGGTAATGTCATGCAACTATAATGCATAACTTCACCATGACAATTTTTCTACCACAAAAGAAATAAAATAGTTTGAATGTAACTGTTCTTTGTACTTGGTATCCAAGTGTGAGTTATGACCTCCCAGTCTGGATGGAATGGAGTTGAAATGGTGGGTGATCGTTAGATTTTTAACTGAAAAATTAATAAAAGTAATAATAATTTCATTATCATGTTCTATGCCACTTACTTTAGCGAATATTCCTGAGAGTGATTGTTGTTCAAATTAAGAGAGGTGAGTTGAGGAAAAGAAAAAGCCATCCCCAAATTTGAGCAGTTATAACCCTGTAACTCACTAGTAACTTTGAATAATAACTTTGACTATGATTTCTGTGGAGGAAAAATACTCAAACCTCCACAAAACTTGAACAACTCAATCCTCAGATGTCTGTATAGTGGCAGGTCTGCTTTCCTCACTTTCCAAAAGCCACTCACTTTGAAAAGTCCCTGATGGAAAAGGTAACACAATGAGCCTGTGGACATTTTATTTATTGTTTCCCCTGAAAATTAGACATTGTGACATAACTATGTGCAAAACAAAATGATCTCTCTGCACTGTGCAGTGCCAGGCCAAGTCCTGCTGAGCTCTCCTGGATGTGTGTGTTGAATCTCCCAAGGAACAGGAAGGCATAAGATAAGGATCTCCATATTCCAGGAACAAATATAAGGCAATACTGGCTTGAAAGGGAAAGTGAGAAGGAAACCAGATCAACTTAATCAACTTAATAATTTTGCTTAGAGAAAAAATTGTGTTCGGCATTCTGGACAAAATGCATAGATTTATCTCTAATGTCCATTACCATAATATCCAGCTCACTCCAATGAGGAATGTATGGGAAATAATTCCAGACGGCCAGCTTGACAGCAGGAACCTCAAATGGCTTTGCTTGTCCATAACTTCTGGTTGCTGCTGTCCAGTGACAGAAGAAATGCTCAGTTCTGATACCTGGAGAGTGTCTCCCATGCACAGGGAACATAAGGAAGAGCAAGGGCTGTGTCACTGATTTTCCTCCTCTGTAACACTGACTACCCCAAACACTACGTTTCTACCTTTGTCTAGAAATACCTGTTGTTAATATGTTATAATAAGCTCTTTGAAGCTTTTCTGCCTTTTTTTTTTTTTTTT
>VZRN01000168.1:161401-183528 GCA_013397935.1 Dasyornis broadbenti
TTTATGTTTTTGTTTTGTCTCTTCTCATCTCTCGTAGTATTTTCTACTCACTGTTGCTTTGCCATGTACAAAATCCTGGCTTGCTTTTTCAGGAATCTTGCCATCTGTTGAGTACCTTGTACCAGCCTAACGTGTGAAAGTCAGTAAGGCTCAGCTCATGCTCTCTTTTCTTCATTTGTTCAGCTCACAGGCTTGCATCTTACTCAGAGAGAAAATCAAACTATAAACATCAGGCTTTTTAAGGATATGTAGAAGAGCATCAAATGGAAATAGAAGTCTATCTATGATTGAGATTGTAGTACATTTTCATTTTGCATCTTAATTTTTACCTTTCTTTATCTGTTCAGTAAAATCTCCCTATTTCAAAAAAATCACAGTGTGCATTAGGAAAAATTTCTTCACTGTAAGAATGGTGAAGCATTGGAAGGGGCTGCCCAGGGTGGTGGAGGAGTCATTATCATGCCTGGAAATGTTAAAAAAACAACTGCATGTGGCTTTTTGTGCTAAGGTTTAGTGGACATGGTGATATTTGGTCAAAGGTTGGACTTGATGATCTTGCATTGATGATTTTATGATTCTTGCCTGGCTCATGCCCCTACAAAAAAGAACCAAAAAGTTAAAAGTTAATGTAGTTGTCTCAGCGAATGAAGGTTTAGTTGCCTTTTTCCTTGCAGACAGTCTGAATTTTATAGAAGTGAAACTTGCTTTTGGACACCAAAACCTTCAGGTTACAGGATTAGAAAAAACAGTGGAAAATGTCCTTTGTAAACTTGGTCTCTGAGACAAGAAACCCTTTTTCTTTGGAGGGAATTGAAAAGAAAAATTCAGACTGCAGCAAGTAAAAGAGGAGCTGTTTGTCCTTTGTGCTTAAATAGTTAAAATCTCCAGTGCAGCGAAACACTTCATTAAAATTTTGTCAGCCAGGCTGAAGTGTTGGCCTTGGACTAACCTAAACAAATGTGATGGGTTGGCTCCGGAGCAGCGTGGAGTGCTACATCGCAGCACAGTTTCACAGCTTCTCTAATATCTTTCCTTTTCCCCCTTTTTTTTGCGTCCCCCTTGCTCCATTCCTTTGAAGGAAGGTACAGATTATTTTGACCATTTAGTTCCTATGTTTTAAAAATGTATTTCTTTACATTTGTGTGGTTACCTGTTTGGAGTTGTGGTGGGTGTTTTATTTTTCCCACCCTTAAAAATAAGGGATTGAATTTTAGCTCATCATCCAGGATAAGCTGAAATTTTCCATACTTCTCTCTCTGCATGATCAGCTTGCTGGTTTACATTTTCCTGCTGTTTTATGAATTGGGAAAAATCTTAAAGGATAGCA
This sequence comes from Dasyornis broadbenti, assembly GCA_013397935.1. NCBI lineage: Eukaryota > Metazoa > Chordata > Aves > Passeriformes > Dasyornithidae > Dasyornis > Dasyornis broadbenti. The sequence continues at coordinate 162,729 of VZRN01000168.1, forward strand.
GCAGATTTGAAATAGAGTTTTTCACATTATACTCTGTGTAGTGCAAATGCATTTCCTTGCAGGTTTGTCTGTGGGTTTTGTTCAGGCTCTTTTCGATTTGAAAGCAATTAAATGAAAAATAGACACCACAGGTTTAGAGTTTCTCTGCATGTTTAAAACTCAGGGAGTAGGTTCGGATCTGGAGTGGCTGATCTGAAGTGATGGAGAAGATCAAATGTGCATTTTCAGTATTTCAATTTTCAACCTAAACACTAGATTCTGAGTTGAGGTTTTTCTAGAGAATTCTGAATTGAAAGGAATATGGATTGAGTGAAGCCCGCTGTTAAATGAACTGTAAGGTGAAGAGACGAGGAATAGCTGCATGTCTGTGTTTCTGTAATACATTCTATATATCTAAATTTTTTTTTTTTTTCTGTAATAAGCGATAGAGTGACCAAAATTGCGAAGACAGGAAGAAGAAGAAAGGCTTTTTTGGTTATTGTCACACAAATTTGAGTATAGCTGAGGTTTTTCTCCATATTTGACTCCAGGGCATACACAGTTCCTAATCTGAGTAATGCTTTATCTGTGATGAGGCAACGATACACCTTTTTTGTGAACTAACAGTGTCAGGATGATGCTTCTCATCTCCTCTTTGTATTCAGTTCAGGTCCTGTTTTCCTGTGTGCCTATCCTTGCTTTAATTCAGTAGCAATCAGTGGGAATAACTAAGGCTGCAAAGAAAATAAACAGGAAAAACTCTGAGTATTACATGCCTTTTTTTAATAACCTGTGAAAACATCCACGTTCTTAAATAGTTGTGATTGCTGCTGCATTGTTTTTTGGGTTTTTTTTTTNTGCTTTGTTTTTTTGGTTTTTTTTTTTTTTTTTTTTTTTCCCCCCTTTTTTCTTTTTCCTGTCTCAGGAATTTTCCTAATTGCCTGTCAGTTCCACTTCTTCAGGTCTTTCTATCAGTTTACGATCATTTAATTTATTACAAGTTGCTACCCTGCATCTTTAATGAATATTCAGGGCACAGAGTGAGAACAAGTTTATGACCACCTAGAAGGAATTAAGATTTTTTTCTGCAGCTAGAGGTTTTAGGCAATAACAGAAGCAAAATTATTTAGCTGCAAATAAACAGAAGTGAATTGTCAACATTTCCCCTCCTGATTGCATTGCTTCCCTTGCTTTCTTCTGGGTAGGTTTTCACTTCTCCCTTACTTTTTCCCTTAGGAACTTGGAAGGAGAGGTTAAGGGTCTGAAACTCTGTAGTTCTGCATGGCTGCTGTGACAACGATGTCCTGTTAAAAATGTCAGCAGTGTCCCCATCCCCATGGATAACTGTGCCTGTCCGTGGCACAGGACTTCCCAAAGCTGGATCTTGCTGGAATTGTTGTGCGCGAGCACTTGTTCTTGGAAATGCAGGGATGCACCTGTTCTGAAATTAATTCAAGAGGACATTTCAGTGTTGTGGCAGTCTTGGCAAGTGTTAAATGTGTTAATCCTTATGTCCTACCTAAACTTGTGTGCTATTTGGATAAAATTCAGCTTAAATTATCACAGCATCCCAGCAACTTCTGGTGGTTTATTTTCCTTTTCTTTCTTCTTTTTCTTTTTTTTTTTGTCCCCCTTACTGGAGTCTGAACTGAAGTCTGATTGGAAGTTAAGCCTTTTATTTAATACACCACCAAAATGAAATTTCCCCGCATTTCCTCACAGAGAGTTTAGTTTTAAATAGATTTTTGTTTTCCATTAACATATGGTTTAAGATAGAGCTGAATTGAAAAATAACTCGTGACAGCTAGAGAATGCATGTGTAAATTATCTTTTGGCCTGCAAGGTATCCATGACTAAGAGGTCATGCTATTTAAAAAATTAGAATCTTACAGTATGCCTAAATTCCCTGTGAATTGTAACCTGGAGGTTGCCTGTCCTACCACCAACTCGTGATCGATTTTGAAGAGAGACTGGAGAAATGACTGCTGGAAATTGAAAAGATTTGCTGCCTACATGTTCTTATTTAAGTTAAAAAATGGAAGCGTAATCTAAGAAGGAATTCCTAATAAGAATTTGATATTTCAAGAATGGAATTTAGGCATGGTCTAAACATGATTCCCCACTATTAATTAAATACCACAAGGTGGATTGTACTGTGAATGGTAAAACTTATGTCATAAATATGTGCAAATGTTTCATCTGGATGATTTGTTCATATTCTGTTGGAAGTAGTTTATTTTCATATCTCACATACCAGAGTATGTATTTTAAATAAAATGGTGTGTGTGTGTTTTAGATGTTTGTACTGCGAAATGGTGGGAAAAAACTCCAGAAATAACAGAAAAGAGAGATCTTCTTCAGCAGACACCTTTCTATTAAAAGTACTTGATCTGTTGGGTCTTGAATAATGTTAATGGAAAAGACAGAAGTTATTGATTTTAAGGCCATTATGAGTTTCTACACTTCTAAGACTTTATAAACCGGAAGAATATAAAGCACTAAACCAATTTGGGAATAGTCAGACCACACAACATGGAAAAGTGTTCAGAAAGATTATTTTTCTTAGATTCCATTACACAAAGGAATTGAAATAGCTCCATTTATTTAGTGCCCAGGCTAAGCCTGTAAGCCCAAGTAGTCTACACTTAGTGGTACCCCTTAGTGATACCCTGTTTTTCAAACGTTTGAAAAATGTTTGAAGATCTGTAATATAAAAATACAACAGAGTTTGCAGGAAGAAAACCTCAAAGCAAGCAAGGCTTTGTGAGCATACAGGAGATAGATTTGAATAAGTAGAAATGTTTAAGTGTGGAGCAGAGATAATTGGAGCTGATTATTTTTGAAGAATATTGATGAAGGCTACCTCGTTACTAAGCTGAGATGGGTGCTTGATGTCACCTTCATGTTCTCTTGTTGTGTCCTCTTTTGTCATACAATTCCATGCTATATTCCCTGGAAAATTGCACTACTTTCATTAAGTATATGTATCGGTGCTTTTCGTGTTTTAATCCGTGGCTCAGGTTTTGAGCTGCAGAAGCTACAAGTAACTTGGAAACTGCAAGATAAAATTAATTCATTCAGCATTATGAAACACAATTTAAACTGCTTAATGCCAGTTAAGATAGTATATAAACATGTAGATTTAAAAAATGAGAACTATAACTTCAGCAGTATGAAAAACAATTTTAAACTCATTAATGCCAGTTAAAATTGTATACAAGTATGTAGATTTTAAAAAAGAAAAATAGAATGTGCTTTTGTAAATGAAACGGAAGATATTTCAGTCTTACGTGATTTATATTTAGAAAAAAAATACCGTGAATGTTCTACTGCTTTCAGCTGTCATTTTTGTCAGTTCTTAATTTACTTCTTTCCAAACAAGTTTACAAATCCGTTCATTTAAAATGGAAAGTTGACTGCTGCTGTTTCTCTTTAACACATGCTTGAAAATGTGCTACTTTTGAAGATGCTTCTTTAGGTGAATGCTGAAGTCAAGCATTTGAGCCTGTTTACTTTCAGAAATCTGTTTCACTTGCTGCCTGACTGGATCTTCCAGTCATTGATCCTGTTGTCTAGTTTTAACTTGGAAATGGAATCAAAATCAACCACTGTTATTTGTTTAATACGAACATGAGGCTGTTTTATTTCCACTGAGTAAGAGATTGCATGGAGTTCTATACGTGTAGTTGTATGTAGTTGTAGAAAGATTCTTCTCACTTTCTCCTGGGAAGTTCTGAAAACCTCAATGAATCTGTGCCCTGTTAGAGTTCTGTGAACTGAATTTTTACCCCGAGGTTCTGTGCTGAAGGTGTTAATTATGAGAGCTAATATGATGCATAGTCGGGATGTCATAGTTAGAATGAAATTTTGTAACTTTTGTGAAGAGAGGGTTTCTTGTTACAACAGGCTGTAATGTCTGGGCACGTGAATAGGCTGGTAATGGGGCAATTGCTTGGAGTGGGGCTTGAACTGAGCAGAAAAAGCATTTTGAATAGATTTTTCACTTTATTATAAAAGTACATTTTAAGGGTTGACTTCTGTTAACTGTTCTTTCTTGACATGAGTATTTTGAGGAACGCAGAAGACCCAGAATCTTAACACAGTAATTTTGAATCAAAAGTCTCCTTTTCAAGACCTTAGCCCAGTTCAGGGCAGTACACTCTCTTTGGAGACTACTTTTCCATTTTAGTGTGGGTTGCTCTGTGCCATTTTTCATCCAAGAACTTCAGGGTCAAAGTGCTGAATAGGAAAAAATGGAAACACATTTTTCAGAATCAAACTGTGTTCTTGTACTTGTCTTATCATATTTCTGTTTTTCTTGAGTGATCTGCAGCATTCCTGTGGCATTTTTCACCAGTACATGAAAACATCTCAAGAATATGTGGTGCTAGGTATATTGTCATCACTACTAGGGTGAAAAACATAAGTAAAATTACAAAATTATTTGAACTTTAAGGTTCTAATTCATTACGGAAAATTAATAGTTGCATTACAGAGTTGTATTCACTGGCTAGGAGCTGTACAGCAAAAAAGAGAACAGTATCTGCCCCAAATGCAGAACAGCTGTAGGTCTAAGATAGGAGAACACAGACACCATTGGGAGTTCAAGGAAACATTCCAAGAGCATCTGTTTATTTATCCCAATACTTATTTATAATGCATCATTCACAGAATCAGACTCAGAATGGTTGAGGTTGGGAGGCACCCCTGGAAGTCACCTGATGCCACCCTCCATTGTTTTACAGCCAACGAGAAAGGAACCCCTTACATGGCTAAGCCAGTCCTTTAGTATTAGTACAGTACTTAGTATTGAAATCCTAACCTTTTAATCATTATTAGTCCAGATTTAACCATTACAAGAAGAATAATAATACAGTTGGAATTATTGCACACCAAATTCTTAGCGTAGGAAAAGGGCTGGGAACTATACCCACCCTCCCAGTGCTGTAAGGTTGGTCTCTTCCCAGTGCTGGTGAAGTGTCCTTCGCTGGCAGGAATATGCCACGGGTGGTTTCTTTTCTAGGCTGCACTTTCTAATGTATTTTTACACCTTGCTTTTTCTTAATTGTTTTGTGGTTTCTTACATCCCAAATCAGCATATGTTAGATGTTATTTGTTCTTGTTGTTAGCCCTGACCAGGGTTTTGTCTAGATGTGTAACTGCATTTCTTTATGTGATTGTTGATGAGTGATTTACAGCCTTTGGGGTTTTGCCTGTACAGCTGTGCTGCGACCACCTCTCAAAGTGTCCATCATCAGACAGGGCCTTTATTTATCTACACCACATAATTATCTTATTGATAAATATCTCATTCTCAATAGAGTAACTGCCTCTTGCAACTCTGTGTGCAAAGCTGAAGTTGTACCATGCAAGTAAAACAAATCGGACACAGTGTCCTGGTCAGGTAGATGAATTGTTGTGGCAACTAAACCTCATAAAGTTGCGGCCAGGTCAATCAGAGCAAACTGAGCAAACCTCAATCCTGAGGCCTTGTGATCTCAATATAATGCACAGAAATACAAATTCAGATTCTTTCCTGGCTAGGACACTGCAGTGTTACAGGTCTGCCCAACCTGGATGAGAGTTTGTTTCAAATGATGAGCACAAGGGAAGCGGACACGAGTTCCAGTTCTCTAACGCATATTCATTCAAGTAAATAGAAAATGGTTCTGTGGCCCTCTGGAATATTAACAGAAGAGAATAGATGAGCTTAATTACGATTACTTGGGAAAGATTGGGTCTTTTTCCCCCTCCAATTTATCAAACAGTTGTGTATGCTCATTGTTGTCAGGTCTAGGTTATAATACCCTTGAAAACCAAAACTGGTACCTTTGGGGGTGAAGTGCTTTCTAGAAACAGTGAATAATGGCAAAATTATTAATAGTATGGTTTATGGAAAGAAAACTTAATCAGAAATTGTTGACCTGCATAATATGTTCAGAATAGTTCTGCTTTACTGAGTGTGGAATCAGAGCAGTTTCTTCCAGTGAAACTATTAGAAGCAGAGGACTTTTGGGTTTTGTACAACAACCTTTCCTATTTTATGCAGTGAATAGCAGGCCTGATGAAAGTTCTTCCGTAAATGGAATGTAACCGTGTCTTCCACTGAAAAATAGGAAATAGTTATTCTCTGACCATGCCAGCTGTTTTTCTTAGGGGATAGCTGAAACATCTTGTTACTGCTGGTATTGGTAGCAGTTGAAATGATACTTAATGTTTTGTACACGTGATTCCATGAGAATACCTTACTGACAAAAGAGATATTGGACTGGAAATTGGGGTAGTATTAGTATTTCAAAAGAACAATATGAATGAATTTGCTAATTCATCAGGTATGCACATTTATTTCATTTGAAGTTGGTTACACTTATTGAAAGGCTTAAGTAAGTGTAGTACTACATAGAATCCTTTTATTCCAGAAGGAAGGAGAGACAGAAGTCTACTTATAATTTATATCCAATATTTATATTTAGCTGCCTTTTTCTAAATGTAACAGTTTTTTTTTTTTTTTTTTCCGAATAGAATCACAGAATGATTCGGGTTGGAAGGGACCTTAAAGATCCTCTAGTTCCAATCCCACCTCCATGGGGGCTTTGGGGAATTGTCTGTACTGCCTCAACTTCTAATCAGTTATTTTTCTTACAGAATATCTTTATTAGGGAAAAATGGTGACAGGTATAATACAGTATTTCCCTTGTTGTTCCTCTTTTATAGATATGCAATGTATTACAGTCTTGTCACTTACTTTGTTGTGGAAAGGGGTGAAGGGTGAATAATGATGGAAATATTTGTTGTGAGTTTGCGTAAGGGATAAAAATAAAGGTTAACACCAGCATAAATCTTTCTCCCATGTTACTGCCTTCATCAGAGTGTTAGAACTTGGCTCATAACTGCTATAAATTGGTAAAAGAGATAAAATATGTAACAAGCCTGGGAAGTCCATTTGAGTTTTTCATATGTGGATGCAGTAAGCTGATCAATAAATTTAATACTTGATGCTCCGATTTATCTTCACTAAATTTATTAGTCTGCCACCACATTTTCAGTGAAAGCTGTGGTAACTTTAACAGCTTGTACTGTTTGTCCTTGTACAGCTGGCTTTTAGAGGCCAAATTCCAGGGAAAAGCAAACAGAAAGCAAACCCTTCCATTTATCTCATTCTTGAGATCATGTTGTTAATTTCCATCAATAGAAATAGTCCTTTATTATTTTATAGCAATATTCATATGCCTTAGTGGTTAAAGTCCTCTATGTTCCTAAAGAACTTCTAACTTCACAAGAAGAACAGGCAAAATGGAAATCTTGAATCATTCAATTTCCTAGAGAACTGTTCCTGTCCTCGCTTGCAGATCAAACTTAGGAGGAGGTTAATGGATGACATGAGGTGGTTGGATGAGCCTAAAAGATACCATCTATTTAAAATGTATAAGAGTATAAATAGTCACCAGATGGCACTGTGACTGAGATAAAACACAGCACCCATAAATACAGTCAGCTATGGCTCAGAATAAATGTTAGTTTGCTCTGAAGTTATTATATGAAACAGTGGGAGAGAGTTTTTAAAATTAATTTATTTTAATTTTTTCTGTCTGTATTGAACTTCAGTAGCTCTGTTGGCTTCAGTAGCTTGTGCTTATAAAATGCTGCTTTATCCAATCAAGACCATTTATGTCAATGGAGCCAGCCAATTGATACTTGTTAATGATTAATTTTAGACTATCTGATTAAATTATAATAAATTCAGGGAACTTTTGGTATTCTTCTTTTACTTCTAAGGGAATACATGCAGCAAATTACTTGAGGAGAAAAAGTCATTGTGATCATAGCCTTACTTCAATGCCTGGTAAAGTTATGGAGAAGATTAGTCTGGGAGGTACTGAAAAACACCTGAAAGACAACCCAGTCATTGGTCACAGCCAGCTTGGCTTCATGAGAGGGAAGTCCTGCTTATCAAACCTGATTGCCTTTTATGAGCAGCTCACCCACCCAGCTGATCAAGGGAAGCCAGTTGATGTCACCTTGTTGGATTTCAGTAAAACTTTTGATACTGCCTCTCATAGTGTCCCTCTGGACAAAATACTCAGCTCCCGGCTGGGTAAACACATCATGGGATGGGTGAGAACTGGCTCAGGGGTCAGGCACAAAGCGTGACAGTGACGGGGGTGACATCAGACTGGGGACCTGTCACTAGTGGAGTTCCACAGGGCTTTATCTTCAGTCCTTTGCTCTTCAGTAGCATCATAAGTGACTTGGACGCAGGGCTGGAAGGGACACTGAGCAAATCCACAGATGATACAAAAATGGGAGAAGCTGTTGACTTCCTCAAGGGCAGGGAGGCCACACAGAGAGACTTTGACAAATGGGCTGGGAAGTCACCAACCATATGGAGTTCAGTAAGGAAAAGTGCTGGATTCTGCACCTGGGGTGGGGCAACTCTGGATGTATGGGCAGACTGAGCAATGAGACACTGGAAAGCAGCTGTGGAAAGGGACCCAGAGGTCCTGGTCAGTGGTAAGTTGAATAGGAGTCAGCAGCCGTGGCAGCCAGGAGGGACAACCCTGTCTTGGGGGCATCAGGCACAGCATTGCCAGCAGGGAGAGCGAGGGGTTTTTCCTGCTCTGCTCTGCACTGGGTCAGCCTCACCTTGAATATTGTGTATGACTTTGGGTGCCACAATATAAGAAAGATATAAAGCTGTTAGAGAGCATCCAAAGGAGGGCAGCGAAGGCTGTGGAGTGAAGCCATACGAGGAGTGGCTGAGGACTCTTGGTCTATTCACCCTGGAGAAGAGAAGACTGGGGGGACTTCATTGCAGTTACAACATGAGGGGAAGAGGAGGGATGGGCACTGATCTCTTCTCTCTGGTGACAGTGACAGGACCCGAGGGAATGGCCTGAAGTTGTGTCCAGGGAAGCTTAGGTTGGATGTTAGGAAAGGGATCTTCCCCACAGGGTTGTTGGGCACTGAACAGACTCCCCAGGGAAGTGGTCACAGCACCAAGCCTGACAGAGCTCAACAAATGTTTGGACAACTCTCCTAGGCACCTGGTGGCATTGTTGAGAATGGTGATGTGCAGGGCCAGGAGTTGGGTTCAATGATCTTTGTGAGCTCCTTTCAGTCAACTTATTCTGTGATTCTGTGAAATGCTGCTTGACCAAAGATTCGTACCAGGACACAGTCATAAAATGATAGTCCATCTATTATTCTGTTTAAACTTGTGGTACAGGTTTAATTGGAGCTCTTAGCACAGCTTTTACACCCTTGGAATAACAGCACTTCTGTAGCTGACATTGAAGTTAAGTGGAACAAAAATTAATTTTCTTTGCACAGAGGTTTAATCTAATTTTTGTTTTATTTGTAAAAATCAGTTACCTAAATGATGCTTTAAAGAAATGGTATCAGTCAAGCTATTGGTCTTTCTCAAGGCATGTTTTGTCATTAATTTTCTGTTTGAAGAAGTATCTGACCAGATCTGACTTCAGTTTTCTTTAGTCCTCAGCATCATACTTTGACTGGTTGAGTAAAGTGTTCGTGGTGGTAATATCACTTGGCAGATGTGCAAAAATCCTGGAGAGATGTGGAGTAGTACTGTCAGTATTTACATAATTTTCAGAAGTTCAGAGTTGTAATGTGTGCTCTATGTTCTAATTCCCCTGTGATAAATCTAGAAAAAAGACTGGAAGTGTTTAAACTTTAAAGAAAGTGTAGTTGATAATGGACGAATTTGAGTAGAATTGTTAATTCTTTTTGCCTTGCAGCCTGAGTTCACTGGCACGGTCAAGTTGATCCATATACCTTACGAAAACAGCAATTCTAATTATCCCAAGAGCTTAATTTTCTCTCCTGAATATTCAAGTCTCATACTACGATAGAGTTGACTTTCATAATCTAAGTTTTATATTGCAGATTACATTCCCTTACCAAAACCAAGCTTTAAGAAGGATACAACAGGTGGAAATTTTTCTATTAAATTGTGGTTCATCCTTAAATACTCCTCAAGAAAGATGAAAGGTGTAATAGAAACCTGTTTTAGAAACTGTATTTCCTTTTGGCTGGGAGATACTTTTTGTTTTCCTAGAATCTTGTTTTCACTTGCATTTGGAAGTGTATATGAAAGGTCTTACCTTTACTACTGAAGAACAAAAATTCAGTGCATTTTAATCTGTGTTTAATTTCTTATTTTTAATGTAGATAATACCTTTCAAAACCACTGTTAATGAAACTTTATGCACATATATAGATATGCTTATAAAATAGAATCAGATACTTACCTTGCACTAGGCAATGGCATAGGCTGAATGGATGCTGACTGAATAGAAAGTCACTTTGCAAAAAAAAACTTCGATGGACATGGATGGAAGAGGAGTCAGCAGTGTCTGTGTTCCTCTTCAGTGAAGGCCACCTCCAATTGGAGACACCATCCAAGGAGATTCTGGAGTGAGTCCAGTGGAGGGCAGCGGGGCCCATGACAGATGTGGTGGGTGCTGAGGTTTCTGCAGCCCTAAGTGGAGGAGGCTGAGAGCGTTACCTGGTGGGAGTGTAGAGTGGAGGGAGCTGGGCTCATCTTGGAAATGCACAATAAAAAAACAGTAACAAAATCACAGGATGGCTGAGACTGGATGGCACATCTGGAAAGCATCTTTGTTCCAACCCTGCTCAATCAGGGCCACCTGAAGTCAGACATCCTGGATCATGTCCAGTTGACTTTTGAGTATGTTTAAGGTGGGAGACTCTATAGCCTCCCGGGAAACCTGTTTGTGGTGGCTTGACCCTGGCCAAATGCCAAGCACCTGCAGAATCTACTTACTGACTCTCCCCTGTCACAGTTGGGCAGAGGAGAGAAAAATAATTAACACACACACAGGGCTCATGAGTTGAGATAAGGAACTGAGAGAAGACACACTCAGGGTAAAACAGGCCTAACTTACTTGCAAGGTGATTTATTGCTAACAGAGTCAGAGGAGTAAATGAAAAGTAAAATAAAACTTTCAAAGACACCATTTTTGCCACTCAGCCCCCTCCCTCCTTCCCAGCAGCAGCACAGGGGGACAAGGCATGGAGGGTAGGGGGTAGGTCAGTTCATCACCCAGATCTTCTTCCACTGCTCGGGGCAGATGAGTCTCTTCCTCTTAATGGCCATGGGTCCCTATCTCACATACAGCAGCCCGCCCGAACCTGCCACAACGTGAGCTAACCCCACAGGCAAACAGTCTTCCCAAAACTACTGCAGTGTGGGATCCCTCGTCCACGGGGTACAGACCTCCGAGGCCAGCTGTTCAATCTCAGGAGCAAGGCTTTTCTCTTTGCTGGACTCCTGCTGGACCACAGTCTCTCTCAGGCACCCACCCACTCCAGTGTGGGGCAGTCAATTCAATCTTGGGTGCAAGGCCTGTTTCTCCACTGGGATTCCCACTGGACCATGGCCTCCTCCAGGCAGCCACTCACCCCCAGTGTGGGGCACCTCCCCATGGGCTGTGAGTGGATCNCTCACCCCCAGTGTGGGGCACCTCCCCATGGGCTGTGAGTGGATCTCAGCATTCCTTGTGGGCCCCAAGGGCTGCAGGACCACAGCTGCTTCACCGCGGTTATCACCACAGCCTGCAGAGAAATCTTGGCTCTGGCACCTGGAGCTTCCCCACCCCCCACCTTCTCCACTGTCCTTGGTCTCTCCATTTTGTTTTCCCTCACGTGTTCTCACCTCCTCCTCCTCTGGCTAAGAAGAAGCGCGTGCACCCATTGTTTTGATTTCTTCCTAAATATGTTATCACAGAGGTGTAACCAATACCTCTAATTGGCCCACCCTTGGCCAGCAGCATGTCCATCATCTCAGAGCTGGACATGGTGGAGGCTTTGAGAAGCTTCACACAGGAGCCATCTTTGTGCTCCCCCCACCCCAGCAAAGACTGGGCCAAGTAAAACTAGCACAGTGTTCCAGTGCTCAGCCACCCTGTGCTGGTTTTGGCTGCAGTAGAGTTAATTTTGTTCATAGTGGCTGGTATGGGGCTTTGGATTTGTGTGGGAAATGGGTTGGTAATTGAAGGATATTTCCTGATGTTCAGAGGGAACCTCTGGTGTTCCAGTCTGTGTCCACTCTGTCACTGGGCACCACCCAAATTACAAGCAGTAGGTACAAGCTAGAACATAAGAAACTGCATTCAGATATTAAGGAGATTCTTGTTCACAGGGAAGGCACTGAGACACAAGATGGCTCTCAGAATGTTGCAGAATCTCCATTTGCAGAATTTGACTTGATGAAATAACCTGCTGTAATTTAGCCCTGTGTTGAGCAGACAGCTGATCAGAGAACCTCCAGAGATTTCTTCTTCTCTAAAATCTTTTATGCTATATGACATGGTTTACTCTGTGAGCATGGTTTACTTCTTTGTGGAGACCATCACCGTTCATACGTTTTGGTTTCTTTTTTTTTTGGATGAGTCACATTTTCCAGTGTACAGATGATTATTAGGCAATTAGCAGTCTGCATTTTTTATTTGATAATTTAAAGAAATGTAAACGTTTCCTTGAGTAATAAAGGACACTTGTTTGTTTTTCATCAGCTGGCTGAACAGGCCACAGTGGTGTTACTACATTGATAATAACTGTGATTAAAAAGATGCTGAAAATACTAAAAGTAGCAAGCAAAAGGTATTTATTGAGAAAGTATATCTGAATTCATGAAATCATCTGAATTTAGAAATCTATTTTGAGACAATTTTCCTTTCTTCATATTGAATGGTGGCTCATGGAGTTGATAGTAACAACTGTGTAACCATCATTTTCCTGTTCCAGTTCTATGGAAGTGTATTAGATTGAAGCTGAACTCCAGCAGCTCAGACAGATTATTTGTGTACTCTTGATTGTCATGTGTTCTTTTTTTTTCCCTTCTTGTAAAATGATTTTTGATTCTGCTCTTGCTTCATGTACTTTGAATTCTAGGCATCACTTCATGTTTTATAGCAGCCTTTTCAAGATTGTTACTGTTGTGCTTTTATTTGTAGTGTTCTAGGGAGGAGGGAGGTCAAAAAATGTCACACTGTCTGTCTCCTGTGTGCCACAGAAGTTCATTTTCAGCTTCATGCAGGAAAAAAATTGAAATTTGCTCTGTGGATGTGACAAAGTGTTTCTGAGGACAAGTGTTCAAATGCAATATTGTCATGCTATTTTTAGCCAACTGCTGTCCCTATAGTGCTGTTTAAAGATTCAGCTCAGGCTGCTAATAGATATATTTATAACCATTCTGTCAACTGCCACAGCATGAGTGCTGTTACAGATGATAATTCTATTCTTGGAAGCAGTGCCATGGTTACCAGTCCCTGAGCTGCTCAAATAGAAGCTATACATCTGTACACACTTAGTAACATTTTAATATCCCATCACGTTTTTACACTGCAAGAAAGAACAAAGCTAGACATGATAATCAAAGAAACCATACATGCAGAAAAGCACATGAAAATTAAAATCAGAAAGAAAAATACAGTAACTTCTTTAGCATTACATATTCTGAAGTCTGGGTGTGAAACAAACTGTGTGAGAGTTTCTTATTGCATTTTACTGGTGTTTATTGTTAAGCAGTTTGACTTCAGTGGTGTTCATTTCATGTCGAATTGGTAATGGATTTATACCAAGTACTGCATGAATGTATGTGAGCATGCACTTGGTACTGTAAAAAGTCATTATGCTGATGAGGTTAGTGTTGGGCCTTCGAAGAAATAACAGAGTTGTACTAAATTAGTGACTCCTCTGCGTTATAGTGAAGTTTGATGTGAAAAGTTTCCCATGGCTTGACATTCATGTGTTGTGCTCCAAGCGTGGGTTCATGAGACGCCCTTTGCTGTGGAGCCTCAGCCGTGGCTGGCAGTGGCTGCTTGGCCCATGGCTTCTCTGAGGCTGGATGTGCTGTAGAAGCCTTGGATACTCCCTCATTTGAGCCTAAACCCCACGTGATCCAAGGTATTTTGCAGCTTTCTTAGTACGACTCCCCATCCCTGAGAGTGTTCCGTGATTGTGTGTCTCTTTGGGGTAAATATTTGCTAAGCGAAAACACAGAGACTGGGACTCGCTTGCTTTGTTTGCTTTGTCTGAGCATGGAGGAGGCTGCAAGTGTGACTGGAGTAAGGACATCAGGTCCCATGTTTGAATAGACTGTTTTAAGCGCCTGCCCTGTAAGGAGCCTGCAGCACTGCAGCATGATTGAAAAAGAGACCAGAGAAGAGAGCATAGACCTGTGTGGTAGCGGAGCTGTCAAGGCCTTTGGAGATTTTTGGTTTATTTTTGTTCCACTTGTGCTGCCAGGTTTGCAGGGAATTGCACTGTGGGACCATGAGTAGCAGTAACAGGCTCTGAATAATGGTTGTACAGGGCTTGGGATCATGTGTTACCATCCACCATGCTGGGAAGAGATGACCCAGTCTGGTTTTACTGCTGCTTCTGTGGAGTTGGGGGAAGGGCTTTGGTGACTCATAGACAGCACTGGTAGATTTTAATTTGCCACTAAATTTGTTTGCTACAGATTAAAAAAAAACCCCAAAAAACCTATATTGATTTTTATACAATGACTGTAATCATAAAAAGATCAGTGTGTTTTTTTACTGCATTATCATTATCACTGAATGTATCAATTTTCTCCTAGATGTTGGATGTGGAATACATATCACACCTGCCTGAAAAATGGAAACTAAAATTAACTTTGTTTTTGTAGGAAGATTTGTGGGAAGATTTATATTTAGAAGAAGACAGCACCAGTATTAATAGATTTCTTCAGCTGTGGCGGAATTTTAATGTAATCAAAAGGAAGTTTGTTTTCACAATGTACATAATGTAAATTTTAGAATTCATTGTTGTGAAATGTTAGGAAGGCCATAACAATAGAAAGGTTCAATATGGAACAAGAGAAATGGAAAATTTGATTTGTTAGACAGCCTGTTGTCCAGATGATCCAAAGGCAGTGTCTATGCTAAAAACTTATTGTTGGATATTGAGTATAAATGAGAGTAATGATTGTTTTATGACTTGCTTGTTGTATTTCTCCTTAGACAGGTACTGCCGTCCAGTGTAGAATGCAGAGCTATGGGAATGCCTTGTTTGTTCCAGTAACGAAAGCTCTGTATTAAAACCCAGAGCTACAGGGCTTCATGTGAACAAAGGGCTTTATTACAAAATTTAGGAAATATTCACAAGTCATTCAGTATATCAGAAAGCATCTTGCTGATGTATGTCAAATACAAAACCCAAGTTTGCTTGGTTTTGACTGCTCAGAGGAAATTTTAGTTTTAATATTTTTCATGCTTTGTGCTGTTCAGTTAAGCTTTTTTCCCAAATCTACTGTATTTACTGAGCAGTTTGTTTTGTTAAAAAAGATAGTGCAGTGGCTTGTTACTTAATAATTTTACTTTATGCACAGTTTTCAACAAAGCCTTCAAAAATGCTGAAGTAATGCAGATGTTTTTATGTAACTGATAGAACAATTATGGATTTAACTGGTGTTCTTGGCAGTAACTTTTGTTGTAATCAGTGAAGGGAAGTAGTCTGTGTCTTCCAATAGTGAAGATGATGAGGAGTGAACAAGCACAAATCCAGATTCTTTTCCTAGGTTTGCTCAGATTTTGCACCAGAAATATGCAACATACTGCAGTTTGTCTTTCTTCTTCAATGTTGGCGTTGTGATGTGCCTGATTGTGTCTACAAATGAAGCAGATATCCAGCTTCTTGTGGGAGAACTTGGTGTTTAGTCCTGGGAACGTATAGAAAGAGAACGAAAAGATGTCTCAAGATGAAGTTATGGTAAAACCCCCAAATTTGTAAAGATGATGCTGGGGGGCATGAAAATTTCTTGTGAGAGAGGGGAATTCTAAAGAGAAGTGTTACTTTAGTGTTGAGTAGCATTCCAAAGGTGGCATCCAGGTGTGATTTTTGAAGTCATGCAGTCAATTTTTTCTTGAAGTCTGGTGAAGGACAGGGTGTTTTTCACATTGAAGGGACAAAAGATTTGAGATTGGTGACTCAGGGAGGTTCCTGATGGTTGGAAAAAAGTTAATATTTTATCTAAAGGAGAGATAAGGAGGGAGATTTGGGGTTGCATAAGCTTCTCAGTTTCACTGGAGTTTCTGAAAAGATGATGGAGCTTTGCCAGACATGTGAAAGAGAAGAACATAGTTGAGAAGAGTCAGTGTGGAGGTACCAACCTCAGCTCAAGCTTGACTGACCTATTTGTCTTCTTGGCAGAAATGGCTGATTCTTTGATGATAGTGAGGCTGATACCATCCCATATATCAAAAATCCAGATGGTGAAACAGAATGTGTCCTCAGCAAATTCCTGGATGAGACTTGAGTGTTGAGTAAACATTGTAAGTGGTGGAGATTGAGTGCAGAAGTATCTTGGGAAACTTGAGGCTGGGACCAATAGGAATTTCAGAAGTTCCACAAGGAGAAGTGCAAAGTTCTGATGAAATGGTCTTTGTAGTTACGGTGGATGCCAAGTTTAATATGAGCCAAGAGTGTATTCTCACTGGGAATAAGGGACAGCTGTTCTTGATTCTGTATATTACTGAGTATTATGGAGTTCTTTGTGAAGGTATAAAAGTTGCATCATTGTTAAGTTCTCAAACACATTTCACCTGCTTCCTCCAAACATGCAGAAATCACACTGGGTTTATTGCTTAATAGCATTGTATTGCCAAATGGGGATGGGAAGCACAAGTGCTGTATTTGGTTTCACTGGCCATGAGAGATAGTTGCCAGGTCTCCATGTTATCTTAGTGTTTGGCAGTTCCATGCTTTAATTACTCCCTTTTTAATTCTCTTCCAGACAACTGAGTTATTTGAAGCAGTTGTTTCTTCTCTTCCAGAAGCTTTCTCATGGAATTTTTTAGATTCCTGCCAACCATGCCTTTTATGTGAGACTGCAAAGGAGGTTGTGACAGATTGGTTTGCAGTTTCATCAATATGCTGCTAATACTCATTTTTACGTCTCTCTTTCATGAAACACAGATGGTCAGGTTTTTTAGATGATTAGTGTGTCACTGAAATTGAGTTTTGGCTAAGAGTGTTGGCTGAAATTCATCCTAACTGAAGCAGATGACACTGGTTGACTAAGGGGAAACGATGAGAAGGTAGGAATTTGTTTCTTTGGGAAGGTGTGTAGCTGTATTTAGTTGTTAAGACATAAGGGTGCGTGGCTTAGGTAGTTTCTTTTACTTTTCGGATATGAAGAATGAGAGGCATCCAATCATATTTTGTAATGTTCATTTTAAATGCAACTTTCTGCTTTTATTTTACTGATGAAATGTTGGCTTTAGGTGGAGGCATCAAATGTCTTTTTTGTGACTTTGTCTTTGGATGTATTGAATTCCAGTTACTGAGAGTATCTGTGATATGGCACATACCTTCCTCTGTTTGGTATTCTGCAAAGAACACATTATATACAGCTTTTTGCAAAGAGCATCACCTGTCAGAATGGGTTTTATTTGTTTGGAGTCCTAAAACCAACTTCGTTTGCATTTGCGTGTCTCTGTTTCCTGTTCTCTTGACTGAGATGAGATAGAACTCTGAAGACACGGTTTGTAGATTGAGTTGCTATCATTCATCTTCTGCTTGGCATATTAGTTGCTTTCCATTGAAGAAATAGTAATTTCCATCATTCAGTTATCAACAAGTGTGCATGGCTAGCAAAAGTTCCCCTTGTACTGAGATATTCTGGATGATGTTTTTGGTAGCACATAAATGCCTACAAGTCTTAAGCAAACACCTGGGATAATGCCTGTATTTGAACTAAGATTTAAAAGAGATGTGAAGTTACATAAAAAACTTGGTAAGCCTAAAATATTACTTATTCTTTGAAAACATTACTGACTTCATAAAGGGGTATCCAATTCCACGTATTGGAGCCATGCATCAAGAGTTCCACCCATGTGCACACAGAAATCATCTGTTTTTAGGCAACTGTGGCTGAAATTTTTAATGTAGTTAGACAAAGTGGAAATTTAATTTGCAAAACATTCCTGGACAGGCCATGTCTAGTTTTTGTAGTGATCTGCTTTTTTTGTGATCTCTTTAAAAACTGGTATAGAACATTGACAATTACACAGGGATGCAAGGTATCAAGTCCTGTAATTCCTGAATGCTGTGGAGCAAGTTAAAACCTCTGAAACTCAATCTTTGGAAAAGAAGAGGAACATGATTCTCACCCTGTAGATAATGGGCTTTACTCTTGGATGTTCTGCCTAACATCTCAAAGACCTTTCTCTTCATCCTGGTCTTCTAAATAAGATTGATGGACTATTGGGTCAGATTTCTTTGACGTCAAGAGTTAACTGTATGGCGTTCTCAAAACTTTTTTCTGAATGTCGTCTCATGCAAATTTTGGCTCCAGATCCTCTCTTCCAGGAACTTTTGAGTTTCCTGCTACATTTTTTTTCTAGCACAGCTTGGCACTGTTATATTGGAAGAGAAATCCTGCAAATGATTGGTTATCCTAACTGTCCCATTCTTCTTACTTCCAAAAATCCATCATTAACAAGTTCTTGTTTGTCTGAAAATTTGTGGCCAACTCAGCATTTATCTACTCTATCTATGTTTAAGAGAAGATAATTGCTGCCAGACTCCTTGTAAGGACTCACCATGATTTTTTTAGGTTCTTGGTTTTAGGCTCGTTAGTGGAAGCGCTGGTGATGAAAGCTGAATGCTCCATTATGAGAAAAAGGAGTAAGCTGCTTCAGAAAGTTCTGACTCATAAGGAACTAGTTTTTATAGCCTTGACGAAAGGACATCCATACTCTGTTTACTCTAAAGTGCTGGGTAAGCTCATCAAAAAGTATGTGTTTTACCAAGGTAAAAGTAATTTGACATATAGCAACAGTGCTTCTTTAGGCAGATGGAAGTTTCCAAAAGATTAGAGACAGTAGGCCTGTCCAGCATCTGTGGCAAAAGATTACCCTTTCCACAATCTTGAAATTTCATGCATTTCTTGTGTCCTGCAATGTTACCTTCCTAGTGGATGCTGAAAGTTTTTTGTCCTCCATTAAAAGGAGGTGAGAAGTATCTTTGATTTGCTGAAATCAAACTTTGTCCACTCTAGGGTGAGTCAGTCTGTGTTAGAATGTGACCAAATTACAGAATGGGTCAAGTTGGAATGGACCACAGTGGGGTCATCTGGTCCAACCTCCCTACTCAAGCAGGGTCATCCCAGAGCACATGGCACAGAATTGTTTCCAGATAGCCCTGGAATATCTCCAGTGAGGGAGACTCCACACCCTTTTTGGACAAACTGCTCAGTGCTCGGTCATCCCACCATAAAGAAATTATTCCTTGCAATCAGGTGAAACTTCTGTGCATCACTGTCTGCCTGTTGCCTCTTGTCCTGTTGCTGGGTACCACTGAGAACGTCCGTTCTCTGACACCCTCCAGAGAGACAGTGATAAAGGCCCCTCTCAGATACTTCTTCTTGAGGCTGAATAGGCCCAGCTCTCAGAGCTCATATTTGTAAGAGAGGTGCTCCAATCCCTTAATCATATTTTATTGTTCTCCAGTGGACACACTTCAGGAGCTCCATGTCTCTCTTGTCCCGAGCAGCCCAGAATTGGACACAGCACTCCAGATGCCTTTCTCTAGGGCTGAGTAAAGGGACAGGATCACCTCCCTCGACCTGCTAGCAATGCTCTTCCTGATGCACCCCAGGATCCCACTGGCCTTCCTGGCCACAAGGGCAGTGCTGACTCCCAGATACTGTGATGACCTGTTCTGATTGCGGATAAGCCTGTACAGGAGCCTACCCATTCTGTTCCCTCTGCTTCCTGTGGCTGCCTCTGGGTCACCTGTGGGGAGCAGGAGGAGACACAGGATGGAGGTGGCTGTGCGGGCAGGTGTCCCCCATGTGTCAGCAAGCCTGGCCCTGGCCCCAAGGCAGGTGCTGGCCACGGCAGCCAGGCTGGGCTGGGTTCCCAGCTGTGCTCGCTGCCCCTGGGGCATCGCTGTGCCTGGGCCATCCCGGCACCAGCTCCTCCACAGAACTGGGAGAGTGCTGGGGGCTCTGTCTCTGCCCCCAGCCCTCCCCCAGGTCCCACTGTAGGCTGTCCCTCAGGAAAAGGCTAAGGTTCTCAACGCCTCAGTTGTCAACAGTAAGACTGGTTATCCAGTTGGTGTCTGGTCACCAGCAGTATCCTTGGGCCCAGTCCTATTCAGTGTCTGTCCTGCTGATGTCGACAAGGGCATCGAGAGTACCCTCAATAGTAAATTTGTGAGGACACCGAGGGGGGTGAGAGTGTCAATATGCTGGACGGTAGGAAGACTCTACAGGGGGATATGGACAGCCTGGATCAGTGGTGTGAGGCCAGCAGGAAGAGGTTCAAGAAGAGCAAGGCCTGGGTCCTGCCCTTGTGTGCCAAAAAGGCCCTGCAGTGCTCCAGACTGGGATCAGAGTAGCTGGAAAGCTGTCCAGCGGGAAAGGCCCTGGGAAGCTGGCCAAGAGTGGCCAAACGTGAGCTGGCATGTGCCCAAGTGGGCAAGGAGGCTGGTGGCAACCTGGCCTTCTGTGTCAGCAATAGTGTGGCCAACAGGACCAGGGCAGTAATTGCTCCTCTGTGCTGGGCACTGGGGAGGCCACACCTCGAGTGCTGTTTGCAGATGTGAGCCCCAGTTAATACGCGATTAGGGAGAGATGCCTCTGCGTGAATTAAAGTGCCAAGGAGACCATCTACCGAAGTGAACAACTGCGATTTTAATTAACAATAAATGTGGGGTAGAGAGATAGAAAGGCATAGGAAAGAGGAGGGTGAGACGGAAAGAAGGCGATGAGTGAGGGTGGGGTGGGATAGAGCAGGGGTGGGTT
>VZRN01000169.1:1132-25195 GCA_013397935.1 Dasyornis broadbenti
CGCGGAGCCGCGCAGGAGCTGAGCCCCCGCGGCAGGAACGTCTGCAGGGCCGGCGGGTAGGAGCGGGGGCGGGCAGGTGTGCGGGGCGGGACGGGACCCCAGCGCCGTGCGGAGCCGGGGCAGCGGCACGGGATGAGACGGGACGGGCTCNCTGAGCCGAGCGGGGCCGGGGGCGTGAGGGCTGGTCCTGATCCCCGGGGGACTGCGGGCAACCGGTCCTGGATGCCTCTGGAGCCGGTCCTGGATGCCTCTGGAGCCAGTCCTGGATGCCCGGGGCCGGTTCTGCTGTAGGCAGCTGGGTTTGGGTGTCTCTGGGGATGCAGTCATGAGAGAGACGAACGGCAATCCTGCATCCCTGGGGCAGGATCTGCACTGGGAACCCGGTCCTGGGTGCCTCCGGCCATCTGGCTGCACTGTGGAGGCCGGTCTTCAGCTCCCCCGGGAGCCGGTCACACTGCTGAGCCTGGGCTGGTGGGATACAGGATGCTCTGGATATCATGGTGGAGCTGCCCCAGGCTGCTGGGAATTGTGGAGTTGGCAATCTCATGACGCTCGTGTTTGGCTTTAGAAAGTGGGTACTAGCACTGTCAAGCTGTCCCGGGGGTTACATTCTGCCTGCTTCACTGGGGGCAGGGTCCCGGGAGGTGGCACTGTCCCCACTCCCAGTGCTCTCCGTGTCCCACAGGTCCCCTTGCAGAGCATCGCCTCAGCCGAGCTTCTCTGCAGCGCACAGGCTCGGTACTGCCCAGGCTCCTGGGCCAGGCTGGCCCCAGCAAAGGGGGAGAGTGCCCACAGCAGCTGCCTCCCGCCCGGGAGAGCAGGATCCCCTGCCTTTGATGGGGGCCCAGGCCATAAATGCACCTTTACATCTCGCCCATGAGGTCAGACGAGTCCACAAGGAAAACATGTGCTGCAAGCGAGAGGGGCCGCATAATGGCTCCATTCAACAAGGCCACAGGGCGCTGGTGCCCCCTCCTCAAATTACAGCCTAAGTTTCCTACGGAGGCATTTCACGAGCCAGAGCAGCAGCAGCTCCCACCCGTGCTGCTCCTCGACAGGCAGCCGTCCTTCCTTGGCTGCCCGTGACCTGCACAGCAAAGCTGCCACCACATCTTAGGGTGGCAGAGGGAACTTGAGCAGTGTCCCCACCCTGTTCCTGGTATCCTGCCCCACGTGCTGGGGATGGGGTGCCTGGGTGGTCCCTCTTGCAGAAGGACTCTCCCATCCCCACTGAATGAAGGTGGGGGAGATGCTGCACCAGCACCACAAGGCTCAGACTCGCTCACTCTGCCACCCATGGGTGCCATGGGGTATGCAAGAGGCACAGGTTGTCTGGTTGTTGAGTGGGACAGGTTGGTGGTGTCCATCCTCCAGCCCGAAGGCAGCTTGGGAGCTGGGGATGGTAGGGCAGGGACAGTCCCTAGGAAGCTCAGATGATGTGAGCATCATTTTCCACCCCGCACCCTTCTGCAAACCCTTCTTCCCTCCCCAGCCACACAGCTGGTACCCACCCCCATCATTATTCTGTACAACGGGCATGGAGGGCACCCAACATGTCACCATCCAAACCCAGCCCAGTGGCTCTAAGGCCCCAGCGCTGCAGGTCTTGCCCTGTGCCTGGGGCCAGGGGCAGTGGGGCTGGAAGCGGCCTTGGGAGGAGCTCTCAGTGTCCTCTGCCCGAGGCTGGTGGAGCTGCTGGTTGGACCCTTGGCTCTGCAAAGCCCATCCAGACATCCTTTGGAGACGCCATCATGGGTTTTGGAGGGCTCAGGATCATGTGACTTCTTGAGACCTGGCTCCCGAGTAGCAATTCAAGGAATAATTTAGAGCAGAAGAAAAGAGCATATTTGAGGCTCTTTGGGGTTTTGTGTTCTAAATTCAACTTGTTCCTTAATTTGAAGCTCTTTTATAACTGATTGCCCAGTGGCATGACCAAAAGTGCCCGTGGTGACTGCCTGGGCACTGCTTGTCCCTGTCCTTTTCTCTTGCTAATGCTCTCTTTTCCAATCTTTGGACTTTTTTTTTTTCTCTTCCTGGAGCATTTCTGTTTATGCCCACAATCCTACTCCTACCTGCCCTGGGGATGTTTTTCTGTCTGCACCCTGAGGCTGGGGTCAGCTGGGCAGTGCTGGTGCCTGGGACCCAGTGGTCCCAAGAGTCCCCTGCCAGCTGGGTGGCACCAAGTGATGGGTGACCCAGAGAAAGAAGATTAGCACTGGGGTATTGCTTGGAAGGAGGAGCAGGGCAGGGATGGAGAAGCACTGGGAATGGGGAAGGTGCCAGTGGTGCTCTGAGCAGCAGGGATATGCTGGGTGTCTGCAGGGCTCCTCTGCAGCTCCATCCTGTGGGTTGCACCAGGTGGTCTCACATGGGACCACAGGCAGCAGCTCCCAGCTGAGCCCCAAAGTCTTGCTCCTGCTTCCAGGGATGTGAGCCTGTTCCTCATTGTTCAGGGCAGGCTGTGCTGGTCTGGGTGAGGAGTCTGCCTCAGAGCCCTTTCTATAGCCACTGGTAAAGTGATTTCAGGGAGCAGGGTAGGATACTAATCCACAAGGAAAATATTCTACCTCTGTGGAAAGCCTGGGGTCATTAGCTGAGGTCCCAGTGATGCTCAGCACCAGCAGGACGTGGCCATGGGCTGGGGGCAAGGCTGGTGTGGAGGACTCACCCCTGCAGGTAACAGCTCCAGCTCTGCTCACATCCCACTCCTTTTCCTCCACATCAGCTGAGCTCTCAAGCCCTGGCCACATCTCAGATGCAGCTTTTCATTCTTTTTAACCTAGCATTTGTAGTACGTTGAAGGACAGAAAGTATTTGCATTGTGGATGTCTATAGTGCCACGTCCATGTGGGTCAGGGTCTCCCAGTTATCCTTTTCCAGTGGTCAGGGACACATGGAGCAAGCCCCTTGTCAAGGAGCTGAGGCCATGAAACATCTTTTAGTCCCACACCCTGATGAGCAGTGGCGGCCTGCAGCCAGCACTGACCCTCCATGGGCTGGCTGTGCTCCAGGACCAGTCCATGTACCACACTGGGAGCAATGGTTTCACAGTGCCACATCCTGGCTACCTGTCCTTGCCACAGGACCAAGTTTATTTGCTGTCAAAGCTGCTGATAAATGAGGTAGGGGCTGAGCAGGTTGTGGGAGGCCATCAGCAGGCACAGGGAAGGAGAGATTAGCTATCGGGGAATAGATAAGCCCAAATCCTGTGAGGCAGTGGGCTGGGTCCCAGCTGGTGGTGGTCGCGGTGCCACCCACCTCCTCCAGCCCATGGCAGAAGTTTTTCCCTCCTGCCACTGTGTTCCAGCAGCTCCCCACCATCAGCTCAGGGCTTTCATCACAAAGGATACTTTTTGGCACATCCCCCGTGATGCCCATTTTGGTGGCCAGGCTGGGCTGTTGGAGGCAGGTTTCCCAGGTGGAGGGATTTCCTCTTGCAAACCTGCGATGGTATCATTCTAAAAGCCACCAAACTGAATTTCTAAAGGGTGGAGTGGTGAAAGCAATCCCAGATGGAACAGCGAGGCTTTGGCCGTGCCGTAGGAGGGCAAGAGCACCACAGACCCTTCCCCACCTGTTCCTGAGTATCCCAGCACAGCTGGTAAAGCCTTTGTGGGGGGACAGCCTGAAGCCTCTTGCATAGAAGAACCTTGACTCCAGCCCACCCAGTCCTTGGGGAGATGATTTCGTGGTTGGCCCCCCTTTGCCATTAACCCCGTGCATCCCCTCGTATGCTCGGCGGGAGCAGAGCCCCCCATTGAGCCCTGGGGTCCCTGTGGGGCGTGTTTGTGCTGCTGCCATCACAACATCTTGCAGCCGCTTCCACAGGCTGCATAGATGGAGCTATTTTGGGCTCCGGCTGGAAGGCATTTTTTCCAGGCCTTGAATCATTTTTGTGGTTCTTTTCTGCCTCCTTTCCAACTTTTCACTGTCCGCCACGAAAAGGGGGACACGGTGCTCCCGGCTGGGCTGTGCGGGTGCTGCCCGCTGACGGGCCGGGGTGGGAGCTGCGGCCCCAGGACCCCGCTTTGGCTGAGGGGCTGCTGGCGGCTCCCTCCCCGGCCCCAGGACGAGGCAGTCTGGCAGCCAGACGTGGTCCTGTGACTGCGCTGGGTTTCGAGCAAATACTTCCTCGCTGTCTCCTCCTCGTCTGCATTTGTTACATATAAAGAGGAAAAGAGAAAAAAAAAAAAAAAAAAAAAAAAAGAAAAAGCAAAACGCATTCCAGGCTGTGCCGCCAGACCAGCCTGGGTGAAGTTTTCCTTGACTGCAGCAGCTGCCTGGGCCGTTTGTGACCCTCCAGCATCGCCTGTGGTACCAGGCAGTGTGGGTCACCCCAAGGATGAGTGGGTGGCTCCAGGGATGAGCAGGGGTCCCCAGACTGGGAT
Organism: Dasyornis broadbenti; assembly: GCA_013397935.1. NCBI lineage: Eukaryota > Metazoa > Chordata > Aves > Passeriformes > Dasyornithidae > Dasyornis > Dasyornis broadbenti. The sequence continues at coordinate 5,521 of VZRN01000169.1, forward strand.
TTCTCTGGGATCATGGCACAGGGAGTGTACACCCCGCACCCAATTGCAACATCATGAGCCCCCAAACATTTTCTTGAGGGTGTTTTTTGACAAAGTCAGGGTGAGGTGTTCCCATGAGTCCCCTCCCAGCAGAGAGCTGAGCGTCCCTGGCTGAGCCTCTTAGTGGGTCTGAGCCCCCATCTTGGTCAAGCTTGTGCCGAAAACATCCTGCCTCATGATCCTGTGCCTGGTACTCCCTGGAGATGGTGGCACTCCAGGACTCTCAAGAGCTCAGGGGCACATTCCAATTGCCTGCAGTTGGCATCCCCCTGCTGGTACATGGGGACATTCCCTCAGAACTGGCTATGTTCCAGGTTTTCCAGCCAGGTGGTTCCAGCCTGCCTTTGGGGTGCCGTTCCTGGGCCACCAAGCACCAAGCCTGGGATTCAAGTCATGTTTTCCCCTGGGACATTTAGAACCTTCCCTTTTTCCCCAGCTCTTGTGGGGGTCTTTGGATTTTTTTTATTGTAGAAGTTGTAAACATTACTTGCTTTTTCATCACTCCTTATTAATGGAAGGAACTGGTCTTGTTCTTACTCCTGGTGTCACCTTAGTGGCTGGTGGGGCACCTCAAGCAGCAGCCGTGGGATTCCCCAGCAGATCCATTAACTCCGTGTGTACCAGAGGAGGAGCCAAGAGCTCTCCTTCTCCTTTGGAGGTGTAGAAGCCCCCAGCAGGACCTCTCACCATCATGGCTCCAGTGCTCCTGGTGGGTTTTTGGAAAGGACCAGGACTTTCTGAGGGTTGTAACTATTTGTGATGCTTTTTATATCCCTGCAGGTCCTCGGCACTCGTGTGCTGCCTGGGATGGAGGCAACAAGGGAATGAGTGTTCAATAGGTAAACACCGGCATTTTGCTTCGTTGGGCTCTGCCATCCTTCACTGAGCCCTCCTGGCCTCACCACGACTGTCAGGGGCCACTCTGATGTGACCCATGGCTCGAATGCCCCATCCTGGGGACCTGCATCTGGAGACCTGCCTCCCTGCAGTGCTCCAAGCCAGCACCGTGTGCATGGAATGGGTGCTCAGCCCCAGTGTCAGGGGTCACAGAGCTGTAGGGGTTTCTCTCCTTACCAGCCAGCTCTGGCTCTAAGGACTTGGGGATCCCAAGGTTCAGCTCAGGGTCCCAAGGGACAGTGAGGTGTCCCCCAGGGTGAAGGTGCAGCTGCAGGGGTGGGACTGAGATTCCCCACAGATGCAGCAGCGTGGGGAGCTGAGCCAGAGCCACCGGTGAAGAAGAAGCTGCCTAGACCAGGCACATATCTATGGTGGCCCCACTGGGGAGAGGCTTTGGGCTGCCAAAGACCATTGAGCTTGGGCTGGGGCCCTACAAGGTGTCACAGCTCTTTAGTGGGGACTTCAGTAAGCCCAGCATGGATGCTCAGCATGAAATCCTGGAAGCATCATTCCCTGCACTGCCACCACAATGAAGGCAGCTGTTTTGGGCCCCCTCGCCCACAGTCTCAGCTGACCACAGGGCTCACCCGTACCCCGGGAGAGCTGGAGGTGGCACTTTGCAGCTGGGATCAAAGCCCTCATAACCAACTAACCCACTGTGCATGAGCCCTGTAACTGCTTGCTGCATGCATTGGGAAAGGGATGTGGCCCCTTTGGAAGGGAGAAGGACAGGATCTGCCAGGACAATGGGGTCGGTCCCACAGTGAGCTGTCCCCATGTCTTGCACCCCCGACCTGCTCTAACCTTTAGACTCACTGCTTCTAACCTGTGTAATCTGTCTATTTTAGGGGTTTCTATAATATCCATCACTGTAAGTCTAACAACTCCCAGGTAAGGTGGCTGGGATGGGTGGTTGTCTCTCCCTCTCCCGGTGCCTAAGGAAGCTTGTCCAAGGCGGTGCAGGATCTGTGAGAACTGCCTGCACAGCAATGCTGCCCGTCCCTGCTGCCTGTCCCTGCTGCCTGTCCCACATCCTGCACCTGCCTGGCTCCAGGCATCAGCCTCAGCATGAGGTCCCCTCAGCAGGAGAGGGGCTGGTGGCCGTGTGGGAGAGGCAGCGTAGGCTGACAGTGCCCACAACCCCTTCACCCCATGCCCCCTTCTCCCCTCTGGCAATGCAGAGCTGAGCAAGGGGAAACACCACTGAGTGCAGCCGCTGGCAGGGACAGGGCTTGGCTGGGTGGCAGGAGGCTGGTGGCCAGGATGGGTGGCATCCTATCTGGGTGGCAGGGATGGAGCTGAGCTGGGTGGCAGGAGGCTGGTGGCATTTTTCTGGCAAACGTCCCATCCAGGCCAGGCAGCTGCTCATCAGGATGGTCAGAGTGCCACAGCTCAGCAGCACTCAGAGGATCACTCCACAGCACTTCTGCTCTGGGGAGCTCTGGCGGGTTTTAGGGAGCAAGTACTGGTGCTCATGCCTGCTGTCTGTCCATCTGTCCAGCCGTGTGCGAGGGGAACTTCACCTGCAAGGAGAACGAAGTGTGCGTCAGGCCTGGCGAGTGCCGCTGCCGCCATGGCTACTTCGGTGCCAACTGCGACACCAGTGAGTACCGGCAGGATGTCAGATCTTGTCCTCAGGGGGGTTCACCGGGGTGGATCTGGTTCATCCTGGGGTGACTTTCCAGAGCAGATCATCAGGGATGGAGCTGTGAATGTTCTTGCTCTGCCCTTGCCTGTCGCCTGGCTCTGTTCCCAGGGCAATGTCCCTGTGCTAGGGTCTCCTCTGACATCCAGCGCACTGGGGGAAGGAGAGGAAGGACTATGGTCAAGAGGTGCTGTGGGGACTGGGGATCTTCTTTGGTGCCTGGCGGTGGGGTTGAGCCCCTGGGCAGTGCTGAGGCTGATGGCTCTCCCCACAGAGTGTCCCCGGCAGTTCTGGGGTCCCGACTGCAAGGAAATGTGCAGCTGCCACCCCAACGGGCAGTGCGAGGACGTGACGGGCCAGTGCACCTGCAACCTCAACCGCTGGGGCCCCAAGTGCGAGAACATCTGCCTCTGCAAGCACGGCAAGTGCGACCAGAAGACGGGCAAATGCACCTGCGAGCCCAACTGGTGGGGCCCGCAGTGCTCCAGTTCCTGCTATTGCAGCCACAACTCCCAGTGTGACCAGCAGACGGGCAACTGCCTGTGCCAGCCTGGCTGGTGGGGCCGCGGCTGCAACAACCAATGCTCCTGCAACAACTCGCCCTGCGAGCAGTTCACGGGGCGCTGCCAGTGCCGGGAGAGGACCTTTGGGCCCCGCTGCGACCGCTACTGCCAGTGCTACAAGGGCAAGTGCAACCAGGTGGATGGGACCTGCACCTGCGAGCCAGGCTACCGGGGCAAGTACTGCCGCGAGCCGTGCCCGGCTGGCTTCTATGGCCAAGGCTGCAGGAGGCGGTGAGTGGCCGGCCCTGCTGGGTCTGTTCCGGCACCGGTGGGAGGCGGCAGCAGGAGAATTTGGGGTGTGCTGGGTAATGGGTTCCCCTTGGCCGTTGCAGGTGTGGGCAGTGCAAGAGCCTGCAGCCATGCACCGTGGCCGACGGGCGCTGCCTGACGTGCGAGGCGGGCTGGAATGGCACCAAGTGCGACCAGCCCTGCTCACCCGGCTTCTACGGAGAGGGCTGCGAGAAGCTCTGTCCCCCCTGCAAGGACGGCCACACCTGCAATCACATCAATGGCAAGTGCTCCCACTGCAACCCAGGCTGGATCGGAGACCGGTGAGTGCAGCTGGGTGCAGCATTGGGTTCTGGGAGACCAGTGCCTGGCTTCCCTGATTCTTCCAGGGAACAGGGTTACTGAAGCCCTGCAACCAATCCTGGGCACAAGAGTCTGCAGGAAAGCATCCCAGCTTGAGAGCTGAGCCCCACTGCAAGCACACAGGGTCCGAGGGGCACAGGGCAGGGGTCTCACAGGTTCTCTCCAGTCCCATGGCAGTGTCAGTGCGCCCAGCCCATCCCTGTACCCCTCTCCTGGCTTCAGAAACCACAAGCCACCCCGGTGATCCACAGCCCTGTCTCCCTGCATGTGGAGGGATGCTGGAGGTCCCCAAGTGCCACGGGTGCTCCAGCCACTTGCCCTCATCCCTCCCAGGTGTGAAACCAAGTGCCGGAACGGGACATACGGGGAGAACTGCGCCTTTGTCTGCAGCGACTGCGTCAATGGCCAGTGCCACTTCGAGACTGGGCAGTGCCTCTGCCACGCCGGCTCCCACGGCACATAGTAAGTGAGGCATGGTGAGCACACCTGGGGACACCTCCTGCTCAGGCCCCTCCTGCCCCCTTGTGTCCTACGCTGTTCCCAGCTGAGAGGTTTCCTGCAGTGGAAGCGCTCATGGGCAATAGTTTGGATGATTTGGTGAGCAGAGGGGGAAGGACAAGCTCACAGAGCAGCAAGAGGCCTTGTGCTTTAGAAAAGGCCTGTTTGGCAAAAACAAACCAACAAAAATGTGGTTTGTTGGGGGTTTTTAAGTCCAGGGTGGAATGTCTATCCAAAAAGAGAGAGAAAACCACAGCCCAGAATAAGAAACAGCCTTCCAGGCATGGCGTCTATGGGGGGGCTCCTGCTAAAAGCTCTGCCTCTGGCTGGGATCTTCCCCAGGCCTCCGTCTTCCCCCTGTCTGGGGTCACAAGGGCCATCGAGGGTCTGCTCGCATCCCCTGGGTAGTTTTTCCCAGCGTGGGACTGAAATGTTATTTGAAAATATCAGGAAAACGTTTTCCACCCAGCTGGGACATGCAGACAGTTCCCCCAGGTCCTACCAGGTGGTAACTGAGGGTGATGGCAGGGACAGGGATTTGGAGCTGGCATCCTGCCCATGCTGGCATTTCACCCAGGGCATGAAAACGGGGAGCATTTGCATTTTGGGGCCATTTTTGGTGGGGCTTTGCTAACCACTTGTGGTGCTGAAAGCTGCTGGGCACTGGCACCAGTTCAGGATGCCTGGCCTGGGCATCATGGCCACCTTTGGTAGCAAAGACAGAGGTGAGAGAGTCTGAATGCTCCCCAGTGGGGTGTGGTGATGCTTTCGGCACAGTGCCAGAGGGTAGAGTGTGGATCCATCTCCCACCGGTGCCGGAACAGACCCAGCAGGGCCGGCCACTCACCGCCTCCTGCAGCCTTGGCCATAGAAGCCAGCCGGGCACGGCTCGCGGCAGTACTTGCCCCGGTAGCCTGGCTCGCAGGTGCAGGTCCCATCCACCTGGTTGCACTTGCCCTTGTAGCACTGGCAGTAGCGGTCGCAGCGGGGCCCAAAGGTCCTCTCCCGGCACTGGCAGCGCCCCGTGAACTGCTCGCAGGGCGAGTTGTTGCAGGAGCATTGGTTGTTGCAGCCGCGGCCCCACCAGCCAGGCTGGCACAGCACTGGGAAGGTGGGGATGGGCAATGCTCAGGATACAGGCTTGGTGCCATAATCTTGAGCTGAGCTGTGCCCTCTGACTGTGTCCAAACCAGTGTTTTTGTCAGCAGGGTATAATTTTGCTAAAAAGGGGATTTCTGCAATGAAAGCAGAAGCAGCGTCCTTGCCATGCAGCATGCCCTCTCAGCTCTGTGTCAGGAGGAAGTTAAAGGAGCAGCTGCTAAAATACTTGTGTGCACGAAGTGCGTTATCTTCTCCGTCTTTCCCAGAAGTGTCAGGACTCTCCTGGAAGAAAATTACCCTCCTCTGCTCTCCCAAAATCTCAGCCTGGGGCAGAAATGTGGGGCCAAGGGGTGGGGTGAGAGATTTTGCCTTGCTGGGGGACTATCCCTGCTCCCGGTCTGCTGCATTTGCTGTGCGGTGCCACAGAGCAGACGCAGAAGCTCAGCAGCCATCCTGGCAGGCACATGATGGGCAAACGACTGGCACACGACTGGCACGTGACAGGCACTCAGCAGGCACACGGCAGGCACGAGGCTTGGCCAAGGTGACACTTTCCAAGTTGTTGGAGTGTGAAAATGGGCTGAGCTGCCTTGGGGCACAGCGCCTAGGGCTGGGGGCAGCTGTGTCCCCAGGGGAGCAGGTTTGGGCTGGGGCCCACTGGCTCCTTCCAGCTGCAGCCTCTCCAGCTGGAATGCAGCTGGCAGAGGGTTTGGTGCCCAGCAGTGCTGCCAGCATCTCCCAGCTCCGTCCAGGTCCCGTTCTGCGGTGCCTGGCCTGCAGCTGGGGAGGCAGGTTGGGTTGGATCTGCTGACACCAAGAGGCCCAGGTGCTTTGGCACATGCCTGGCGTGTGTTTTCCATGCTCAGGCTCTCGAGACTCATGGATTGGTGCCCATTCCTGTGTGCTCCCATCATCTCCATGACACCATCAGGGAGTCATTTTACCAGCAGTGAAGATTTAACACCAGGCATAACCAAACTGGGAGGGTTTTAGGGCTGCTCTGTTGTTTTTCCTTTTTGAAGGAAAAAAAAAAAAAAAAATCTATCTGGGCACCTTCCCAGCTTGTGGCCACTTTGGCTCTGCCTTGGTGGGGGCTGGGGCTGAGGGTGCTGTGGCCATATCACCACTGAGCTGAGCTAGAATTACTGTGTGTGACATCAGGGTGTCTTTAGAGGTGACTGCTGGGTTAATGACCTTTCCTAATTACTGTGTCTAATGACCTTTCCTCATTACTGTGTCTAATGGTGATGTCCCATGCAGAGAAAAGTGAGTGTGTCTGAGATCCAGACGGGCCAAATCCCCTGAGTGATGTGCAAAGCCACTGCGTGGGTGATGGGCTCCTGATCCTTGTGGATTAAGGGTTCCCCCGGGATGTGGAGGAGCTGTGCCAGAGCAAGCTGGAGAAGTGCTCCCTGGAGCATGAAGGGTTTGGGAGAAGGTAGAAGCCGAGTGGCCCCCACTGCTGTGCCTGGGTTGGGTGATGCACCACTCTCATCCAGCCCTTCCCTCCAGCTGTAACCTGACTTGCCCTCCTGGACGCTATGGAGCCAACTGTGCCGACGCCTGCAGCTGCCACGATGGTGCCTGCGACCCCCTGACAGGCGCCTGCCACATGGGTGAGTGCCGGGGGCCGGGGGCCGGGCTCTGCCGCAGGGCTGGCCCCAGGCTGAGCCGTGGGTCTGCCTTGCAGAGGCCAACCAGAGGATGGGGGTGATCGGGGCAGGGGCCCTCCTGGTGCTGCTGCTCATCCTCCTGCTCTCCCTGCTCTGCTGCTGCTGCGTCTGCCGCAAGAAGGACGAAGCCAGTGGGTGAGTGTCGGGGCCAGGAGGGATCTCATCAGGTTGGGAATGTGGGAGACCAGGAAGGTCTGGGGCTGACAGGGGGATGAAGAGACCATGCTGCGACAGCAGTGCTGCAGGGAAACTGAGGCAGAACTGTGCCGCCTGCATGACAACGTGTGGGTACCCGGGTCTGAGCAGTCCAGCTGCGTCATCGGGGCTGATGAGGGTGAGCCCTTCCTAGGGAACCCCTTCCTACTCTCCCTGACTTTGTTTTTCTCTTGTGGGCCATCACTTCATGGAGACCCGCCAAGTCCCCTCCAGTCTCTGAGGTCTGAAGCTGATCTGCAAAGGGAACCCCGGAATACAAGAAGGGTGTCAAGACATACCCTCAGAACAAATCCCTGGGCCAAGAGATGAGGCCTGGGGCACCAGGTGGATGCTGACTATCCCACATGGGGATGGTTGACCAGGACTGGGAGGGTGGGTTCCTACAGAAAGGTCGGGATGCTGGCAGCATTTTGGCAACTCCAGGTTAACATCCTACCATGAGTATTGGAGTGGGGACAGACCCAAGGCAGGGGGAAAAGTTTGTGCTACTCAGCAAGGGATGAGAGGGCTGTTGGAGCTCCTCTGGCTGCAGAGAAAACACCCTCGTGCCACCAGCCATGCATAGGAATTTTCCAGAAGCCTCCCCTTGCAGCCCTGCCAGCTCAATTCCAGCCTGGCACAGCTGGTTTGGAGAGCCTGGGTGCTGCAGGTAATTATCCTGCCGGTAAAGCACAAACACAGCGGGTGAGGAATGGCACAGGGAGAGGGGGAATAGCTCCAGACAGTTTCCTCTCTCCCAGGGTGCCCAGACCACAGTGTCCCCAGACTGCTGGGTGACCCATGGTGCTGTCCAAGCATGGTCTCTTGCAGGGGGTGATGGGCACAGTGCAGGTTCCCTTGAGTCAACACAAAAAGCCACTCACTCCTGCGGCTGCGGAAAATTGTTTGAAAACGCAGCCCCAAGAGGCTTCAAAACCAGAGAGCAAACAAAGAGAAGCCACGTGTTTGGCTTTGGGTTGGGATGATTTTTACTTTTTTTTAAAAGATTTGGGGTCTTTGCCAGGCATTGCAGGTATTTTGGAGCTGCACTGCCAGTGGCCATGGCTGTATCTGGCCTTGCCACCATCCACTGGCTCTGCTCTACATCCTGGCATGGCACAAGCTGGTGCCCAGGGCTGGCAGCAGCCTCTGTGGGTCCCCAGCTTTTGCAGCCTGGGCACGATCCTGCTTTGATCCACCCCATTATCACTCCAAAACCCCTTTGCACTTGCAGCATCCCTGAGCCCCTGCCTCTCTCTGTTGCCCATGAAGGCTGTCCCCACCACAGGAAGGGGAACAGTGACCCTGACAGTGCCATTACCTTTTCTGCAGCTCCAGCCAGGACCCAGCAGCAGCCAAGAAGCCTCCAAGACGCTTGTGCGGGCGGTTCAGTCGGATCGGGATGAAGCTCCCGCGCATCCCCCTGCGCCGCCAAAAGCTGCCCAAGGTCATGGGTAAGGCGCTGCGGTTTGGGGAGGTTGCAGAGAGCTCCTGTCAAGGCAGTGTGTGTGGCTCACAGCATCCTTTGCTAGCCCTAAACCAGGGCGATGAGCATGGCAGGGCAGTGACAGGGACACATGGATCCCTGGGAGCATTTCAGTGGTTAGTATGAGCTGCCTGGCTTGCAGCGGCTCAGCCCTTTCTGTCTGCAGCTTCTGGATCTCCAAGCATATTTTGCTCTGTGAAGATGCAAAGGTTGTACCTGGTTCTGGAGCTCTGCTGAGTAGTTTTGGGTTTACTCTCCTGAGGCTTCCCTGGAGAGGAATGGTCCCTGTCACTCAGCAAGAAGCCTTGTTACTGCTTTTGATCCTGAGGTAACCCTGCCCCAGCTTTGCCTGGAGCCAGGGGGATCTGGGGGGGATGCCCACCCTGCTGCCATGTGCAGCAGAGTTGAAGATGGAGGGGCAGAGTTTTGGGTTGAGCTTCCCACTCTGCCTGGGCACAGAATTGGCTTGTAGGCAGGTGTTCACACCTGGAAAAGCTGCTGACCTGGCACTGTCAGGGCTGTTGGGGACCCCCTGCATCCCAGCAGCTGGGTGATGCTGTCCCCTGCACTCTCTGAACTCTCCTTGCACCACTTCCCAGCATGGGGAGCTGGGGATCTGCTGTGACCCCATTGACTAAACTTGGGGTAAAGGCAGCAATTCCCACCCCGTGCTGGGATGGGCTTCAGCCCCAGCTCCTCTTCCTGAGCCCAGCACCTCCCTGGGCCTGTCATGTTGGTGGAATCCCCAGAGCAGCCACATCCTGGCACACAGTGGCTTAGCATGAGGCTAAACCCCTCATCGCAGGCGGGACATAGAGGTGACCCCCATCCCTGCCCACCATGCACAGCCTTCAGCATCCAAGCTGGGGGGATAACCCCTTGCCATATGGGGCACAGCAAAGCTCTGCCTGGAGCGGGGTGTGCCAGGGCCCAAGAAACATTCCTGCTGCAAGGATAACAGAGGATCATAGAGGCTGTGTTTGTGGAAGGGGCCAGGAAGGGCTTGGAGAGGACAGAGAGTGCCTGTGTGCGGTGAGGGCAGGGGGGCTCACGGGGGGCTGCCTGCAGGCAGCTGGCACCAGTCCAGCCACTCTGTGTACACAGGGCAGCAGGGGCCCTGGGAAAAGCTGGAGGTGCTCAGGATGGTCTTGGGTTCCAGCACAGCTGGGGCTGTTCCTGGAGTCTGTTGTGAGGCTGAGGGTTGTCATTTCACTGGAGGCGAAGGCTTTGGTCACGGCTTGCCTTGTGTTATCCAGCACAGTGGAGTCCATGTGGGTTCCAGCAGCTCCCAGTCCCACTGACACAAGGTCTGGCAGTGCCTCCAGCCCCTGCTGGGTCTGGGGACCCCGGGGTGGCAGGGACTTGTTGGATTGCCTATGGCAGCTGCATCCCTGATGCCCAGTGACCAGGGTGCCACATCACGATCCCACCTGAAGCTGTGGAAGACAGTGGCCAGTATCCACTGGCCACTTGTTCCTGCATTGATCATGCCCCAGCAGGAGGGTCCCGGAGATGCTGAAGCGCCCCATCCCAAGTGTCAAGTCAGTGCAGGAGGTGCTCAGGACCTTGTGGGGATGTCACAGTGAGACTGGTTCTGGCTGATGCCAAGTCAGTGGTCGCTCTGGATCTGCTCACATTCCTGGCCACACGTTTGTTGGCACCAGGCAGGTTTTCTCCTCTGGGCTCAAACACTGGTGAGTGCAAGGCTACACATGGTAGAACCTTCCCAGGTGGGACAGCAGGTCTTGAAGCCCCACTAAAGCTTATCAGGTGCCTGGAGCCCCGGGTTCCTCCTTCAAAAGCTGCTCCCCAGCCTTGGCACCAGCTTTGGATCCACAGCATCTCCTTGGAGATCACACCTGGGCTGGCAGCCTGCCAGGGCCACACCCTGGGCTAACACCAGCGGCTGCAGGGCCAAGGTTTGGGTATCCCTATGTGTGGGATTTGCTCCTCAGGCGTCAGCGGTACCAGTGTGAGTCGCAGTCACATGCCACCCTGAAGATGCCAGGGCTAACCCGAACCCTGCACCCCACCACATCTCCTCTCCAAGCAGCAAAGTTCAACCAGCCCCAAGGGCAATGCCGATCATGGGGAGCTTGTGAGGAGTGGGAGTGGGTGGCCAGGAGGATTCCGAGATCCCTCTCTCATGGTTCTTCTGCTGCTCTTCTCTACTTCATCCCAGTCTTGAGACCAACTGGCCACTGTGCAAGCAGGGCTGGGATTGTCATCCTGGTGCTGTGGCTCCAGGAGATTTCGGGGAGCAGTGACAGGTAGGGATATGTGGGAAGCACCCACATTTCTCTCGGCCCCAACAGCCAGGGAAGAAAAATCCCTGGCAACTATGCTGGAGCCTTCAAGCCTCCCAAAGCCTCCAGGTGCACTGCATATCCTCATTTTATCCTTTGGCTGTGCTCTGAGTTGCCTTGTGGCCATGAGTCCCAGCCTCTTGTCACGCCTCCTCTCAGGAAGCATCTCCCTTCATCCTCTTCCAGACGGCTGCTTCTAATTTTCTCTTTTTGGTTTTTATTACAAGGAAAGCCGTGTTGGAACTGCTGTTTCCCCCTTCTCTGGGCCATTTGCTCTTTAAATATCCCTACTTGGGGCTTTTTTTACCTTACTCCAAGAAGCCCAACTATGCAGGGGCGAGTGTGCAGCACTGCTGTCATTTTAATGGCCCTACATGTCTGAAGCCAGATTCCCTAATAATGGACAAACATTCCAGTGGGCATCCCAATAACACTATAAGTTACTTTACTGTAAAACAGGGATGTGCTGCAAGATTCAAGCAGTCCGGGCAGGTAACTGCAGCATGACTGGGGTGCAGCAGGGGTTGTGATGCAGTTGGGATGTTTGGTCAGAGGTTAAAAATACCTTGAAATATCTATCTACAGCTGGGACCCTGTCTGTGCACAGGGTTTTCACAGAAGCACAGAATATCCTGAGTTGGAAGGGATCATCCGGTCCAACTCCTGGGCCTGCACAGGACACCCCAACAATGCCACCCTGTGCATCCCTGAGGGCATTGTCCAAATACTCCTGGAGCTCTGGCAGCCTTGGGACCCATGACCATTCCCTGGGGAGCCTGGGCAGTGCCTGAGAGCCCTCTGGGATCACCTTTTTGCAGCCCTTGCTCCAAAGCAAGGCTCTGCCTGGCCTTGGAGGCAACTTGTCACCATCCCAGGGGACAAGAGCCAGCGGAATGGGGATGGGGACAAATGCATCTACTGCTGCATGGCTCTCTGGGAGGGTCGGTCCCTCCTCCCAGCTGGGTGCTGCCTCAGTTCTGTGGGTACCCAAGGACGATGCTGAAGCTCTGGGCACCTGGGGAAGCCCCTCAGGGTGTGTTGGGACATGAGCTTATCCAGCAAAAAGCCTTAAAAATTATCAAGCTGGAAAAAAGTCCCTCCAGCCCAGACAACTCTTAACTGCTCAGGTTCTCTATTTCATTTTATTAACACTGGTTTTCTTCTGCTGGTTTGCCTCTTCCACTTGGCTTCTCTGTGGGTGGCCCCTCAGCAGAGGGGCAGTGCCAGGGGGTGAAGGGAGGGATACTCCTACTCCGCTTCAGGAGGGAAGAAGCTGGCAAAGGCATTAAGTGGCAGAATTGGGAAAAAAACAGTGATGTTCAAGCCCTTGCTGCAGGCTGCCTTTGATCATCCTTCTGCATCCTTGTGCAAAAGCACATGGGAAAAGAAAATACAGTCAGTGATGCTGAAGTGGGAATTAGTGGAATTAAAGCCAGCAGCTAATTTTCTCCCTGGAAAGGGGACTGTCACAGTACCAGGAATCTCTTCGCAGGGTGGCTGTGCTGGGTGACCACCAGGAGACTGACTGAGTCCTCATGGGATCCAGGGGTTTGGGTGGCTTGTCCCACCACCGTGCATCCTCAATTTGGGCAGCTGGAGATGGGGATAGATGGAAATACGAGGCTTGAACCGGCTCTGCTGCCCACAGTCCAAGCACGGGGGATGCTGGTCACCACCACTGCTAGTTGATGGCTCCTGTGGCTGCTTGGCTGAGGGACCTGGTGGGACTGTGCAGCAAGAGGTGTCCCCATGCCTTGGATGCTGTCCCTACCCCTGGCATCCAGCAGGAAATTGGGCAGCAGGGAGGTGTGCACCATCCCATCCTCCTGGCTGGCAGCAGGGACTGGGGGGTTTGGCAGAACGGGCACTGACAACAGTTCCTTGCCCTCACAGTGGCCCACCATGACCTGGAAAACACCCTGAACTGCAGCTTCATCGAGCCACCCTCTGTGGTGGAGCAGCCTTCCCCATCCTGGTCATCCCGCGGCTCCTTCTCCTCCTTTGACACCACAGATGAGGGGCCCGTGTATTGCGTCCCCCATGAAGGTGAGCAGGGAACAGGGTGCATCCCCAGGGGACTTGGGGGACATCACCAGGGCCTGCTCAATGGAGAGGTGTCACCGTTGCGTGGTGGGGACCATGTCACCCTGGTTCCTCGTGCCCCAGGAAGGGGTGCAGGTTCCAGTTGTGCCTCCCACGCAGTTTCAGAGCTCCCTCCTCCGGCATTTGCTGCTCCAGGGTTAAGAGCCAGGAGGTCCCTGACTGGGAACCTAACTGGAAGGACACTGTCCTGCGGGAGCATCTCAGTCCTTCCCCTCCTCAGGTACATCCACCTGACACCGCTGTGCTCTCCTCCCGCAGAGAGTGTGGGTGACAGCAGGGACAGAGGGACACCCGCCAGCCCCGGGGACAAGCTGGTGGCCCCGATCAACGGGGAGGAAGCAGGCGAATACACGTTCCTGAAGGAGACGGGCTCTGTCAGAGCCTTCCCAGCCGACAGCAGTGAGACCCCCCTGCTCAAGTCCTCGGACAGCGAACGCTCCTCCTGCGGCTCGGGCTCGGCCGGCGCCGCACTGTACGCCCGGGTCGCACGCCTCTCCAAGCAGTCCAAGGAGGAGGAGGATGCCACTGCGGAGCCCCGCAGCCCCGGAAAGCCGCCATCCCCGGAAAGGACCAAGCCCCGTCCTCCAGACCCGGCCACTAAGCCCAAAGTCTCCTGGATCCACGGCAGGTACAACTCTGGCCAGTCCAATTCGCTGCCTGCACCCAGCCAGTCCCCAGACCAAGCAGCCGCCCGGTCCGGCAGCCCTGAGCAAGGGCAGGGCTTGGCCAAGAGGAAGAGGAGTCCGAGTGAGACGTCAGCCAATGTGCAGGGCAGAGCGGAGGAGAAAGGCGGCACCCGGGGCAAGGAGAAAGCGCAGAAGCAACCCAAGGAGCCCGGCGTCCCAGAGGGCAAATCCAGCATCGCCGGGGAGCCCCAGTCACCCTCCAAGCCGAAGCACAGGAGCAAAGCCGGCTCGGAGCCGATGGAGAGCATCAATGGGGCGGTGCAGAACGCCTTCCGAAAGATGGGTGCCTTCCAGCCGGAGCGGCGGACCGGGGACACCAGGGATGCTCCTCGCAGCCCCAGCATCAGCAAACCCCGCTCCGAGCCGCTGCATCCCCAGCTGGCCTCCGAGCTGGCCGCCCAGCTGAAGGAAAAGACTCAGAGCCTCAACAAGGGCGACGGAGGCATCCGGGCGAACGGGGTGGGTGCCCAGCGGGAGAAGCCCACACCTCCACAGAAAGCCAAGCGCTCGGCGGCCGCCGGCGGCCAGAAGAGCAGCAAACCTTTGCTGCCCACCTCTCCCCATCTGCAAAAACTGATCCCTGGGGCGGCCGAGACGGCAGCCGGGGAGCCCAAGTGGGTAGAGAAGCCAAGTACCGGCAGCGGCCGGGATCAGGCTCTCCCCACGGAGCAGGCAGCCAAGAAAACCCCCATTAAGAAGCCTCCCAGGAAGAAGAGCCGGGAAGCGAGCCTGGAGCCGCCCAGGGCAGCTGCTGTGCCTGCTCAGGCAGTGCAGTGACCAGGAACCGGGCACCAGCCCCGCACCGGCCGCACACCGGGAAGAAGGACATTTGCCAGCACAACCAGAGGAAGTGGGAGCCTGGACTGGGCAGGGGGCACTGGAAGAACCTTGAGCCTCCCTTTATCCCCCATCCACCTCACTCATCTCCCTTTTTGCCTTAGTGCCCCCCGCCCTAGGACCCAGTCCCTCCATCTGCGCCCTGCTCCTGTTCCCTGCCCGGGTCTCAGCTCGCCCTCCCACCCCGCGCAGGGCGGGACCACAAGGAGCCGGTACGGCCGCCACCCCAGGGGTCTCCGTGTGTGGTGTATCCCCCCCTCCCCCCTTTTTTTTGTAGCAGTATTATCGACCGCATAAGCAGCGCTTGTTGTACTAGACGTGCCCACGGTATATTCTGCAGTAATCGAGCCGCTCGCTTCCCGCGCCCCACTCCGGTCTGTCGGGCTCGCGGAGCACGGAGAGGGAGGGAGCTGCTGCTCAGTGCCCAGGGCAGCGCAAGGGATGTGCCCCATATTCATCTCTGGCAGCAGCCCCCCCGCCCCGGCGCCCTGCAGGCACAGCTCTCCACTGCCGATGCATGCCGGAGTGGGGTCGAGCTGGTTTCGACCGATGCCACCCTCCCTCCCCTCCACCCCGGCGCTGCTCCTGGCCAGGAGGAAACACTATTTATGGACGGAGCTGGACGCCCTTTGGGCTCCTGCATCCCATCCAGTGGAGTTGGAGGGATTAGTTTGGTATGAGAGAGCCTGGCACCGCTGCAGAGCGCTTTCCTAATAAAAATGTATTTCTTCCATAGCTGGGTGCCATCTCTCCCTGACCCAGCCTTCCTGTGGGCAGGCAACACGCCTAGCCTTGCTTGGGTGCTACCTGGTCCTGAGTGGGATGCAGTGGGGAGATGGATGACCTTGCAGCAGTACAGGCAGGTGGTAACAAGCAGCAGACAGGGAGGGAGGCAGGCCCCGCTGGGGTTGCTGCTACATGTGCTCACCTGGCACCAGAGATGAGCCCTGAGAACAAGATGAGGAGCTCCTCTTCCCCCAGTACCCAATATTTTCCCAATGGCTGACTGGTCCTGTGGTCAGACACTCCTCAGTGTAGCCTGGGTCAGACACGACAGTTCAAGAGAGCTCTGGCCGCTGACAAAAGAGAGCCCAGCCCTGAGTGCTCAGGGTGCTAGGACACAAATGGGGAGGGAGGCTATGAAGAGTGCAGGGCTCTGAGCCCAGCTTTCTAACTCCCTGCCCAGTGGCTGCCAACCCTGGCAGCATTTGGGGTCTCCACACAGCCCCAGGCACAATGCTGCAAGAGGACAAGGCTAGGACAAGCCCAGGGGCAGCCCAGAAGCTGAGGCTTCTCCCACACAGCTTCTGCCCAAGATTCCTCAGCAGGACTCTCCCTGCCATTAGAATTGGAGTTGTGTGTTTCCAGGGGAGCCGGGAGCATTGGTGCCCACCACTGAGCCACCCTGAGCTCTGCCCACAGTGCTCAGAGGTCCCAGAAGACCACCAGACCAAAAGGTCAACCACAGCAATCTCAGAGGTGACAGAGGCAGCTGGTGGACACCAGAATGGGATGAGAGCACCTGGAATCAGGACGGCAGCCAGGCCAGCACATCACTCAGGAGGGGATGGAGCTCCAGCCCACACCTGGGCATCGCTCAGCATTGTGGAGCTGGAGCCAGCACAGTGCCTGACACTGGCTAGAGAAGCATCATGACATAACACAAAGCTGAAGAATGGCATCACAGCGTTGCTTCACAGGCTCCTGGTCACCTTTCAGAGTTCCTTCACTCTTCCTCCCCTTTCCTTCAGGTTTTATTTGGGAAGATGAGGGGCAGTGGCTGGGACATCACACAGTGCAGAAAAAGGAGTGGATGAATCAGCTCAATGTCACCAGATACAAAACAGACAAAATCAATAGAGAAATGGGGACCTGAGATGGCATCCAAGGCCCTCTCCCTCCACCACGGAGTCCTTTGGACAAACTGAAGAGGCTTCCAAGACATTCCGATTAATAACTACTCATAGATTAGGAAAAGAGAAGGAAAGGAGTTGAATCCAGGCAATAAAAGTGCAAAACTAAACACAATTTAAGTGGAAAGGTTTGTCACAGACATCACATGGTCCTTATACACATCTCTTCAGGTTGGTGCTGAAGGGCACTCAGGAGATGGATCATGATGCTCATAATTGTGACACGGCAAGGTGAATTTGGGAATTGACCCAGCCTCTTCTCGGGGCACTTTCTCACTCATGCAGGCAGCAAAGCTGGGGCTGGTGCCTCAGAAAAGTTGGATACTGTAAGCTCTTCCTGGTCCCCAGGCTATACTGGGACAGCAGAGGATCACCCAGGCATGAGCCCATCCACGGGCTCCAATCACAGGCCCAGCCAGCCTGAGGAGAGCCAGCAAGTGAGCAGCCTATGGATAAATGCCAAAATCCCATATCGCAGACAGGCAGGCAGGTCACCAGAGGCTCCAGCCCAACCATCATGTCAGGGTAGCCATGGCAATAGCCTGAGTCTGGGATTCTCCAAGGGTGGAGATGCCCCAGCTCCCTTTGACTGTTCCAGGGTCACTCTCCTGGGGAGGAATTTTCTTCCAGTATTCAACCTGAACCTTCCAAGCTTCAGCCGGTGACTGTTTTACTCCATCGCATCATCCAGCACCACCAAGAAGGTTCCAACTTAATCATGAAGCTGTGTTAGGGGAGATTTAAGCTGAGTAACAGGGAAATGTTCTTTCCCCGAGGGTGCTGGGGCACTGCCCAGGCTCCCCAGGGAATGGGCACAGCCCTGAGATTGCCAGAGCTCCAGGAGCGTTTGGACAGCGCTGCCAGGGATGCCCAGGCTGGGATTGTTGGGGTGTCTGTGCAGGGCCAGAAGTTGGACTGTATGGTCTTTGTGGGTCCCTTCCAGCTCTGTGACCTTAGTCATTGGCTGTTCTCCGAACCCTTCCCCCAGCCCAGCCCTGCCCCCTCCTCTTCTCCTGGTGCAATTTGTGCCAGCTTCCTGAGCGTGTTGATATCCCTTGTCCAGGCCTCTCCAGTTTCTTCACATCCCTCTTGAACTGGGAGACCACATCTGGACACTTCCTTCAGGTGTCTGCCTGTGCCCTTCCCAGCAGCTCCCACTATGGGCTTTGCCTTACTCTGAGGAAAAACAACAAGCTGACGTTCAGCCTGGGTTCCTCTGCTGCTTCCAGGGTCTTTTCAACAGGGTCCTTCCAGCTCAGACAGCTCCGAATCCTCCAGTAATGTCCTGTGATGCCATGGGCTGTTAAGGACGTGGGTGAGGCATTGCCACACCTCAGCATCACGAAAGGATGAAACACTTTTTCAGGCATCCTGCAGGCTTTCTTCCCACCACTGCATGTTGGATATCTCTGACTGACAGCTCCCCGTGGTAGGGGAGGAGGTCTTGTTCAGGGGTCCACAAATCACCAGAGGCTAAAAACCATTAACAAATTTCCCTGCAGCTGTGGGTCTCACCGGGAAATGATACATACTTGCTGTTCTGAGCTGCTTTCTGCGTCTGTCTTGGGCATGCAGAAAAATTTGACCTCATGGAAAAAACAGCTGAATCCAGTCATGATGTAAAGAAATCAGGTGTTCTGCTCCCATGAGACAGAGCAGGATCCACCTTCCCTGATAGACAGGAAGGGCTTTTGGTGACAAGGAGGTGGCCATGGCTGAGAAGTTGTGGAAGTGGCTGTGATGGAGCCACCAGCCCTCTGCTCTACCAGCACCTCATCCATGGAATCAAAGGAGCACGGTGACACTTTTAGCTCATCCTCTCCTCCACCAACACTGCAACATGGATCTTCACATTTCCTCCTTACTTCCCAAAGCAAAGAAGGAGCCATTGGGTTGGACAACGACGCGTTTGTTTTGGCTTGGCTGGTGAGCAGCAACAAAAACCAGCCCACTGCCAACAATTCATTTCCTATTTCAGGCCCTACCAAAAATAAACTCAGAAGGGAAACTCCAATGAGAACGAAACACGCTGGAGACAATTCAGGACTCCCAAAACTATACAGGAAATTTCTCTCTCGGTGTTCACTGGGAAGGGGGACAGCAGTGTGAGAGGGAATTTTGAGCTGGATAGGGGGATTGTGAAGGGGTTTGGGCAGCTCCATCAGGGTTATAGGGATATAAATATATATATGCAGCTGACACTTCCTGTGGCTACGTTACACTTGGGGAAATGACCATTTCCTTCTTTGCCCCAAAAAGTAGATGCAGGGTCCTGACTGCCTTCCTCAGGTCACTCGGCTCCAGGGACGGCCAGGCTGGGGGCACTGGGATGTCCCCAGGCCACATGAGCGATGCCCTTGTGCAGCCACCACCCACCTGGTACTGGCCTCCCTGCTGCCAGGCCGTGTGGATCACCCCAGCTGGGACCCCAAAGGGGTGCAGCCAGCGCAACACCACCAAAATCATTTCCCATTCCTCACCGCAGCCATCGATATCCTCATCAACTTCTCTTGGGGATAGTTAGCATTTGAGGAAGGCTCTGGTGGCCTTTGGGCGGCAATTAAATAGAAGCCTTTTGCAGGCCATCAGCTGCCGCTTGTGTGCTCTCCCTGCGCCCAGCAGCTCCACTCCATGTGGGTAGAGCTGAGCCCGCAGAGCCAAGCATGGGCACTGCATTCCTGCAGGAAGGAGAAAGCTGCGCCCCAGGGGCTCCTGTAAGCGTGGGTGGTGGCTCTGGGACCCTGTGCCACCAGCCCTAGCATGACACAGACACCTTGATCCAGCACCTGCACCTTTCCCGTGGCATGGGGGAGCTCTGGGTGGGTATTTGCAGCCTTTTCCCTCATGAGGCAATGGGGTGGGGGGATGGGGGGTGGTTTGTCACAGCACTCTGTGCCCGAGGTGCCACAAGACGCAGGTGAACAATAAAAATATATATTCCAAGAGTGTATACATGTATATATATGCACCCACACAAAAATGTGTGTGTATATATTATTTATATAATTTTATTTGTCAACATATGTCATTTTCATATACATAATTTATTCCTGGAGTATATAAGAGTGCATAATATGTGAAAAATATATGAATCTATAAATACATGAATCCATAAAAATATATATTAAATATATATGGAAAT
>VZRN01000169.1:33068-56548 GCA_013397935.1 Dasyornis broadbenti
TGATGGGTACACTGAGAGGCTGGGGATGGTGCTGAGAGGGGCAGGTTGGGGGGAGCTCTGGGGGTGGCACTGTAAAGGGAGGTTTGGGGGGCCCTGGGGTTTGGTTGTGAGGGCCTAAGGGAGCTATGGGGAGTCACACTGCAAGTTATGGGGAGGGTACAGGGGGGAGGTGGGGGTGTCACTGGGGGCACCTGGCAGCAGCATGCCCTCCTGAGCCTCCCGTGCCCATGGCAGGACTGAAGCAGGAGTTGTTCCACCGGCACAAGGAGGCCCAGCAGTGCTGCAGACCCCACAACCTGCCACTGCTCCGTGCAGCCCAGCAGCGTGAGATGGAGGTGAGGGGGGCTGGGCTGGAGATGGAGCTGAGGGGAAGTCATGTACAGAGTTGTGTCCCTTTCCAGGGCTCTCACAGCCTCGTTGCTGCAGGACCACTGCAGCATCTACAGAGGATTTGACTATTCCTGCCCTGAAGCCTCAGGAGACACCAGCTGTCCTGGCTGGCCTTGCTAGCACATACCTAGGTTCCCCACCCCACTTTGGAGGTCTCCTTTTGCTCTGCCTTTTGTCTCCCCAAGGTAGGGCCCAGGCTGTTGTCATCCTAGTGTTGATCTGTGAATTGTGGAAACTCAGGAAGCTCGTTGCTCCAAAGACAGTGCTCTCACAGTGCTTTAATGATCCATCATTATCTGATGGGTTGAAGCCTGTATAGGATAGGAAGCAAGTGACAGAAAACACGGAGAAGGCACCTGAGATCTGCCTTGACATCATAACAAGTCAAAAATAGATAATACTCTAAATAAAAGAATCACATTTTACTGAGTAGCACCGATAAGGAGGAAACACCTTGAGTTTCATAATCATAGTAATAGTTTCTGAGAGCATCCCAAGGCATTTCAAAAAGATACAGTCCCAAAGGACTTTTCTGTCACCTGTTGGTAATAGAGGCAGTTTTGTATGGTAGGAAAATGGCAAGTAGCTGGTTATGTTAATCAGTGGAGTTGAAATATGGGGGAAAGTTACTTTGGTCCACATTAGGCAAACGAGAAGTGTTTCCTGCCTTGGCCCATGACAAGCACTATTTCAGTGCTCACTGTTGGATCCCTTGGTGTTTCCACACTCGTCGTTTCCTGTCAGGGTGACTAAAGCCAGGCTGGACCTCTGGTACCTGTTCCTGTTACTTCTGTCTCTGAGTAACTTAGACTTGCAGCAGTAATCTCTACTGCTTGTTTTAAATAGTATTTCATTAAATTGCCCAAATATGTCTCACTTCTCCTTGTCCTGCATACTGTGCAACTTCCTCCCACTTCCTTCTACCTGCCCTCTGCTTTTCTTCTGTTTTCCTCTCCCAGCCGTTAATAGAGTCACTTTTCCCCTTCTTTATCTTCTGTCAGTTCTGCTGTAGAGCATTTTGGGAACAGATTGGTCATCTTCATTCTATCTGATATGTGTCTAATTGGAGCTGCCCTCTGTGGTTAAAGGTTTCCATGACCAGCTCCCACAAGACACCTTGGGATTGGGCTCCCAGGACAGGTAATACAAGGTGTAGGTTTTAGATGTTTGGCTTCTCCGTGGAACCCCTGGCATTTAGAAAGGCTTAGCCCATCGTACAGGATTAGTGACCACCTGGGCTGAAACAAAACTTGTGTTTAAGCCTCAGTTTTGTCCAAGATGAGGCACTTTTCTCTAAACCAGAATTAGATGCCAATGCTAAGCAATGTGAGGCACTTAAATTGGGGGGTTTTTTTCAGGGCCAGAGTAAGTGGACGAGACAATGGCATTCTGAGGTGGCTGGAAGGAAAATCTGGGGAATGAGGGATTTGAATCTGTTGTATCTCCCACAGAGGGTCTGAAGCCCTGGACTGAAGAAAGTGTGAGGTCGGAGCTTGCCTGGATTTGTTCCTCAGCATCCTGGGGTGAAGGAGCAGTCATCCCTCTGCCTTGCCTTCTCTTGGGGCTGGAGTTGGCTTGAGTTTCTTCCCATTTATTGCAATGAGATCCTACCCTGAATGTTTTCTCTGGAGCAGCTCTTGTATGGTCTAGTGCATCCAGGTTCTGCAGTCTCCTTAATTACAGGTGGTTCCGTGAAGGTTTCTCACTGTGATATGCTAATTGTGGGCTCTACATCCAGGAGAGGTAGCTCTCACCCCTTGTGGGTGATAACTGCTCTTTGCTAGGTCACGACTTTTGCAGAGAGCCATGGATATACCCTCGCTGCAAATACACCTCAGCCCTTCCCCGGACTGTTCACGGCCAAGAGTTCTGTCACACAAATTCTGGATTTTCACCGGGAATTGTGACAGGGTGGAGATGTTCAACTCTCCTCCAAAGCCTTTTTAACCACCAGCCACTGGTGTAGGAAATCCTGGGGTTTGTGACTTCTGCCTGTCTGTGCAGTGGGGATAGTTTAACCCTGTGGATGTTTCCAGCTGAGTATGTGCCTGTGTTCTCTGTTACAAAGGGACAGCGTTGCTCAAGTAAAATGTTGAAATTTGTGCCTTTTCATAGAATGACAGAATGAATAAATAGTGGGGTTTGCAGTTCCAGTTCCATATTAGGATCCAGGAAGTCATCTTGATGAGCTTCAGTGGCCTGCGTTACTCCTCCAAGGCTTTCTTCAGCCTCGCCTGAGAGGGGCATGTAGTTCTTGGGCTGAGCTCAGCCACAGTTCAGGTGGTGGCTCATCAGGGAAAGTGATTCAGACACTGATCAGTTCCTCACACTCTTTCCTCACTTCCAAACACTTGGAGAGCAGGCTGCTCCCATGACTTTCCTGCATTTTCTTGAGTGGTAGCTTTGCAGACCAGACTGGGGCTGTGCTCGTTGCCCACTGCTATCCTTGGACTCATCAGGAGGGATTCAGGAGGGTCCAGCTGCTCTTGGGTTCCAATAAAAGTCTTAGAGATGAGAAAAAGCTCGGAAGAAGGCAGGTATTTCATTTTGTCCCATTGACTGTTACGTTTTCCAGGCTATGGAGCAACAGATCCGAGAGGAACAGCGAATGATGGATGAAAGGATAGTCTTGGAATTGGACCAGAAAGTGATCGACCAGCAGAGCACCCTGGAGAAGGCTGGGGTGTCTGGCTTTTATATCACCACCAACCCCCAGGTTGGTATTTGGGTACATATTGGGTGAGATATTTTGACAAGAACCTGGAGTGACAGGACAAGGGGGAATGGCATCCCACTGCCAGAGGGCAGGGTTAGATGGGCTGTTGGGAAGAAGTTCTTCCCTGGGAGGGTGGGGAGGCCCTGGCACAGGTTGCCCGGAGAAGCTGTGGCTGCCCCTGGATCCCTAGAAGTTTCCAAGACCAGGTTAGATGGGGCTTGGAGCAGCCTGGGATAGTGGAAGGTATGTCTGCCTGTGGCAGGGGGTGGGGATAGATGAGCTTTAAAAGTCTCTTCCAACCCAAACCATTCTGTGATTCTGTTTGACAGTACTCTTGGGTTAATATCTTTAATGGTTTTTTAAAATCTCACTGTTGATGAATTGGGGATGGCTGTGTCAGACAGAACAATGTCCTTTGACTCCCAGCTGGTGGGTGGTGTGCCCTGGACAGACCTTGTACTCAGTTCTTAACAAAAGAGCAGAAACCCAGGTACCACCGGGCAGCATTCCCAACTTCCTGCAGTATTTTTTGTTTTTTCACTGTGGAGGGAAGAAACACTGTGCCAACAGCCTGCAGTCCTGTGACTCTCAAATGGGTCTGAAAAACACTAAAATAATTGATTTACTGCTTTTGTATTCAGCTTAGCTGTAAAAACTGCCTTCAAGACTGTTTATTCGGCACCTTGTTCATTCTTGCATGTGACTTACTGGAGCTGATGATCTCAGACTGTGATTAGAGAATTGTTCCCAGTTTCCCCAGTGCATTTGTTCTCGAAACATCTGAACAGTTGTCTGGGTTTGTCCCCATTGTCCTTATGCCACCACAGGAATGAAGAAACTCAAACTTCCCAAGCCCTGTTGTAAAGCCACACAAGTTTGCAAGGGACACAGAGACAGGCTGTTCTTAATTCTGTTTTTTCAGCTGATTAAATGTCACTTTGATAAAGACCTACTGCTAAGAAAAGACAGCTTAAATGGAGCTAAACAGGCATTTTCTAACACCCACCCACACGATTCCCAATTGTGGAGCCTTGAACAAGCCTCTCATTTTTGCAGTGCTGCTATTCCCTGGCTGTATAATGCAGGGAGCCCTTTTTCTCCCTCCTGCCCTGTCCTTTATGTTGTTTTTGTAAGTAATAACCTTTATCAGAGTTCCTGTTGCTGGGTTTGTGTATGTTTGCCTTTAGGATAGATGCCAAATCTGACCCGGATCTTGGCTTGAGCCTGTGAGTGCCACCAAGAAATCCCTGCTGGAATCTGTTCATGTAGTTCCCATCAGCTGATGTGTTTCCCCCCCAAGTCTGTGTGAAGTGCCTCCTTGTGTAGAAGTTATATTTTTACAAAAATAGATTTTTATTTCCATAGCTCCGTGTCTGCAGGGCTGAGTCACAGACACGTACTTGTGAATTAGTGGCTCCGCCATGTTGTCTCTGAGCTAGAGGTAACTAAAGAACAAGCAGATGTCAATGGAGCCATGAGCTGATCTTGGTGTCTCCACTTGATTGTCGTCCTGGAAAAGGGAGTTTTCCAGGAATGGGAAATGAAATGCGTGCAGGGAATTTGATGTACCAGGACAGCCGTGTGTCGCACCTTCCTTGGAGCCCACTTAGAGAGTTCCCAGAGCGATGCCTCCTCCTGCCCTTCTGTGCTGGGAAGGGGTCAGGGAGGTGGAGATACTGATGAGGGATGTGGGGAGGGGCCTGGAGAACCTCCTCCAGGACTTCTGCCCCTCCTCAGCCTGCAGAACTGGCCAGCCCTCATAGCCTCTACCGTGTTTATCATGGTCAAGAAGAAAGAGCCTCTCTGGATCCTTAGGGAATCCTCACCTGCTGGGATTCCTAAGACAGCCACAGTTTGCTGCAGGTCTGCTAGGATATTACTGTTCCATGTTAGAGAAATGCTTAAACAAGATGAAGCCTTTCGTTTTTAGTTGCCTGGTTGATTTTGTTTTAATTCCCTAAGAACAAGTAGCTCTTGAGGAGGTGGTACAGGCCAGTCCTTCCTGCTTCCTGCAGCAGGGAATGGGATCATCTCCTTGCACAAACGTTTCTCTCCCTTTGCAGGAGCTGACTCTACAGATGAATTTGCTGGAGCTGATTCGGAAATTGCAGCAGAAGGAAGCTGAGGCTGAGAAGGCTTTTTCCTGAAAGAGCAAATCTGCTGTTTGCTTCCCAGAGTTTTTCCTCTGACTTCCCTCTAAACAGCAGACTGTCCATGCATTTGCTTTGTATTGTGTCAGGAAGAGGCTATGGGAGTAGAAGAAATTGCTGAGGCACTTAGATTAGAGCTGGGGCAGGCAGAGCCTGGCGCAGGGGGTGGTCGGGAGCTTGGGGATGCCTCTCTGGTTCTCGGAGCAGTGTCAGCTGCATCTGGCTCAGCTGGGAGCTGATGGAGCATGGTCATCTGCCAGGAATGTCCTGCAGTGGTGCTGAGGCCATCACTGAGCCAAGGCTGGGCTGAGTGCTGAGGCAGCAAACTGAGCCCTGCTGCGTGAGGGTGACCCTGGGTTTAGATGATTAACAGGGGTGGGAAATAATTCCAAGGATGCTTCTGTGTGTTGTTGAGGCAGAAACAACCTCTTAGATACGCAGACCCTTCGCAGAGTCTCCTCCAGGCTGGTAGCAGCATTATCTGTATGCTGACCAGCATTATCTGTATTACAGGAGGATTTCAGGCCTCAGCCCAGTTACTGGACTGGTGTTTGCAGTGTTCTCACTGACTTGGAAAGCAGAGAAGGCTCAAGAGTTTTTGCTTTGTTCTTTTAAAGCAGTTTCCAAATTAAGAGAAATAAAATACCCTGACCACCCTTCTGGAGCTACAGCTTTCTGAATGCCAGTGG
This sequence comes from Dasyornis broadbenti, assembly GCA_013397935.1. NCBI lineage: Eukaryota > Metazoa > Chordata > Aves > Passeriformes > Dasyornithidae > Dasyornis > Dasyornis broadbenti. The sequence continues at coordinate 39,014 of VZRN01000169.1, forward strand.
TTGTGTTTATCCTGTCCTCATCTGATGAGTATGGGGCTTGTGGTGCATTAGGTGGAAGCTGGGAGGAACATGAAGTGTTTCTGAGACCTTTCAGGGTGTTGGAAGAACTTGTGGGTGGCCTTTTGGTGGGGAGAGCTGATGCTGGAGGAGACAAACACAAGATCAGAGCTACAAGGACCAATGAGGCTTTTGGAAATTCAGGACTGAGGCCCTCTCCTGTTTCCATCATGGGTGGGTTTTCCCTCCCTGTGGGGGTGATGCTGCTGTGGTTCAGCAGCTGGAGACATGACCTACTGCTTGTGTTGGGTCTTCACCTCCTGGATGAAAATCCCCATCTGGAAAGTAGGCTGGTGTGGGACCTGCACCACTGCAGGATCCCCACAGGCCTCGTGGGACTGTGTTGCCTCTGGACCCTCAGGTGGGAGCTCCGCACTACACTGCTGAAAAATGGTGAGGACTAAGGTGGGCAACGTTCCCTCTGGAGACACCGTCATCCTCCTGGGAGGACACAGGGTAACACTGGTGCAGACTGGGTGAAGCCAACATCTGTGTTCAGGTTTGTGACCAGAACTATTAGCAAGGAAATTGCTTCCTGAGGTGAGGATGAGGAAGGCAGGGGTGAACAATGAGTTCTATGGCAAGAAAGGATGCCCAGATGCTGGGGGTCACACTACCTCCCAGAAGATCCCCTTTCCTCGACACGAGTGCTCTGGAATGGCTGAAGCAGCAGCAGAGCGAGGGTGTGGCTGGAGGAGCTGGGATCAAAGTTACTGACTGTGGCTTCAGCCCCACTGCCTTGCCCAGTGGAGCCCACCTTGGTTCAGAGCCCCCTGTGATCCAGAACTGCTTCTCTCTCTCCAAGGAGAGATGGTGCAGGGGATCACGGGGGCTGTTCCGGCACTGCCATGACAACAGCAGCTCTCAGGCTTCCTGCTTCCACCATCTGTTTGCAGATGGTTCTGCCAGGCAGCTGATTGGATTCAAGCTGAAATTTTCTATGCCTGTGGTCAGGCTGAGTTTCAGAAAGGTCAAGGTGGAGAGCTGCAGGAGGTCAGACATGGGTAACTGGTGGGAAAAGTTATCCTAAGGGAACAAAGCCCCTGGGATGGTTTGTGATCAGGTCAGCAGGATTTCAGCAGAGGAACACTTGTTCAGCCCCCTGAAGCTGGACAGTAGAACGTGGAGGACACTGATATTTTTCCAAGCGTCATTGTGTCACCAGAGGGTGACACCACCCCACAGCATTGCTGTGCCCCAGCCACTGCGGCTGTGGCACTGCCAGTAACACCTGAAGCAGACCTGGTGAGAGCAACCCAAAAGGGCTGGAAGTTCTGCTGGGCTTTGGCTGTCTCAACTCCTTGGTTCAGTGACCTGTGCAGCCTCTGAGCTCTCAACTGGTGTCCCAGGAACATGTGTTTGGCTTCAGCCATCCACAGAGCTGGACCTAAACTGCCTGCCCAGGGCTCCATGTGTGCCAGAAGTGACGTGAGGAGGGTATGCACCCAAGGATCAAGTTCCCTGTTCAGGTGCAAGGTGACTGACATGAGAGCTATGACTCCATGTCAGCCCCATGTTCACCCAGGAGCTGGTGGAAGGTGAGTGATGGGTGGCAGGAAGGGAGAAGTCCTGTTTCCCCCTTCCTTTTCCTATATTTTGGGTTGTTGAGGAGGAGAGCGAGGTCCCCTCCACATAAGGAGGTCAAATCAGGGTGGATAAAGGTGAATGTTCAGGTGGGAGCCCTCAAGTGTTTAGTGCTCAGGTGCCATCAGAAAATTAGATGAGACTTGAGAAGGGGATCAGAGAAGAAAATTAAAAACATATTGCTACTGTGAAGTACATAAATGCAAATCCTTTCACCCCAACAAAGGCACAGTAGGGACTGAACAAGCTCTGCGAATGCCCTGGGGACACCAGGGATCTGAAACACCTTCCAGCTGAGCTGGACTCCTTTATCTTTGACAAAGGGGGCAAGAGGGGGCAGGGTAGAGATAAAACTATGAGTGACGTACACGGAGGTACTCCACTCTCTAGAAATACAGGAGCAGGAGCATTGCAGAGCACTTTAAGAGGCAGGTTTGGGTGGGACAGATGACTGCTTGGGAAACTCCTGCCCCAGGCCGCTGGAGGGGTAGAAGGTTTGTGTTTGTTCAAGAGGAGGTGAAGCACTTCTGGAAAAGAAACACCTTTTGATTTAGAGATGGATAGAGGTGATTCTCCTTCACTGCCCTGCAGAGCCAGGTGGAAGCATAACGGCCTTTGCTCAGGTTTTGTGCTCTTGCCCAGGACCTGGCCAGGAGGACTGTAAGCTGGAGAGGCCTGTTCAGGAGCTCCCACTCCAGCAGCTTTCCCCACACCTCAGTTTCTCCCTGACAGACACCTGAGCACAGAGGAGATGCCTGTCCTTCACACAGCAGCTCCAGAGCAGAGCAAGTAGTGGCAGAGGAGCAGCGTCTCAGCCCTTTGCCCCATCCAGAATTGCATCCAGTGGATGGGATTTGGGATAACTGCTCCATCATAGAATCACAGAGTGGTTTGGGTTAGAAGGGACCTTGGATTAGAAGCTCATGAGCAGGGACACCTTCTGCTATCCCAGGTTGCTCCAAGCCCTGTCCCGCCTGGCCTTGGACACTTCCAGGGATCCAAGGGCAGCCACAGCTGCTCTGGGCACCCCATACCCGGGCCTCACCACCCTCACAGGGAGGAATTCCTTCCCAATATCCCATCTAACCCTGCCATCTGGTAGTGGCAAGCCATTCCCCCTTGACACTTCAGGTCCCTGTCCCAGGTGCCTCTGCAGCTCTCTTGGAACCCCTTTGGGCACTGGAAGGGGCTCTAGGGTCCCCCTGGAGCCTTCTCTTTTCCAGGCTGAACATCCTCAGCTCTCCCAGCCTGACTCCAGAGCAGTCCAGGCCTCCAATCGTTGGAACATCTCCATGATTATCCTGTATCCCGTTTCCCTGCGGCTCCAGCCGCGCACATGCTCCCGTGGGGATGCCCACCCTGGGGCCGTGGGGACCCCATACGTGTCTGCCTCTCCCTGGGGCTGGGGGTGCAGCCCCAGCATCCGCCCTGATCCTCTGCTCCCCGCTCCGGGCAGACACCTCTGGGGATGGAGCCCGGCTCCCGCCTGGCCCCCGCCCTTCCGCCTAGTCCGGGGAGGCGGAGCCGGGCGGCGGCGGCGGCGGCGCGGAGCAGGTGAGGCCGGGGCGGGTGTGGGGCTCCCGGCCACCCTCGCAGGTGAGCGACAAGCGCTGGGAACGGGAGCCGGGCTGGGACTGGCACTGTGGGGAGCGTCCTGGGGGACCGCGGCCGGGATCGGGGCCGGGGCTCGCGCCGGCATTGTGGCGGGGCTGAGCAGGGACAAAACTATCGCCTCTTCCCTCCCGGGATGAATCCGGACCCCCTACACACCCTCCTCGGTCCGGCGGTCCCCACCCTCGGCCAGCCCCCGAGCTCCGGCGATGCTCCGTGTCCAGTGGGCACCGAGCTCCGCATCCTCCCAGCTGCGCCTGTTGCGTGTGTTGGGATTGGGGACCCCAGTACTGCCAATGCCTCCAGTCGCGGGGACCTGGGTGTGCAGGGATGTGGGTCTCAGCCAGCACGGATTGTGCCCATTGTCCTCATGGGCCATCACTGGCTCTGTCATTCCATCATCTCCCAATGGCCTTTCCAGGACCTTTTGGCCTCTGAGAGGTGGACCCTGGAGTGGGGCTGCACCGGCCCTCTGATCAGCACACGGTGTTTACATGTGGGCGTGGGACGTTTGGCACAGGGAGGAGGGCTGCTGGGAGGGGCGAGTGTCCCCAGAGTCACCAATTACCCCACGGAGCGGCCAGGAAGTGGCACCTGAAGGTCCCCAGAGCTGTGTCCTCCTTCTGTCACTGTGGCAGCTGCCAGCGTGGCTGGTCCCTGGCACTGGCTCTCTTGGTCTGGCTGGGGACTCCCATATCCTAGCGGGAGCTGCTCTGGACTTCCTGCTGCAGCCTGTGCACCACACCTGAGCTTTCCCTTGCGAAGCAGCAGGATGCTGGGAGCAGGGAGATGCTGCATGCCCCTGTGGTGGGGTCCCAGCACAGCAGGGCGAAGTTCAGGTAGATGTTAGATACGGTGGAGAGGAAGCAGCAAGGAAACCTTCATCAGGGCCAGAGCAGACTGATTTGGGCTTTAATGGGGAGATGCAGCCCTGGGAGTGCTGTGGTTTGCCTGCCACCTGCCATACAGGCACATGTCACTGTCCTGTGCCACCCCTGGAGGATGGCACGCTCTGTGCTGAGCTCCATGCCGGCTGAGGAGCCAGGGACACCTGGAATGTGCCCTGGTGGCTTTTCCACCCTGTCCCCAGCACCTGATACCTTGCTGCCGAGGGAATGCTCACCCCTTCCTGCCCCTCTACCAGATCTCCAGGCAGGGTCTCGCTGCCGAGGACCCCTCAATCTGCCAAGGGCAGGGCCCGCTGCCTCCAGGATGGCGAGATGGCTGCCCCGCTCCACCGACCTGACCCGCTTCTGCCAGAAACTCAACCGGGTGAAAACCCTGGAGGACGACATGATGGAGACGTCATTCAACAGATGCCTTTCCACCGTCGACTTGACGCTGCTGGGCATCGGGGGCATGGTGGGTTCTGGGCTCTACGTCCTCACGGGCACTGTGGCCAAGGAGATCGCCGGCCCCGCTGTCATTGTCTCCTTCATCATCGCTGGCTTTGCATCACTCCTGGCTGCTCTCTGCTATGCCGAGTTTGGAGCCCGCGTGCCCAAGACAGGCTCTGCCTACATGTTCACCTACGTGTCAGTGGGTGAGATCTGGGCTTTCCTCATTGGTTGGAATGTGCTGCTGGAGTACATGATCGGGGGGGCTGCGGTGGCCAGGGCCTGGAGTGGCTACCTGGATTCCATCTTTAACCACAAGATCAAGAACTTCACCGAGACCCACGTGGGTGTCTGGCAGGTGCCATTCCTGGCCCGCTATCCAGACTTCCTGGCGGCTGCCATCCTGCTGGTAGCCACCGCCTTCATCTCCTTTGGGGCCAAAGTGTCTTCCTGGCTCAACCATGTCTTCTCAGCCATCAGCATGGGCGTCATCCTCTTCATCCTCATTATGGGCTTTGTCCTCGCACAGCCCAAGAACTGGAGCACCCAGGAGGGTGGCTTTGCCCCATATGGGCTGTCAGGTATCATGGCTGGCACAGCCACCTGCTTCTACGCCTTTGTGGGCTTTGATGTCATTGCAGCCTCCAGCGAAGAGGCCAGGAACCCGCAGAGGGCTGTCCCCAGGGCCATCGCCTTCTCCTTGGGGCTGGCCACTGGTGCCTACATCCTGGTGTCAGTTGTGCTGACACTGATGGTGCCCTGGCACACGCTGGACCCTGACTCTGCCCTGGCCGATGCGTTCTACAGGAGAGGCTACGCCTGGGCAGGGTTTCTTGTGGCTGCTGGCTCCATCTGTGGTGAGTACAGGCAGTGGTGGGAGGGAGCTGCCCCCCCCCCCCCGCCTTGGGCGCTGGGAATACCCCCCCCAGTTTGGGTTTGTGTCTGATGGGCTCTCCCTTCTTCTGCCCATCCCTCAGCAATGAACACAGTTCTGTTGAGCAACCTCTTCTCCCTGCCACGCATTGTCTACGCCATGGCCGAGGATGGGCTCTTCTTTCAGGTCTTCTCCCGAGTGCACCCCCGCACACAGGTGCCCGTGGTTGGCATTGTGGTCTTTGGGCTGCTCATGGCCCTGCTGGCCCTCGTCTTTGACCTGGAGGCCCTGGTGCAGTTCCTGTCCATTGGCACACTGCTGGCCTACACCTTCGTGGCTGCCAGCATCATCGTCCTGCGCTTCCAGCAGCAGAAGGGGGATGTCCCTGTGCCAACAGCCAGTGGCCGGCCCAACCTCGAGCCCCATGAGGGCACATCTGGCAGCGAACTGAAGGAGTATGAGTCCTTCTCCGACAAGCTGCAGCTGGTGGACAGGGACAAGTGCAAAGAGCAGCGGGAGCCAGGGCAGCTGAAGGCAGCATTTGAGCCCTACCTGGAGTTCCTCAGTGACTTCTACCCAGGTGAGGTGGTCACAGTGGCCGTGGTGACCCTGATGGTGTCTGCCATCTGCCTCTGCTCCATCTTGGTGTTTGGCAACACCCACCTCCACCTGCCCACCTGGAGCTACTCCCTGCTGCTGGTCCTCTTCAGTCTGGGCTTCTTGCTCAGCCTCCTCCTCATCTGGGCGCATGAGCAACAGCGCAGCAGCCAGACCTTCCAGGTATGCCCGGGGTCCAGGCAGGGAATCCCTCTGCAGGGGTGAGGGGAGGGGGAAGCAGCTCTGATGGACCCAGAGGGCTCCCAGGCACTGCACTTTGTTGAAAGCACCACAACTGCTGAAGGAGGAGGAGAGAGGGGAGGAGGAGGAGTGTGTCTGTGAACACTGGGTGTGGCGTGTTAGTGCCTCTGCTGTTACTCTGTGTGGCCACTGGTCCCCGGGAGGGGACATTCCCCAGCAGTTCTGGGTCCATCCCATGGGATGGGGATCCATCCCATGGGACCCAAGGATCACTCCTATCCCCCTTGGGCTCCCTCCTTTGCATCCCTAAAACTCCTCCACTCCTCTCCTGCCCCATCTCCTTATTTTGGCTGTCCTTCAGCTACTTGATGGAGCTCTTTTTCAGGCTCCAAACCACTTCTATGCCTCTCGTTCTCCCCATTTCCTGTTTTCAGCTCACCTGAGCCTGATGTGGTCAGTGCAGCTTCATGACACCAGTGGTGACACCACTTCCCTGCCATGCCTCTACCCTGGCTCCTCCAGCAAGGACCACGTTGGCTCAGGATCATGCTAGGAGCTAATTTAGTCCTCATGATGATGCCTGTGCCAGCCTGGCTCCCAGCTCCTGGCTCCATTGTTCCTTTTACTTAAAAAAAAGTGCCACTTCTAGAAATCCCAAGGTGACAGTCCCTTTGTCCCACATGTTTGCCAGTGCTGTCTTTTGTCCCTTTGATTTTAAAGATGGGGAATGTAGTCCTGCAGGTCTCACCATTGCCAGCTCCTTTTCTCCTGCAGATCCCCCTGGTACCCCTATCCCCAGCGCTGAGCATCATCCTCAACATCTACCTGATGCTGAAGCTGAGTTACATGACGTGGCTCCGCTTTGCTGTCTGGCTCCTCTTAGGTGAGTGCTCCCACAGCTGCTCAGAGAAGGGGGATCAGGGCTTGTCTTGGGAGCTGCTTTGACAGCTCCTCTCCCCCACTTATGGGTCTATAAAGCGTACCCTGCCCCTTTCTACCTCTGATTCGCCTTTGGAGTGCAAGCTGAGGTCTCCCAGCATCTCCTGAGCCTCTCTGTTTCCTGGAGCATTACAGCTTGTTCCTGTTAAAGTTCAGATCCTCCTCCAAGCCTTGGGCCAGAACCACCCCCTGCTCCTGAGGCAACTCCCTAGGGCTCAGGAAGTGCTTCACTTTCTCAGGGACTGAGGGTGCTCCCCTTGCTCTTAACATGCTGCAGGACCCTTTTCCTCCTGCAAGCAGCTCGATTAAGCCCCCACAGTCCTTTGGCTTGTTGCTCCACTGGGTAGTCAACCGCATCCATGCCACATCCCGCTGTGATGCCAGCCACGACAGCAGCAGCAGCCAGGCTGTGCTGGAGCACCTGCTGTCCCTCTTCTCACTGCAGGCCTGCTTGTCTACTTCGGCTACGGCATCTGGCACAGCAAGGAGAACCTGCGAGAGCCGCAGCCCCAGCGTGTCAGCGCCCGCTACGTGGTGTTCCCAGGTGGCAGCCTGGAGGAGAGGGTGCAGGCAGTCCAGCCCAGCTCCCAGCCGGCCACTGGGCTGCCAGACACTGACACTGATGACTGCAAAAGATGACAACCCTGGGAACGGGGCCACCTGGAGATGGGAGCATCGGAATCCCCTCCCACAGTGAGGCCAGAGACCCACCCCCCTCCTCCTGGTCCCTCTGACAGCAAAGCCATTGGGGCTGCCCTGGGCATGGGGCTCCATCTGGAGAGGATTAGGATGCCACATGCTCCCAACAGAGCATGGAGGGGCCAGCTGCCTCCTTCCCCATTCCCTGCACTCGGGAGCTGGGTCTCAGTCCAATGCCTGCCCTGCTTATGAGGAGCTGTGTCCTTGTCACCTTTCCCTGAGCGCACTCTGGCACTGTGCAGCACATCTCCTGCCTGCCAGCACATCCATGCAGCCGGGGATGCAGAGGTTCCCCAGGGACTGGGACAGGCAGCCCAGCATAGCCCATCCTGACTCGTCCTGACTGCAGCCCCTCTGCCTCCTACAGAGTCCCCTTCAGAAGGAGGCAGGGGCCAATCACGCATCCCCACAGGCACCCCTGCCATCCCTATCCCCAGGGCTGCTCTCCTCAAAGGCTGGGACATCACTTGCCTCCCCATGATGCCTCTTCCAGGTTCTCTGGGGCTTGGGACAGGCTCCGCGGGTGCTTTTCAGTATTGCCCCCTCCCCAGCAATCATCCCCATGCTCTGGGGTCACCCCAGCTGCAAGGGTGTCATGGAGGGTTCTTAGTGCTGCCCCTGGCAATCTTGTCCATGGGCAGCTTAAAGTGGAAGGGAAGAGGGTTTCATCATGCTTTGGAAGTCAGTCGAGCATGAGGTTGCCAACCTGACAGGCCTTGCAACATGGACACCTGGCTCCATCCTCATCCTCTCCATGCTGCGAGGAGCTGGGGACTGCGGGTAAGCTGGTCCATTACTTCTCGCTGGCCAGTCCCTGGGGCGCCCTAGAGAGGCTGTGGGGACTCTCAGTAGGATACACCGGCTCTTGGTGAACCCCTCTGTCTGCCAGTACTGCTCTGTGTCCCGCCTCATCCCCGCACTGCCGCCACCAGAGCTGTGGCCCCGCTTGGCACCTCTGTGTTGTGGCTTGTGAGCAATGGGTTGACTTGGTCACCCTCATAAACAGTTTCTGCAATGGCTCTGGCTGGTTGTGCTCTCTGTGTCCCCAAGACTCAAGGTGGGAAGCTGGTGCCCAGCTGATGCTCAGGAAAGCTCCCCCAGAAAGTGGGGAAAGGGAGGGTCGTGCTGCCCACTGCCACCCTGCTGCCAGTCACAAGAGTTCCAGTCACAAGGACAAGCTCCAGCCAGACCCACAGAAACCAGCACCCCACCGGGCTGGGGTAGGCTGGGACTTGAGCCTTACAGTACACAAATACCCTGATACTGACCCAGATGGGACTGAACCCCTGTGTGAGCTGCGAGGACAGTGCTGAACAGCACCAGGTCATGGTCACTAAAGCTGCCCAAGGTTATGAAACAGAGGGATGGAAAAATATGTGCAATTAATGGGAACTAAAGGATAACCCACAGATACCCCCATCCCCACACTGCTGTTCTCTAGCGAAATGTCTGTTCTGAGATAACAAGAGTCCTTCTTCATTAAAAAGCAAGCGTTCAACAGGCACCTGGGGAGGCAGAGGCTGAACCCTCCTTAGCAACTCAACTTTAATCTTACTAATAAATCCATTGTCAGCAGGACAAAGGCAAGTAAAAAGATCCACAGGGACACAGGAGGAGAAGGGAGCCTAGCACAGGGCTGGGGAGGGGCAGGAAAGTCCTCACAGAGAGGGATGGGCTGAGGGTGACTTTCATGTTTCCCTGTGGAGGAAAGTCAATGGCAGTCACATCTCTCAGCTTTCCTAGCAGGGGTCTCAATCAGCCTTTTAAGCTACAAAAGACCAAAGAGGTGTTGGATGAGCCTTGTAACCATTGATATTTAATCTATTTAAAAATATTCATTTGTAAAAATGCACAGAAATCCCTGTTAGGCTGTGGCATACAAAGCACGGGGTACTCCCCAGCAGAGCAGGGGGTGCTGGGGATGCAGCCAGCAGGGTATTAAAGGATTGAAGTGTAATTCCCAGGCTTCTGGGAGGCCAGTGGGGCCTCTCAAGCACACTTGGGGGGGTTTCTTTTAAATAGGATTACAAAATTGGTCAGTTCATGTGTCATACACCATCCTACTGCAGTGACACGCTCTGCATAGAACATGTATTAATTGATTTTTAATTGACTACTCATTAATGCACACAGAAAAAAAGGGGATGGCAGCAGCCCTTCTACAGGAATTTGCTCCTGAAAATTGTATCAGCAGAAAAAAAAAAAAAACCAAACTAAATAGTGTCAGCAGGGCTTTAAGATGGCAGCCTGTAATTGTCAGAGAAAACAACAGCTCACCCACCCATACTCCCGATTCCAAACAGATTTTAAACAAAATCATTCCCATGTGCAGCTCCCAGAATCCTGTTGCATGGAACTCCAAGGGCAGCCTCTTGCTGCTTCCCTGTGGCTGATGATACACCTGTTTTCCAGAGCAGTATCTTTCTCCAAATTACCTTAAAAATATAAATAAAGTCCTGTTTTCTGGGAGCCATGGCAATGGTGTGATCAGACTGCAGGAAATCAATCCAATTCCAGAGCTGCAGGGAGCTATGTGGGTCAGTGCTGGAGTGGCCAGTGCTGGGGCTCCAGGAGCTGGGAAGGGCTTTAGGGACCATGAGGCAGGAGCAGCTCTGGCACACGTGCTCCGGGCTGGGCTAAGAGGGTTAATGTGAGTCCTGGATGATAATCCCCACAGTGTGGGATTGGGCAAGCAACATCCAGGGCTGGCTGAGCCTCACCAATGATGCTGCTGGACTGGGAGGACTGGGGGAGTAGCTGGCAGGGCAGTGCTGGTTTGTTGTGCCCTGGGAGGACAGTTCGCATAAAGCAGGTGCAGCAGGTCAAGGAGAAATGCAAATCCAGAGGGGAATAACATGAGATTTGTTCCTAGAGGGAAAATCAATGCCCCCTTTAAATGTGGCCCTTGGCAGCTCAGGGATGCTCCAGGAATGGACACAAGCACTGAGCCAATGATGATTTTGGACACTTCAGGACACGGGATCACTGCTGCTGTCCATGTAGCCCCAGGGATGGGAGCTGTGGGAGCTGCAGAGATCTCTGGGCTCTGAGAGTTCTTACAGAGATCACTGGTCTGTGGGAGCTTCTGCAGGGATCAATGGGCTGTGGAACCCACAGGGATTGCTGGGCTCTTGCTTGGGGAAGCACAGGGGAGCAGGAGTCGCAGTTGCACAGTTTAATAACTGGAATAAGCAGTCACTGACCCACTTGCATGGCTGAGCCCTGTCCATGCTGGAAGGAGGAAAAGGGGAGCCCTGAGCATTGGAAGGGGGTGGTGGGCTGGCACTCAGGAGAGAGCAGCTCCATGTTCTAATTAAATCACTTCCCAGCCTCATGTTCCTAAATTATCCCTCCCTGCTCCCCCTCCACGGCTCTGAAAGCAGCACAGATGAGCTGCAGGGCGCAGGGAGGCTGGCTGTAAGTAATCCTCTCATTACCCTGCCATGCTCCCCTCCTCCTCCTGCAGACACAGCCTGAGGATGAGGTAAGCATCACGCAGCATTCCAGGACGCCAGCAATGGTGTATCTGCTCCTACCACCAGCTGGGGAATGTCAGGGCATTAAAAGACGGCACAGAGTAAGGTGGTCTTGTTGCCCCCTTGTCCCTCTGCAATGTGCTGGTGATCGGGCACACAGGTCCCCAGGTCATTCCAGGGGTGTTTGTGCTGTGTCTCAGCAGTCCCTCCAGCCATGGTTCTTCTCTGTCTCAGCACTTTCCAAGGAGCTGTGTAAGTGAGGGCACAAACGGCACAGCCCCGTCCCTGTGGCATAGGCTCCGTTCCAACACCAGATGCATCCACTGCATCTGCTTTGGAAGCAAGGCAGGAAATGGCCATCTCCCCACATGTAACACAGACGCAAAACTGAAGCTACCGGCCTCAATGATCTTAGAGGTTTTTTCCAACCTTACAGATTCTATAAAAGGAGAATAAATCTTCCCCACATACACAGGAGACACAGAATGAAGCAGTGGACTGAAACTGCCACGAGGGAGATTTAGGCAGGAGACCAGAAATGCTTCCTGAGGCAAATGACAGCTTGGCCTGAGGTTGTGAAACATCTGTCAGATGCTGGCAGGAAGGAGCTGCAGCGAGCAGCTCTTCTGGAGCCAGGATGGCTGATTTCTCATGATCCCACACTTCCATTGCTAGGCTGGAAGCATTCTAGGGCACACTAGGGGCTCCAATCCTTGCTGGGACAAGAGCCAACACACCTCTGGGCATGGCAGCCCGCTCGATATCCTAGAGGAGATGAAAGTGCTTAAGAAAAACACTTGCAAAACACAAAACCCCCTTTTCTGCATGGGGGGAGCAGCTGGAGCCACTCTGGAGGTTCCACTGCCCAGCCCTGCCTCCAAAGTTAGTAGTTGCTACAACTAGAACTTTGGGATCACCTGTGTAACATACACCAAGAGAAGTTCCACGTGGAATCTTCCCTGGAGTAGTAATGCTCATTTTCCAGAAACAGTCAGGCAGCTGGAGCTGCAGCAGAGTGCTGCAGCAAAACAAGCTGGCAGATCCTTCTGAAAGGTGACGGGGGACGAGGACAGCCAAGGCTTCAAAAGGCCACTGAGCAAAGGGAGAGCTACTCAAGAATTCTGGGGAAAATACCATTAGTGGTAATCACTGTGGATTTGTGTCACCTCTTTACTCTGGCTGGGACAGGATCTGGAAAGAAGCAGCAATGCTGGTGTGCTGTAACACCTTCATGAGGCAGCCAACTGCTACATGGCACTTTTGCAAAGAAAAAAAAAAAGGAATTGTCAATCTGGAATTGACACTTGGACACACACAAAAAAAAGGCTCAGACCTAGAACCATTGAATCCCTTGTTAACAGGGATTCAACAGGTCTTCTGGTGAGTTATTCCATGATTAGTTCCCAACAGAGAGAGAACAGAGTTAGAGGAAAGAGGAACAGTGATTCCAGCTGGGGATATCAGCAGGGAAAAACTGGTATTTCAGCATAACAGAACTGCAGTTCTCAGAGTAACCCCCTACATGTTAATTCCTCACAACCTTTGACAGCAGCTGCCAAAGAACAGCAAATCCCTCCAACTTCCCACACAAACCTCCAGGCCAGCTCCTCCCGCTTCTCCTGGCAGCCCTCCAGGAAGCCCTCCCACCTGGGCACAGGGCAGGCTTGTGCTCCGTGTCCTTCAGCCACCTCATCAAATCCACAGACAATGGGATGCTCAAGGTCCGTATTCCAGTGACATTGCCTGGTATAACACTGCTGGATCTCATGGTATGTTTAGGTTCCCAGATGGTTTGTTGATAGGTTTATTGAGCCTAAAACCACTGAGCTCTGACTCCAGCAACAAACAAATCCATGGGTGTCAAAACATAGGCAAGTGGATCTTCTCCAGCTGGTGAATAAGGACAGACTTGGGGTGTATTGTTTCACAGGATTTTAATTTGCATCTCTTCTTTGGAGAGCATGGGAAGGGCTAGGGGCAAAGGACATAACAGAAGCAATAAATGGTGAAAAATATTTTAAAATATAAGTACTTACACTGATTTAAATCAAGCCCCATAAAGCTTCTGTGTTCAGTAGAAAAAGTTTTCATCTGGAGATGGAGAGCGTGTCAGGATGGTTCTGATATTTTTAGAGACAGCCCAGATTGAAAGACTGCAGCCCATATTGACAACATGCAAATGGTTAGGACAGGCAGTCCTGAGACCAAAGCACAGGCTTGATTTATTAGACATGTGACTGTAAAATTATTTGCACATTTATAGGACAGACCCCACTAGGTAAACCATAGAATTATTTTCAAATAAAGAAGATAAACTTCATGGAATCACCAAATCATTTAGGTTGGAAAACACCTCTAAGACCATTAAGCCAGCACTGCCAACTCACCAATAACCACCACGATGTGGTCCCTTTCAGCCTCAGAGGCTGGAAGAACTGTTTTTTTATTTTGACGAGTAAAATTTTAGTAGAATAAAAACAATATATAGACTACAAAATAATTTCTGTATTGATTTATCAATCAGAAATTAAATTAAACCATTCAAAACATTCATTATAGTAATTTTGACTCTAAAAAGGGAAAAACCAGAAACAGTAATAAAAACATATGTGACATGTCCATAGATACTGGATAATTTTTCTTTCTTAGTTCCAAGGTCTGTATGATGCTGGGTCATAGATGGCTCTTGGACAGGCACAGGCACAAGGCCAACAGTACATCAGCTTCACGTAAACTCTCACAGTTCAAAAACAGGAGTGAAAACAATTCCCTCCTCCAAGCCTTTGGCAGAGGCAGCTGCCCTTGGCTATGGAAATGGTTCCAACTGATTCTAAGTTTAATCCAGTGTTTTCTACTACAGCCATTCCAAAAATCTCCCCCAAGAAAAAAATACATGAAACCAAACAGTGTAAGAGTCAAAAGGAAGCTTGAGTTAGTTCAGATATTTCTCTGCAACTGTAATTTAATTACCTGTAGGTAATTAAAACTACAACATATTACTTCTTTTTCTACCTCATTTATCACAAGCCCAAAGCAGAAGCTGCCAGGCAGTGAAGCATCTGTTTTCTTTAACCTCAGGTTGCCAAGACAGCAAAGAGGGACTGAAAATCCGATCACCATGACATAGCTAGGGGTTGGTGTTCACAGTGCAGCTGTGACTGCCCGGCTCATTCTCCAGCTGGTGGAGCCTGAAAGACGACAATGAGCAGCCAGGGAGCTCCCAGAACCCCTTCTAGAGCTGCTGGAAATCCAAATAGGTTTGCTCAGCAAGTGTTCTGTGAATTTCCAACGGGGCAGGAAAAAAATGAGGGTGTCAGCCAGCACAAAGAAAACGAAACCGTGTCCAGGCTTGAAGACCAGACAGCTGAGGAAAACTGTTGGACTGTAAAAGGAACAGGTGAGGGGGACAGGGGTGGTGACAAGCAGCCACTGCAGCCTTCAAAGGTAAACACAAGGAGAAAAAGCAGCATGGAACTGGGAAGGAACCAGGTGGATGGCTGGGGTGTTCCTGGTGGCCAGAAGTGTTGAGGATTAAGGTTGTTTCCTCTCCTGTGAGCCAGAGAAGCCCACTGAAGACATGAAAGATGTTCAAGGAGGAGGCTATAGCAGGTGAGATGTGTGAGGATTGAGGGCTGTAAAGCAGCGGATGGAGCGGATCTTGAATTTTGCATGAAAGACACCACCCGGGGAGAACATGGATCTGCCGCACAGCATGGCAGAAAAAATTCAGAACCTGCCTTTCTGAGTGCGTACCCATCAAAGCAGTGCTGGAAGCAGAGGGATTTGGAGCGCAGCTGCGGGGTGAGACCAGGAACAGGGAGATCTGTGAATCTTCATCCTGGAGATACACGTGGCTGGGGATGCCTAAGGCCAGCTGTAGACGGAGAAGGTGCCAGGAAGGTGCAAAAAAGAACCTAAAAGGTTGGAAGGTTAGGGTTGAGTGACGATGTCACAAGAAATGTTGTACACAAGTGGAGAGTCCAGAGGAAAGGATGGGGGCTTGAGCCCAGCACAAGTCAGCCTGGTGACACTAGTGCAGAGGAAGGCCCAGGGAGCAGTAACTGGGTTTCATCACAGCATACGGCATCACAGGAGTGCTGGGAATGCAGCAAACAAGTAACAGCTGCTTAAAGTCAGGAGCCAAAAGAAAAGAGCAGTAACAAGGCTGAGACCAACAACAAAAGAAATATCCTAAGTCACCAGCAAGGGGAGTCCCCAAACACAGGCTGACATGCATGTACATAATTATAAGATTTCCCCTTCAAAAATAATTTTAAGCTTTGCCAGGAAAGCAAACATAGGATACAGTTGAAGATATTTCATTTTTGTTTTTAAAGGATTAATTTATCTTTCCATTAAAATGATGAAAAATACTTCTTCTGTCACTATTCATGATGCATAGGAAAAGGAGAAGTTTGTGGCCCAGTGTGCCTGACATTTTTAAAGTACTCCCCTGGGCATCACTTCTGCCTGCAGGCTGTGATCACACCTGGAGTGAGTGCCCCTTTAGTTTACTCACAGGTGCTCTGAATTCAACATTTAAATCTGTATTGCCCCAAATATTCTCCTCTCTGTCAGTGGCAATTCTAATTTCAAAAATATTTACAGTTAAACAGAAGCATATCCATGACCTTGTGATTATACAACAGATACTACAAAATCAAATTATTTTCTCCATCCACGGATATCAGAGACAGGAAAAGTAACTGGAAGAGAACTATTCTCAGAGAACTATTCCAGACAAACTTAACAGAATGTTGCGGAGCAGAGAGGCCTTGCAAAGTGAGGGCCTTGTTGCCCTTGTAAAATCCTTGCTTACTTCTGCTACTTGGGCTGAGCAGAGAGCATTCTGGGAATGGCTCAGCTGAACCAGAGGTGGAAAACAAGTGACAGAACTGGAAAACAATTGTTAGAACCAGTAAGTGCGCACACTGTGCGGCTGGTGGTTGGTTACATCTGAGGCTGTTCCTATCGTGGTTTGTGGTGGTTGGTTCAACACATTTGTTGTGCCTCACAAGTATGGAAACCCATAACAAAGGAACAGTGTAAGAACCCGGGATTTTTGCAATAAAACGTCTTCGTTTATCACCATCTCATGGAATCCATGCCATTAACCAACACAACAGAACAAAGAGGTTTATCATCAAAAATTAACAGGAAAGACTGTACTCTTTTATGGTCCAAACTACAAATTTCTGAGATGCTGTGCCTACTAAAAGCAGCTTCAGGTGGGACTACCTGACATGAATATACAGAAGGTTTCTAATTTCTTCCTAAAAATATTAATTTAAAAATGTGGAGTATTTCAGGGGAGACGACACAAAGAAAAAGTTCTCAACCCAAGGGGCAAGAGGTGTACTGAGCTATTTGCTCATCCCATCCTCCCAACTGCATCCAGGGAAGGAGATGATTCTGGTTCCTGAGCACTTCAAAGTAGTCTGCTGACAAATCCCCGCTCCTGGCCAACATCATTATCTCGAGTGGTGAGCCCTGGGCTCTGGTTGGTCCCTGAAACACCAGCAGGGCAGGCTGGAAAGGGCTCTTGACCACATCCTTGATGTAAAACTTGGGTTGCTCCAACACCCAGAGGAGTGACATCATTTTCATTAGTGGGAAAGTCAAATTGTCCATCCCTTGGTTGGGGGGGTTGTTTATCCCTGGTTGAGCTGAGGGGTTCACCTGGAGAAGAGAAGGCTTCAGAGAATCCTCAGAGCCTCTTCAGGTGCCCAATGGGACTCCAAGAGAGCCGGAGACGGACTGGGGACAAGGGATGGAGGGACAGGACACAGGGAATGGCTTCCCAGTGCCAGAGGGCAGGGATAGATGGGATATTGGGAAGGAATTGCTCCCTTTGCGGGTGGTGAGGCGCTGGCACAGGGTGCCCAGAGCAGCTGTGGCTGCCCCATCCCCAGAAGCGTCCAAGGCCAGGTTGGATGGGACTCTGAGCAACCTGGGATAGTGGAAAATGTCCCTTCTCAAGGCAGGGGGTGAGACTGGATGGGCTTTAATGTCCCTTCCGACCCAAACCATTCTGTGATTCTCGTTGTGAGTAGGCCCCGCGGCTCGGGGTGGTGGAGGCACACCCGGCTGTCTGACAGGCCCCGCAGCCGCTGTGACCCACACGCGCCGCGGTGTCGTGGCTGCGGCTGCGGCCCCGACC
>VZRN01000169.1:56920-114397 GCA_013397935.1 Dasyornis broadbenti
GCTATCCCCACCGTGCCGCACCCGCGCTGTGCCGCTATCCCCACCGTGCCCGTCTTTCTCCTTAGTGCCGCCACCCCACTGTGCCGCTAACTCCCCGTGCCTACCTTTACCCCCCCGGTGCTGCCATGCCGGGCCCACCCTGTGGGTCCCTGCTGGACTACAAGACTGCCAAGTTCTCACTAACGCGAAACCGGCGGGGGGGGCTGCTGCACCGGCTGCTGCAGCTGAGCGCGCTCGGCTACCTGCTGGGGTAGGGACCCTGCCCTCAGGTTGGCCGGTCCCTGCTGGGGTAGGGACACACTCCCAGCCCTCTGGCCCGGCCGGGGGACCCTCAGAGCCCCCTGCCCCTCCGCAGGTGGGTGCTGCTGCTGCGGAAGGGGTACCAGGAGCGTGACGCGGCCCCGCGTGTCGCCGTGATCACCAAGGTGAAGGGGGCGGCGGCCGCCGAGGCCGCGGGCCGGCGGCTCTGGGACGCGGCGGATCTCACCTGGCCCCCACAGGTACGGCCGGGCCCCGGGCGGGGGCAGGGTGGTCACACATGCGATCAGTTCCCTTGGCAGGGGGATGCCGCGGCTCCCACCGGTTTCCCAAAGCCCTGGCAAGGCTATTGTTGCCTGTTCCCCCCATGGTGTCACAGAGCATCCTCTTGGACCCACCCTGGTGTCACCCCCTCAGCGGCAGCGTCTTCTTTCTTCCCAGGGAGAAAATGTGCTTTTCCTGGTGACCAATTTCATTGCCACAATCCAGCAAGCCCAAGGCACCTGCCCCGAGGTGAGTGAATGGAGCTGCCTCAGCCCAGCCTCACAGGGATGATGGATGGAGCCAGCAGTCCTGCTGCTCAGTGAAACCCAGTGGAAAACCAGACAAAAGGGGAAAACGGATTTATATTCCCACGAAACTCAATTCCTCCCATTCTCACTGCTGCATAGCTCTCCCCAGCTCATCTGCACTTTCTGTGTTTGTACTTGCCTGAGCCAAGGTGTGTATCCACATGCTCTACCAGAACTGTTTGTGGTTGCCAGGACAGGGGACACGGGTCTTCACCAGGTCTAGACTCCTTGTGTGGTGGCACTGCATGACCATTCCAGGCTTTCTGCTGCCCTTGGACAAGGGGATGCTTTGACACACGCTCCATGGATACCAGTGTCGTGTTTCCTTCATAACTCCCTGCTGTAGGACTAATGTCCATCTTAGCGTCCTGTTTTTAGGAGGAAGGGAACACAAGGTCTAGATGGTTTTCCAGCCAGCCATCTCTTAATGGTATGCGTTCTCTGGGAGAAATCTTCCCTTTAAGGCTGGAGTCAGGCCAGCTCCTCTGCTGAGCTCTCCCAGGCTGGACCCAGCTCAGCAGATGGGAGCAAATGTCCTTAAGCTGAGCCACTGCTGGCACTTTGTGCCTGAGCCAAGCACCAATTGTCCTAATGGTCCCTTCACCTCCTGCTGTGGCCAAATGCTGCAGGGGAGGAGGAGAAACACTGGTTTTAGGTGGGGGGGAAATGGCACCAATGATCCATCTTTAAAATGCTGAGAACTCCTGAAGTCCTAACAAGGGGAAAGAAAAGTGCTGTAGGGTATTTTGGGGTTCTCACAGGCAGCTCTAGATGCTAGATTTGCAGTGTGCAAGTCAAGGACACACAAAGCTGAGGCTTTCATTCCATTCCAGAGCTGGGATGTGTGTGGGTGCCTGTCCCAGCCTACACCCCATGCTGCTTTCCAGGAGTTCCTCAGTTCCTGGCTTTGGGGCGGTAGATAACATTCATATTTTGAAAGCTTTGAATATTTAGCAGTGGCAGCTTTTGGCTTTCCAAGGAGTTAGAGCTATCTTAATACTCTTGATGACCAGAGTACTTGGAATTCATCATGGTACTTTACAAGGTGCTTAATGGGCTCGGTCATTAAGGCCCTCCTGAACCTGTCTGTGCTGGTTCCCAGTTCCATCCGAAAGGTCTGAGGTAGCTGCTGAGGCTTCCTCTGCCTCGGAGCAGCAGGAGGCAAGCACTCTGGAGAGCATGGAGCCAGACAGGAAGGATTGGCCCTTGGACATCCCTCTCTCCTGACTGGCTAGAGGATGGTGAATGTTCATCTCTAACTGTTTGGGAAATGCTTGGAGAAGCAGGAGCAGCAGCACAGCAATAGGGGTGAGTAACAGCATGGCCTCAGGTGGCTGCACAGCGCAGTGACAGCTCTTCTCTCTGTCCCTCCCAGAGCCCCTCTGTCCTCGATGGGATGTGCACGGAAGATGCAGATTGTCCCATGGGAAACCCTGTGGTTCATGGCAATGGTACTGTGTGCTTTGCTAAAGAAACATAAAATCCTAGAATGGTTTGGGTTAAAAAGGAATCTAAAGCTCATCCAGTGCTCATGGCAGGGACACCTTCCGCTACACCAGTTTGCTCCAAGCCCTGTCCAACCTGGCCTGGAACACTTCCAGGGATGGGGCAGCCACAGCTTCTCTGGGAAACCTGTGCTTGGGCATCACCACCCTGACAGCCAAGAGTTTCTTCCCAATATCCCACCTAACCCTGCCCTCCGGCATTCCCTCTTGTTCTGTCATTGCAGGCCCCTGTCCCAAGTCTCTCTCTAGCTCTCTTGCGGCCCCTCTAGGCACTCTAGGAAGGGGCTCTAAGGTCTCCCCAAAGTCTTCTCCAAGTGATCAACCCCAAGTCTCTCAGCCTGTCTCGTTTCTAGGGATAAAAACCGGGAAATGTGTGATGTTCAATGCCACCCGTTCCACCTGTGAGATCTATGGCTGGTGCCCTGTGGAGAATGGCACCCTGTCCAGGTAATCACACATGAGGGGGAAGCAGGTGTTGGGAGCTTTGGCTCCCTCCCTCTGTGTTACCAGGAGCCTGACCACACTCGCCCAAGGGGCAGCCAGGCTCAGGGAGACCTTTGACATCAACCTGGTCTGTTAAAGTCAGAGGACTTCACACAAGAGCATTTCTTGCACCTGTCCATTGTAACCAAAATCCTGGGGTTGCAGGAGAAACTTCAGAGCTCAGGGAATGGGGCCTTGGCCACTGTGCAAGACTTGACTTCATCGGTTGTTGTTTTCTAGGAAACCTCTCCTGGCTGAGGCAGAGAATTTCACTGTTTTTATAAAAAATACTGTCCACTTCACCAAATTTAACTTCTCCATGTAAGTACAGCACTTCCCAGCTGGGCTGAGCATGCAGCCTGGTCCAGCCTTGGTGCTGAGTCAGTCATGGGACTGAGGAGCTGAGGCACTCATGGAGCCGGTGGCACCCCAGCGCAGGCGGTGCTGGGGTAGTGAGGGTAGGATGGGTGTTGAGGTGAGCACAGGTCACTTCAGCTGTGCTGGGTGTGCAGCTCTAAGAGCGGTGGGATGGGGGCAGCTCAGAGAGAAGGACCAGTGTCCATCTGCCCATGTAGAGCACTGTGGAGAGCCAGACAAGGTCAGCCACTCCCAATATCGCATTTGGGAGTGAGACTGATATTTTTGTCTTTTAGTCCTTGCAAAGTGATTTCACAGAAAGCAAGAAAAGGGCTGCAGTGGCCCCACAGCCCCAGGCACACTGACTGTGCTGCCTTACTGTGGCGGGAGATATGGCGTGAACTGTTCCTGCTGTCACCCCTGGAGCACTGACTAGAGCTGGGTTCTGGGAAGAAACAAAGGAGCACAAAGAGGTGGAGGAGAGGGCCATGGCAGATGCTATAGAGGATGACTCTATATGTGATTCCTCTGGGCTAGTTTTCCTCCACCCTCTCTCCATCTGAGGCTTTAGGCAAGGCATTGACTGTCTCCCCATCAACGCAGGAGCACAATCCAATGGGAGGGTCCCCTTTTCAGTCCCACAGCTGGGCTTCATGACCTCCCACACCCCTGTCCTCCCCTCTCTCCTGTCATAGGTGCAACACTTTACAAACCACTGACCCCAGCTATTTCAAGAGCTGTACATATGATCCAGTCTTCAACCCCTCCTGCCCTGTGTTCCGTGTCCGTGATATGGTGGAGGCAGCTGGAGAGAACTTTGGAGACCTTGCTCTGCTGGTACTTGTTTTTTATATAAGTATGGAAGGTGACTCAGAATTTCCTAAGGATGTGAGCAGGAGGCAGAGGATGTGAAATGCTAAGGAAATATGTGATCTGGGAATTCCTGAACAATTAAGAACTCAGCCAATCTGATCCCATGCTTCTCCTGGAATAAAATGTGTTTTGCAGGGGGGAAGCATCAGAGTTCTTATTGAGTGGAACTGTGACCTGGATCACCCCGCTGCCCAGTGCCAGCCACAGTATTCCTTCAGCCTGCAGGACACAAGGTACAGTTTCAGGTGAGGATGCTGAGACAGTGGCCACACAGGCCTGTGGGATCTGCACATGGCAGTTGTTTGAGATTTCAGTTCTGACAGATGCTCTGAAAGGTGCAGCAGGGACAGGAAGTTTGCCTCAGTCAGTTCACAAATGACACTCAGCTGGGTGGAAGTGTGGCTCTGCTGGAGGGCAGGAACCTCTGCAGAAAGATCCGGACAGTGGATCCATGGGCTGACGCCAGTGGTGTGAGGTTCGAAAATGTCAAGTGCCAGGTCCTGTGCTGGCATCACAACAACCCCATGGAATGCTCCAGATTGGGGCAGAGTGGCTGGAAAGCTGCAGGCAGAAAAGCACCTGAAGGTGAACATGAGCCCAGCTGTGCCCAGGTGGGCAAGAAGGCCAAGGGCACCTGGGCTGTGCCAGCCCTGATGTGGCAGTGCCTGTCAGCTATGCTGGCATCATTGGGGCACCTCCAGTCCTGGGGACAGATTTGGGCCCCTCATGACAAGAGACACCTGGAGGGGCTGGAGGTGTCCAGGGAAGGGAACGGAGCTGGGAAAAGGGCTGGAGCCCCAGGAGCGGCTGAGGGAGCTGGGAAAGGGGCTCAGGCTGGAGCAGAGGAGGCTCAGGGGGAACCTTGTGGCTCTGCACAGCTCCTGACAGGAGGGGCCAGCCAGGGTGGGTCTGGCTCTGCTCCCAGGGAACAAGGGACATGACAAGAGAGAGCAGCCTCAAGTTCCTCTGAGGGAGTGTTTAGATTGGATATTAGAGAAAACCTTTTCAGTGAAAGGTTTGTCCAGCCCTGGTACAGCTGCCCAGGGCAGTGGTGGAGTCCCCATCCCTGGAGGGGCTTAAAAGCTGTGTATATATGTGTGGCACTTTGGGGACATGGGTTAGAGCTGGGTTAATTGGTTGGAGTTAATGATATTAGAGGCCTTTTCCAATGATTCTGTGATTCCAAGGCAATGAGGGGTGGTGACTCAGGGCGGAGCCTGTCAGTACCAGGATGCTGTGGTAGTTCCCACACTTTGTACCTCTATTGTGTTTGGAGCTGAGCAGGGCATTACCTGCCTGAGGGCAAGGCCCAGTGACTGTCCCAGCCTTAACTGGGCAGACTGGGTGCTGAGGGGATGGTGACGCCCCACTGTTGGTGCCAGCGAGTTGTCGCAGCACGTGTATGCCCAGGTCCCAGCCTGGAGGACACCAGGGGTGCACAGGCCCAGCAATCCTTTGGCACAGGCATACCCTTCCCTGCCTGACTGCATGGAGCTGCCGTGGCTTTCTGAGCCGTGCCCAATGTCTCCCATAGAACTGCATCCTACTACTGGGGCTCGCAGCGGCAGCTCTACCGGAACCTGCTGAAGCTCTACGGGATCCGCTTTGATCTCTCCGTGCACGGCCAGGTACTGTGAGCTCCAGAGCCTCAGCCTCAGGGCTTGCTCTTCACACCACTCCTCCCACTCCAACCCCGTGGCTTCCTGCTACTGCTGCTTCTCCCCAACCAGGTGAGCTCTTCACTTCTTTCCGGAGTTTTCTAAGCAGAGCAGGAAAAAACGGTCTCCCACTTGAAGAAAAACCTTTTCGTAATGCCCTGAGGAGGGATATTTTCCTCCCTGAGGGTCTGACACTGGCTGTGAAGTGTTCTGTAGGCAAGGTGAGCTGGTCTGGGCCTGTGGCCATCTCTCTCTGAGGGTCTTGTGGTGGGAGTGCCTTAGCAAAGATCAACCTGAACTCTACTAAACCTGGACAATTAATCCCTTCTAGATTAAAAGTACCCTCAGGGAGAAAAGGTGTGGCATGATCAAGGCTGGACATGCCCCAGCCATGTGCACTGAGAGCCCAGAAACCCCTTGTGTCCTGAACTCATCCTCAGCAGTGTGGGCAGCAGGTAATTCTGCCCCTCTGCCCTGCTCAGGTGCAGTGCTGCCTCCAGCTGGTGTCCCCAACACCAGAAGGATTTGGAGCTGCTGGAATGAGCCCAGAGGAGGCCACAAAGATGCTTCAAGGGCTAGAGCCCCTCTGCTCTGGGGCCAGGCTGGGAGAGCTGGGGGTGTTCACCTGGAGAAGAGAAGGCTTCAGGGAGAGCTCAGAGCCCCTTCCAGTGCCCAAAGGGGCTCCAGGAGAGCTGGAGAGGGACTGGGGACAAGGCATGGAGGGACAGGACACAGGGAATGGCTTCTCACTGCCAGAGGGCTTCCCTTCCCCAGAGGGCAGGGTTAGGTGGGATATTGGGAAGGAATTGTTCCTTGTCAGGGTGGTGATGCCTGGGCATGAGTTTCCCAGAGAAGCTGTGGCTGCCCCATCCCTGGAAGTGTCCAAGGCAAGGTTGAATGGGTCTTGGAGCAACCTGCGATAGTGGAAGGTGTTCTACTGTCTGCCATGGGAAGGACAAGATGGGCTCGAGATGGGCTTTAAGGTCCCTTCCAATCCAAATTGTTCCATGTTTCCATGATTGTTGATACTACTCTGTGCAGTATCACTCACAAACTCAGTGCTCAGCTTTCCAAAGAGGGGGTCTGTGCTGAGAGCACTTCCCGCACTGAGAGATGTCCACAGCTGGCTTTTCATGCTCAGCAGTGCCCTTTGCACCTGAAGAAGGTGAAGTGTGCAAGACTGAGTGCACCACTTCTGGGCAAAGAGCAGGTCTAGGATCTGTGGAGCAGGAGAGAACAGCTGGAAGAGAAACCACCAGACTCATTTGTGCAGGGAGGGACACATCACATCAGGGTCGTGTTTGCTGGGATGTTTCCATGGGTGGCAGCTGCAGCAAGAAAGAGGTTCCTGCTGTGCCTGCAGGAGCAGGTGGGTCACAGTAACCTCTGCTGCCTCCAGGTCATCAGGAACCTCCGTCCCTTCTTTGACAGCCAAAGGGGGTTGGAATCAGCACAACAGCAGTTCCTGCAACTGGGCATGTGGAAACATCCCTGGATCCTGCCAGCACCTCCTGACTTAGAGCATGCTGCCCTGCAAGGCTCAGCCCGCACCCCTTTCACCCCTGTGACTACTCTCCATCCACTCTCTTAACCCTCCACCATTTCTCCCCAGGCTGGGAAGTTCAGCATCATTCCTACTGCCGTGAGCTTCGGCACCAGCATTGCCTTCTTTGGTGCCGTGAGTACTCCAAATATGCTCTTTTCCTTTGATCCGTGGCTTGGGATTTGCTTCTTCTCAGTGACTTCCCTGCCTGCCTGGGCTCAAGGCTTCCTGGGTGCCAGCCAGCACAGAGGGGAGATGGTCTGATAGGGTGTCAGCTCCTGTTTCCCTGTGACCATTAGCACTGGATTGGGATCCTGAGTGCTGTCAGGGTCACATCTCATGGAGGTCAGGTTTTTGTGTGGGTCCTGGGACAGAGCATCACTGGCACTGGCCTGACTGGAGGCAGGGCTGGCTCACCACCCCCAGCAAATGCCCCCAACTGACTGCAGGACTCAGTGGGAGCCAGGATGGAAGGCCAGGCATTCCTGTGGAAAGTTTCCCATCTTCAGTGTTTGTCTGTCTCCAGGCTACAATCGTCTGTGACCTGGTTCTGCTATACCTGGATGCAAAGGCCGACCTTTATTGGAAGGAGAAGTTTGAGGAGGTAAGGATAGGGCCACATGGGAGAGAGGAGGTTTTGAAGTGAATCATTTTGGATTTAATGATTTTCTGCCATTTGGTTAAAACTCAGTTCCCAAGATCAGGGAAAAACCTGGCGGAGCAGCTCTTAGTCTCCAACTTTTGGGCTTGGTGGCTGGTCTGAACTGGGAGAGGGATCCAGCTGGTGCCAGGAGTCAGGAAAAGTAGCACCACGACCTCATCTACCGTTAAGACACCAATGGATCCTCATGGGGACCATACCTGGAAAACTGACCCAGCTTCATGCTTATTCACTCTTCCAAATGGAATCTGTCGGGACTACGTGCAGAGAGAGGCCAGCTCTTCAGAACACATCCTGTTCAGTGGTTCATTGACAGGTTTATGTGCCAAGCATGATTCCCATTGTGGGAATTTACTACCCTGGTGAATCAGGGAGGTAATCACAGGGAGGCCCCCATAGAACAGGAGAGCTGGCAGCCCTGCCTCAGGTCATCTCCAGCTTTGTCTGGCCAAGTCTTTGGAGCCTCTGAGGACTGAGATCCCCCATCTCCTGGTGAACTCTCCCAAAGCTGCACTGTCCTATGGGAGGGAAAATGTTCTTAATGCCTGATCTAGAATCCAGACTGGCATAGGGGTTCTGGACAGTGAATCTGATTGTATGAGACCAAGCATAGGAGTCCAGGGCCACCTGGGCTATCCCCATGCCTGTTGTATACTGATGTCCCTCTTCATTTTGCAGGCAAAACCCCCTAAAGGTAAGCCTGAGGCCACAGCTTAGGGACATCGGGAATGCTCCACCACAAGCACCCTTCCCTCCAGAGCCACCTCCAGGTAGATGTGATGGGGGCATGGCTGCAGCCCCAGTGGAGGTGGGCCAGTCCCGGCCCAGGTGGGCACTGCTGGACTTAGGGTCTGCCTTTCCTGGAGAAGCACTGGCCGCAGCAGCAGCAGTTCTTGACTCCTGGAACACAAAGCCATGCCAGGGGCAGCTCCCAGCACTGACAACTGGTGCTGGAGCAGAGCTGCCCACAGAGCTGCCCCAGAACCAGAGTGTGCTGGGGAGCAGCTGGTCCTGCTTGGCACAAGAGGCTTAAAGCATTTTGCATTTCTCCACGTTCCAATGGCCACGGGCCTTGATTTCCCTTGAAAAACAGGGATGCAATGGAATAAAGCAGTTCTGGAAGCTGGAGGAGGCTCTGCTCTGTCTCTAGCCCTGGAGGGACTGTAAGGTTGTGGGGTGCTGCTCTCACACCTCACAGCACCCTGCATTCTCCCAGCTGGGATGGCTTCATGTGGGTCACCTGGATTCTCAGGAGCTCCCTGGGAAACTTGGGGAGGGTTTAGGAGCTGAGGTTAAGGTTCCAGCCCTGGGCTGGTATAACGTAGGGGCATACAGTGGCTCCTGCACCCTGGTTCTTGTCTCCTGCCAGAGCTGATGCTCAGCGAGGATAAGCACAGCCCTGGGGTGAGCCAGAACGTTTCAGAGGTGCTGAACTCTCACTGTCACCTTTCCTGGGCTGTGTTGGCTGGTGTAGGGCAGGGATCAGCCGGGTTGTGCCTGGGTGCTGCTCTGGGTGCTCCACAAGGCCCAAAAACCAGTGTCTATGGGTTTGAGCGCTGTTTAATGCTCCCTGTCAGGACCAGGTGTGTGGGGTGGAGCATCACCCCATCTCAGCTGCCTTGCCCCTCGGCCCCAGCCAGCCCCTTCCCACCCTCCTGGAACTGCCGCAGGTAGAACTGTGCTGCCAGCTGCTTGGTCATGGTCCTCAGCACCAGGAAGGCAGCCATGATCTCTGCAAGGACGAAGGCCAGGAACAAGCTGTGCATGGGCACCTCCAGCGGCAGGTGGATGACCTGGCTGTCCGTCAGCAGGAAGAGCAGGAGCGGCAGCTGGATCAGGAAGGAGAGGAGCAGGAACCCAGCCAGCTCAGGCACCTGCAGGAGCAGAACCTGCTGAGATGGCGCAAGGAGGCAGCAGTGGGCTGGGGGACCCTCTGTGCCCCTGGAGCTCCCTGCATCAGCCACTGCTGACCTTGGCACTCAGGGACTGGGGATGTCCCTGCCACGTGGAGCTGTGGTCAGATGCTGTCAAACCCCGCCCCAGTACTGAAGGGTCACACAGGAGGGCGAGTGGCTCCTCATCATTCCCTCTCTCCAGGTCCTGCCTGCACCCACGATTCTCTTCTGGGACAGCTCCAGGTAAAACTCCAGAAGGAAAGACAGTGATGGGCCCTTGGGTCCCAAGTGAGGCGATGTCCAGGGCCCCCAGCTGGGCTAATCCTCACTGAGCACAGGGGACTTTGTGGCCAGGGCAGGCAGTGCTTACCTTCTCCTGGAGGTTCCCCAGGTAGCCCAGGTAGAGGCGGGAGCCCTCAGCCAGTGAGAGGACGAGGAAAGCTGTGACCAGCAGGAACTGGTAGTGCCAAGGCAGCAGGTGGTACTGTAATGGGGGCACAGCCTTGTCCCAGTCCAGTTGTCCAGGTACAATTTCCCATTCCCTGTACTTCATGCCCAGCTCCCTGTGCCCTCCTCCCTATATCCAGCTCTCCATGCTCTGCCAGCTCCCACCATGCTGGTGCCCAGCTCTGCCTACTCCTCCCTCCAATTTAACCTTCCCTGCCTGGAAAGTTCATGATTTCCATTTCTGGCAGACAGAGACAAGCAATTTTGTCTCATGGGGGTCAGGTCATTTTGGGGACCCATTAATTCTGAACCGGCTTCTCTGTTCCCTGCCCATTTTGTCCCCCACCCAAGCCTAGGGAGGTTGGGCAGGGGCAGCTTCCCCCCATCCCCACGTGCCCCAGGGGATGGTACCTTCAGGTGCAGCATAATCCCCTCAGCCAGGCACCAAACTGGGAAGTAGTAGACATTGAAGTAGAGCATCACCTGGAGGGGGAGGCTGGACAGCACCTCATGAACTAGGCAGGATGGGCAGGGATGAGTAGGCTGCCCACCAGCCCTGGGGTCCCCCTGCCCAGAGGAACCCCCCCTCATGGCTTGCAGAGGGGAGGAACAGCCCCTGGGTCCCACAAACAGCTGTTGGCAGCAAATGTTCTTATTTTGCTCCCCTCCTTGGGGGGTGGGCTCTGGGACCCTTTGGGTGCTCCTGGCTTAGAGGCACCCAGGTGCTTTAGTGATGTGCTGAGCAGGGTCACGGTGATACACAGCCCCCATCCCCAAGCCCCCTCCACAGAGCCCCTCTACCCCTACCTGGCTGGTAGGTGTGGGCAGTGCCGCTATCCCAAGTCTTGTTGTTGATGAAAAGAGAGCCACTGAAGGCCACCAAGCCCCGGCGCAGGCTTGGGGGCAGTGGGGTGGATGCAGCCATGGATAGCAGCCGAGCCCTGCTCACCCCAGCCCGGCTCAGCGGGGATTAGCCAGGAGGGAATCAGTGGGATGACAGGCCAGGCTAATGCGCAGGGCCACACAGCCGTTGGCTCCCTGGGGACAGGGTTGCTGAGCTGGAAGGGGATCTGGGGAAGGAGAATTCCCACCTTGGAACATCAAGCCCATGCGGGAATCACAAGGTGGAGTTGGAACAAAGTCACAAGTCACAGAGCATCTCCCCTCTGCAGCAGCTTTAGGGGGTGACGGCAGGTTGTACCTGTCACTGTGACTTGTAGCAACTGCACCCCCTCCCAGCCAGGCTGTATCAACACAAACACTGCTCAAAGACCCCTGACAGACACAGATGCCCCATGAGAGGATGGTGCCCTTCACCTGAAATTCTTCTTTCCTCCAGGCTCATAGAGCATTTGCCCATCACTGAGAATTCCCCAAGCCCCATCCAGGCTCAGGGATGCTGAGGAGGGCAGTGAGGGATGATGTCTGAGGGGTGGTTGAGCCAGAGGTGAATGACAGGGAAAGGGGATGGTGCTTCAGGAATTTCAAGTTTAAAATCATAGAATTATTAAGGTGGGAAAAGCCCTCTAAGATCGCCAGGTAGAATCATTGACCCAGCACTGCCAGGGCCGCCACTAAACCATGTCCCTGAGTGCCACATCTACAGATTTTTTAAACGCTTCCAGAGATTGAGACTCCACCACTGCCCTGGGCAGCCTGTGTAAGAACTGGACAAACTTTTCCATGAAGAAATATTCCCTAATATCCAACCTGAACCTCCCCTGGCACAGCTTGAGGTCATTTCCTCTCCTCCTGTCCCTGTTCCCTGGGAGCAGAGCCCGACNCCCTTCCCAGGTCTGTTCCCTTCTCGGGACACACTCTGTAAGTGTCAGTTCTACCCAACAGATCTGGTCTTACCTCAGGATCTTCAGCCTCCAACTCACCCCATAAGGTGCATCAGAGCAGGTGCCTCAAATAGTGGGAGCAAGTGCTATAAATGGGGTCCTTAAGGGCCAGGCACTGTCAAGGAACACAAGAAACCAAAGAGAGAGTATTCTTTTCCCTGATAAAGCTGAAATGAAATTGCAGAGCACACTGCCATATATACTGCCAAAACCAAACCATCTGGGGCTGAAAGCATGGTTAGACCAACACCTGACTGGCTGAAGTCACAGGATCACAGAATGGTTTGGGTTGGAAGAGACCTTAAAGCTCATCTCATCCCACTCCCTGCCATGGCCAGGGACATCTTCCACTGTCCCAGGTTGCTCAGACCCCCATCCAGCCTGGCCTTGGACACTTCTGGGGATGGGGCAGCCACAGCTGCTCTGGGCACCCTGTGCCAGGGCCTCACCACCCTCACAGGGAAGAATTTCTTCACTATTTCTCAATATCCCAACCTGCTCTTGTACTGTCACTTCAGGCCCTTGTCCCAGGTCCCTCTCCAGTTCTCCTGGAGCCCCTTTGGGCACTGGAAGGGGCTCTGAGGTCTCCCTGAAGCCTTCTCTTCTCCAGGTGATTATGCCCAGCCTGGGTCCAGGGCAGAGGGGCTCCAGATCCTGGAGCACCTCCATGGCCTCCTCTGGACTCGCTCCAGCAGCATGTCCTTTCTGTGCTGTGACCCTAGAGCTGGATGCCGCTCTCCAGGTGCGGTCTCACCTGAGTGGAGCAGAGGCAAAGTCCCAGGTGTGCTGTCCCCCAGCTCTCGCCAGCACACAGGCAAGACATGGGCAGGGTGACAGGCACAGTCCAGAATCTGAGGAGAAGGAGCTGGTGGAGAGCTCAGGATCTGAGGGCATCAAGACTGTATGGGCAGGCAAGGTGAGCAACCAAGAAGATACCTGGGCAGTCTGGTGAAGGTAACTGAGATGGGACAGTGCAGCTGGGGGTGACTATGTGTGCCCCAGCTGGGCTCTCATTCTTCATGGGAACAGGCAGCTTCTTAAGAAGAGATGGAAACTTTCTGTCCTGGCATGAGAGGTTGCAAAATGTGCCTGGAGAGGTGGCAGAGAACATAACCCAACCTTGCCCAGCTCCAGCACAGACTGACCAATGGGAAGCATTTGCCAAGGCACTGGATGAGGGGTCCCAGGTTCAACACCACCCCACATCTGTGCAGAGGAGCAATACCCATCTGACCCAGCAGCCCTGCCCATGACCTGGCACATCTCCCAAGGAAAGCTACCGGTGACTGGGATTTCTCATGTCATGGGCGATATTGCCAGCCCTTGTTGAAACAACTTCTCTGTAAAAAGCAGGGAATGGGACTTGTTACCTCCATTGCAGCTGTAAACTGGGGCAGAAGGTCCTTCTTCAGCCCCAGAATGGTGTGCAGCCCTGTGAACATGGGGGTGATGCCCATTTTATGCAGCTTATGCCCAGTACTGGATGAGGCTACATCAGAGGCAAAGCAGGTCAAAAAGCATCATCCTGAAAAACAAAGTACCCTGCCAGTGTGTCCCCAGTGTAGCCAAGTTGTGCTGGGGGAGCTGCTAGTCTCACCCAGCACGGAGAATATGCCAGAGAGCTTGGGGAAAACACAGAGCTCCAGGGAATGCCACCCTGCAGTGCCCCAGAGTCCCCTGGCAGTCCAGCTGGGGCCCCTGGGAAGCTGCCAAAGCTGAGTCAAACTATCTTACCAGCAGGACACAGAGTCCAAAGCCCAATCTTCATGGGTAGTGGGCAGAGCTGAGGCAGCACCTGGGCAGCTGCCTCCACCTGGGTAGTGCCCACAGCCCTAGGCCACTCTAGAAGAGCCCTGGGCAGTGGGAGCTGAGCAGCCCCAGCCACACCTCCCCTCAGAGGAACACCTGGGGACAGGAACACTGACATTTGTCTTTTGGAACCTGAGATGAGACTTGCAAGTTCCCATCGCTTTGTGGATCCAGCAGACACACAATGGTCCCTGTTCATTGCTGTGTGCTGGAGTGTGCACATCCTGCTACCATCCCTCCTGGTCATTTCACCTGGGAAAAGCTTTGCAGTGAAACCAGGAGAGACCAACCAGAGATGTGATAGACACTGGTGGCATTTCTACCCAGTCAAGATCTGAAGGACTGAAAATAAATACAGGTGAGCTGGACACCTGTGAGGTGCGAAGTCTCCAGAGAAAAGGTGCTTGAACAACCTGGCCAACCTGCGGAGGTGACCCAAGGTCTTGGAAGGAATCAGAAATGACCCAGATCCCAAGAATAGTATTGCTTTAATTCATAGGGGGTGAATCAAATTAAAAATATAAATCCTCTTGTTTTGGATTCAGGGTAAAACATTGACTGCTGCGGGAAGGAGTTGCCCCCAGAACAAAGCACTGGAGTCTCTCCAAGGGGGATCCTCAACCCCGACTCTGCTGGGCTGATGGACACAGGGCTGTGGCTGGCCAGGTCCACTTCTGAGCTGGAGACACGGCTCTTCTTCAGCATGGGGCAGGAAACAGGACAGCAGAGCACTGGCATGGTGGGCTGAGAAATGCAGCCTTGTCACTACACCGGATGAGTGACAGAATGGACAGCCAGAAATGCTCCTCCAGCTACTTTTCCTCGAATAACACCTCAGCAGTGGCACTGATCCCGTGATAGCATTAAGGAGAGACATCCCAAGGTTGGATAGAAGGGTGGCCACCCAGCCCAGGGCTGCAGCTGAGCCATCACAGCTCTCAGGGACCCCCGTTCTGCACGCCAGGAACAGACCAAGAGCTGCCAGTGCCCCAGCCCAAACCGAGCTCCAGGAGACAGGGAAGGCACCCCAGGCCCTAGGCTGCTCCAGGAGAAGAGATGCTGGGATGGGGACTGATGAGCTCCAGAGCCCTCAGCACGGCCAAGGACCAACCTCTGCTGGGGGCCTACACAGGACCAGCCTGGACAACACAAGCACAAGCTGCACAGAGACCACCCGGTGTGACCCCATCTCCTGGCCCACCCAGGTGCCCCCTGGTGAGAGAGCTGTGGCAAACACTGCAGCCATGCAGGGAGGGAGCGAATGTCAGGCTCCATGGAGATGCGCATTGAAGCTCTGCTGGGAGCAAAGAGAATTTGGAAAGGAGCATCATGCATGAAAGCACAGGAGCAACCAAAGGCACTCGTGCTGCTTATGGCAGTGAGGGACACGCGTGGGGCAGACCCGCCTGGGGACTCTCAGCCCAATGGCAGCATCTGGAGCCACGTGGCGCCCATGCCCACTGCCAATGCCAAATCCCATGCTCTCTTGGGGCTACTTTTCCAGCATTCCACAGCAATTGCAACAGCAGAGCCCCAGCCCAGCAGGCACAGGGGCAGAGGAGCTGTGGGAGATCCTCCTGGGAAGGTCAGTTTACAATGCCAGGCGTGGGTTCATCCAGGTCTCAAAGGGAAATGGCTGAGCCATGGGGTGCCCACCGGGCCGTGGAGCTGCCATCTCATCTCCCCATGGTGAGTGCAGCATCAGGAGGGCTCAGCCACCAGCAACGTTAGGAGCCTTTCCCTGTTAGCCAGGACATGTCTCCAGTTCTAAAAGAGAGAAAAACCACAGCGCTGTGAGGGGTTTCTCAATGTGCACAGGCAAATGCTCTTGGTGTGCCTTGGTGCTAGTCCAGTACTTGGTGTCCATCCCAGCACCCTGCTCACTCCTCTGCCCTCACTCATCTGTCACTAAACTGTCCAAAAAGTCACCTGCAGATCCTCAATTCCATGTAAAACTGAGCTCAAACATCTTATTTATTTATATTTAAAAGCAGCCCTTCAGCTGAAAATCTATGGAAAGCCACAAAACCCCCAGCCAAGCAGGGTCCCAGCCAACAGACAGCTACCCATTCCCAGCAGATCTGTGCTCCTGACAGCCTCAGCCCTATCACCCAGCATTGCCCCCCATGCCAGGGAGATGAAAAACAAGGGTGCCCCCCATGTAACCAGTGTCCCCACATGGGAATTAGGGACATGGCCAAGTCAGGGGGCTGGCTGTCCCTCCTGCCAGTCCCTGACATCCAGCACACCCAGGACCCCAAACCAGACGTACTTGCCATGATGGACGAACAGCCTGAAGTTATGAAAGCAGCAGAAGACAGAGAGAAAAAAGATATTCAGGTTTAATCTGGCTTTCTCCAGCCCCTGAGTCCCACCACAGGGCCGGTAGCTCCTCCTCGCTCCTGGGATGCCCAGAAGACACCACCTCCCTCCCAGCCACAAAGTGGGACACCAGCAACCACTTCCCAATATACTGGCATGATGGCACAAGAAATTCTTCCCTTTGAGGGTGATGAGACCCTGACATAGGCTGCCTGGAGAAGCTGTGACTGCCCCTGGATCCCTGGAAGTGTCAAAACCCAGCTTCGATGGGGCCTGGAACAACCTGGGGTAGTGGAAGGCGTCCTTGCCCACAGCAGGGTGAGGAACTGGATGGGCTTTAAGGTCCTTTCCAACCCAAACTATTCTGGCATTTTACGAACCCTGTCTCAGCCGGGTGTGCCCATGACATACTCCCCATCCCAGGGGTGCCCAGGGAGTCTGAACTGGCTCAGAGTGGGAGTGTTCCTCTCCCTGAGCTTTTGAAAAGATCTGCTTTTATTCCAAATGTGGAAACACACCCGGGACAGGGACCCACATTCCCTCAGCAGCTCTTGATTCCCACTTTAAAGGCGTCTTCTCAGCTGTCATCACCTCCCTGGCATTTGCCTTCCAGCACCCACCCTCAGTACAAAGCTATGCTCTTCTCCTCTGCATAGTCTTAAAAACAACCTGAAGGGAGAAAAATGCCCTTTGCCTAAGAGCTCTACTCCATGGAACCAGCGGCTGAGACACCACGTGCTGGCATCCTGGCACCACCAGCTCTCTGGGCTGCCTTGTGCATACGGGGTTGTACACAGGCTGCACACTCAGTCCTTCTCTGCAGGTCTCCTTGACTGATTGGGTGCCCAAGTGCACCCCAGCGTCAAGCATTGCTTCTTTGATGATGTGCCAGTGCACAAAGGCAGGGAATATCCCCATCCCAACCTGTCTGTGCAAGGATTTGGGTCCTGGTGTTTAAGACAAACCCAGTGTGTATGGGATGCCAGACCTGGAGGCAGCCAGGAGGCAGCACAGCAGGGATGGGGGAAACAGAACAGGAAGGGAGAAGCAAGAATGCTAGGGAGAGGGATTAGTGGGAAAGGTTCAGCCCTGTCCAGCACCCCACAGCTGTGCTTAGCCACTGCTCTGGCACTGCCAGTTCCCACCGCCTGTCTACTTACTCCACATCGCGCTTCCGGATGGTCCTGCCAGCAGCCAGGACCTCAGCCACCTTGGAGACAATTGGGTCATAGTTCATGCTGGCCACAGCCACCACCTCATCACTCCTAGAGCCGGGCAGAGCAGAGCAGTTAGGGCAGCCTGGATGGCCACAGCTCTATCACCCAAAACCCAACACGACGGGGAGAAGAAGGAGGCAAAGCGAAACACCCACTCCAGAGCCAGGCCCAATCCCAAGGTATGAGCACCACAGAGATCGTGCTAGCAGCTGAAACAAGGGTCAGGAGAGGGCACAGAGTGGCACAGCAGGCTGGACCCCCTGGTCCCACCAACGTTCATGTGCTGATGTGGCGAGCATCACTAGGGTGCCTGGGTGATGAAGACAGCTCTGGCACTGGCATCTCTGGTAAAACACCACCAAATGTAGATCTGATGGTGGATAAAAACCTGGACACCAGGAAGGATGGCCAGCTTAGATCCCTGCACTGCTGCCCTGTGCTGAGGGAATGGAGAGGCAGAGTCAGGATTTCCCTGCGGAACACTCAGCTGGGATTCTCCACAACCCCTTCCTGATCCCCACCTCCAAACAGGCAGAGTGCCCCACTCTGAGCTATTCCACAGGCACTGGGACAGCTTGGGTGCCCAAACCTTGGGTCCCACAACCCCAGTGAGGAGTCCCCCATGTATACGGGATGTCCAGTTGGCTGACTGTTCCCCTAGCAGGATCCCAATGCAGCCTCAAGGGTTGAGTGGGAAACAAATCAAGCAGAAGGAAGAGAATTTAAAAATGCTGGAGGAGCTTTGGCTAAAGGTCACAGGCAAACAAGAAGGGCTCTTCTCATTTGAGGTTTGCTGAGGTTGATCCCAGTGTAAACCTTCAAAGCCTGACTTAGGAGATGACTAAGAGATAACTGAATGCACAGTGTGAGATCAGGGAAGATGTGTGGCTAAGACATTCAGCTCTGGTGATGCTGTTGAATAAACTGAAGAGTAGAAGCACCTGCTCTTAAATCGACTGCCAAAGAGCTCTGTGATCAACAGAGCAAAGAGCAGGTGGGGTGGGGAGGGATGTGTGCCTAATTCCCAGGACGAGGAGAGCAAAAGCCATGTTTCAGAGGACACTTCAGCCCTGTGCAGCCATGGGAGTTAAAGCCATCTCTCACATCTGTCCACAAAGCCACAGGGCAGCTTCATCACAGACTGTTTCAAAGAACTCCCATTCCTAAATAAGCTCATGGCAAATAAAGGAGAGCAGTTTCCTGAGCTGGGCCAGCTCCCAGCTGGGAAACACAAAGCAGTCAGAGAGACCTATCCATCAAAACCAGGGGGAGATGTGCTGTTCCAAGCAATGAATAACCAAGGTGTGCAACGGAACCAGAAGATGTACTCTCACCAGCCACCCACTGGCTCAGCTTAAAGCCCAGACAGTGCCCAAGAGGGCCAGCCAGGAAGGCAGATGCAGCCCAAACATTTCTGTCAGCAGGACATGGGGTAGCTGCTCCTTTTGCAAAATAACTCACAGAGTGCAAGTGAGCTAGGGCATCCTGCATCAGTGGTGGCTTTTGTCAGACGGATGGGGGAGCCAGGAGGAATCCCTCTTTTTCAAAAGGTCTTCAAAGGCAACAAGAATTCCCTTCCTGAACCCGGGATTTGGAGCAATCAGAAGCCTTTGTGAAGACTGAGGCAAGCACAGCGGATGTGTTTACATGGTCTCCCCTTCCTTTGCAGGGTTCAACATAACAGAGGTGGGGAATTGTGAAGGAGACAGCCACAGCAACTCACTGGGCCCCAAGGTCTTAGGGGTAGGATGACATCAGTCTGTTGTGAAGGCAGAGTCCCATGGGGACATCTGCAGAGTGCTGTCCCTACGCCTCCCAGCACGGGGCCTTTTACTTACCTCTACACAGCTCTGACAGAACAGCTTTCCTCTTCAAACTCTGGGGCAAAAGAAGCCTTACTGTGAAAGCTAATGCTGAGGACAGGCTGTAGGAGCGGGAACCACCAGTGGTTCCTATAACCACCAAGGAGGACCAGGAGGAGGAGAGTCCAAACCACAGGGTGGGCACAGCAGAGGGACGCAGGAGGAAATGGTCAGCTTGGGACTGTCCTCAGTGCAAAAGCATTAGCACCAACTAGAAGAACCGTCACCAAAAAAGAAAGAGGAAGAAATGCTCCAGTGGCTTCTCACAGACAGGGAGCCAAGCAGCGGGGGACACACTGGCCAGCCCCTGCCAGCCAGTGCTCCCCAGTACCTCCGGCTCTCAGCAGGGACTGCCATCCTGGTACCCACACGCCATCTCCGGGAGCCCCTCCTGGGTGGCAGAACAACACAGCGTTCAGCAGAGATCCCCAGTGCTGCCTGCCAAGCCCAGCTCCCCTGGCAGCCCCTGTCCCCTGCAGCTACCATGGCACACAGAGTGTGGGGCCCTGGCATAGAGCAGGGATTATGCACCTTGCTCAGGGCATTCCCTTTGAACGGCCTCTTCAGATGTTTAATTAAAGCAACCTGACCTTTCCTTTCTAATTAGGGTTGGGATAAAGAGAGAAATGCTCTGGTGTGGAAAGGCTGCAGTAGGGGAACATCCCCACAGCAGCTCTCCCCAGCACAGGTGGTGCCTTGGCACAAACCCACTCCTTTAGGCAATTTTGGCCAAAGTTCCAGCACACTCCGAGTTGTATCCAGTGTGCAAAGGGCCCTGGGTACCAGCTGGAGCTCCATCCCTGCAGCAGGTGTTTACCCAAGGTGTGGAGGTGCCATGGGGAGGAGGGTGAGCATCAGGGACCCCCAGGGTGATGCAGTGAGCCCCGTGCCTCTCCAAGCTCAATGGACACACCCAACTGCCAAGCTCCATTCTGGAGCGACATGGGCAAGTGGGCCACCCTCAGGGAGGGAGAAGGCATGGGGTACATTAGAGAGGGGACAGAGGAGCAGTGGGATGATCTCTGCAGAGCCAGAGCTGGCTGCTGTCCAGAGCTCCCTCCTGATCCCTGCCTGGATGCTGCTGCCAAGTGGTTTGATGGCTGAGCTGGGCAGCCCTTTGCTTCCCTGGTTTCCCTCTCCTCATCCTTAATAACAGAAAGCACGTGGAGAAACCCCTCTGGCTCCAGCACGAGGAGGTTCTGTGGCCACTGGTTTCAGTCTGGGATGGACAAAGGCAACAGAAGAATAAACAGAAGCAAATATTTTTGGGATTAATTTATGGTGCACCGTCTTTCCAGTCTAAACAGCCAGCATGGCTCCAGAACAGCTGAGGCAAAACATGCCAGCTGCCAACATATCTTAGGAATGCATTCCCAGGTAGGCTCCCAGCCCAGGGGAGAGCTGGGTTTCACTACAGGTGTAACAAAGTTCCTGAGCTCCTGCAAACCTTCACAGCTTGTTACAGACAGAAGAGTTCTTTGAACTAAGTTTGCCAAACCAGAAGAAGAAACAGTGATGCCTGAGCGCTCTGTCCAGCACTGGTCACAAACCAATAACATGGTGATGAGATGAGACGGAAATATTTGATAGGAATTGCCAGTAGAAGCCATCATCTGCTCCCAGAGATTGTGAGAACAAAGGGCTTACATCTGGCAGAGACACCAGGTCCAAAGACCAGTTTAACATGTTGTACAATCAGCACGTCATTTCTCCAAGGCCTTGTACAGTGTCCCACAAGCTCAGTGCCCAGAGGTGAACAAAACTGCCTGACAGAAGCTCTGGCAGAACTATTCTCCAGCTTAGCAGACTAATCTCAGATGAATGCCTATGTAGGAACATGGACAAGAGAAACACTTACTTGGTATAAAATGCCACAAACTTCAGTTCATCTAAATCTCCCTGAATGACAACATCGTCAAATCCTTCCCCGTGGCCTGGAAAGAAAAGAAGAAGTGGATTCAGCAGCAAGTCCTCTGGAGCCAGCTCTAAGAGAAGGTGTTTCGTTCCAGCACTACATAGAGAATGTCTTGCAGTGACCAAGAGATGTAGGTACCGAAAATCACGGAATCACAGGTGGGTTTTGGGTTGGAAAAGGCCTTGAAAAACATCTTGTTCCAACCCCCTACCATGGGCAGGGACACCTTCCACTAGCCCAGGTTGCTCCAAGCTCCATCCAATCTGGCCTTGAACACTTCCAGGGATGGGGCAGCCACAGCTGCTCTGGGCAAACTGTGCCAGGGCCTCCCTACCCTCACAGGAAAGAGCTTCTTCCCAATATCTAATCGAAGTCAATCCTCCATCGTGTTTCTAGAAGTGCACTTCATGGCAGACAGGTTTCAGAGGAGACATTGAACCCCCTTGGAAGCCAGGCAGGGAAGCAACCCTGTGGCAGAAGTTGGTGTGGAGGCTTCACAGTGAGGGGGGTGGCCCTGTCTTCTCTATCGCAGGACACCTCCACCAGCACAAACTTCCAGCAGCCCCCGGGAGCCCCTTACCTGCATATCGGATGCTCTTCCCGAACATAGCTGTCCACAGGTATGGGACAGTGCTGATCTCCATGCCATGGGCCAGCATGTTCAGCGCAGCGATGCGGCCTGCAAAAGAGCACAGGGATGGGGGAATTGCCGCTTCAGAGCAAGCTCTGTGCTCTGCCCTCAGGTCACAGCATCAACATCGGTAGTCACAGAGTACAGGGAAACCAAGAACTGCTGCTGAGAAAACCCACACAGCAACAAAGCAGGAAGCACACGAGGATGGGCTCAGACTCCTTCCCACGGTGCAGCTCCTACTCTTCACCTCCATTGCCATGAGCCATGTTACCCATGAGATTCTTTGTCCCCAGCTTGTGCAACAGTGACAGGGTTGAGAGCGTGCTGAGCTCCCACCCAGATGGGGATGGGATGGACAAACCCTTGGAGGGCATGGAGACTGTTGGGGTACTGTCCCTGCTGCAGAAGTATGTCTGGACGAGGGGGATGTGTCCAAAGGCTGAATTTGGAGCTGTGGTTCCAAAACCTCTCACCCAGGCACAGGAAACCCCGCTGTGGGACTGTGGCCAGGAGAGCAGCCCATCACACCAGGAATTCCAGGCTGACAAGAGGCGAGAAGGGGCAGAGCTCTGCTGAACACTCCTGGCAGTGTGTGAAGCCCAGCTGGGAACCTGAGCCCAGGCATTAGGATGTGAGTTCCTAAGTGCCCTGGGGCAAGGAGAAGAGCAGGCTCCCACAGCAATGCCAGGGAGCAGAGGGAATATGGGCAAGTCTGTCCCTGGGCACCTCTGTGCTGATGAGGAGGTATCGTTAGGCAAAGTTTGGCAAGAATGCTGACAGATGAAGGCACGACAGGCAACATAAGATGTACACACTTCAAAATCTTCAATACAACCACCCAGTCTCTCTGTTGGCAGTTGTCTCATTCTCGCCCTGGAGGGTTTGGAAATTTCCTGAGAACCTGGAAAAGGCTCCTTTCTGCAAAGTACCTACCATGCATGTGAGCCATCTGCCAGTGGGGGACATTCACCTTCTTATTATTCCTCAAGGCCAGTGGAAACGTGACAGCATCTCCAGCAGCAAAGACCCCTGGGATGTTGGTCTGCATCATCTGCACAGGAGAACAGAAGTGGGCATTAGTGGGGTTTGCACCCACCATGAACAGAAAGAGGGAACTTGTCCAGAGCTGCCAAAGTCCCCAGGGACACACAGAAAACCTTTGCTCGGCTGTAGAAACCCCAGGGAGATTTCATTCAGCCTTCTTCACTTTCAAAGGACAGCACACAGGCACAGACCTACAGTGTCCCTCCGCCAGTGGGTTATCCAGTAAAAAGAGACATGGACTGGTGTC
The DNA here is from genome assembly GCA_013397935.1 of Dasyornis broadbenti. Lineage (NCBI taxonomy): Eukaryota > Metazoa > Chordata > Aves > Passeriformes > Dasyornithidae > Dasyornis > Dasyornis broadbenti. Next base: position 80,067 of record VZRN01000169.1, read on the forward strand.
CTGGTGCCCCTCTCAGAAGTCTGCAGTTTGTTGGTGATTGCAGATAGAGCCTAGCTTACTCCAGGCATGAGCATAAGCGCTGGGTGGGTGCCACTGAGCCCCAGCCTCCTGATACACTCCTTTGCCCATGGCACCAACACCCACCAGGTCCAACACTGCTCCCATCAGAGTCACTGGTGGTGGGGAGAAAGGATGAGATCCTTTAGGATCCCTGAAGAGATGGATCTTTCTCAATTTTTTCCTCTCCAAATATCCACACCACTCCAGGACAGCTCAGAGCCAGACCCAAGCCAGAGAATCCAGGGCCTGGGGTTTGCACATCCCCACTTGCAGGGGGCCTCCCAGGTACTCCTGGTGATGCTCGCAGAATTGTAGCATCTCACAGAATATCCTGAGATGGAAGGGACCCACAAGGATCATTGAGTCCAATTCCTGGCCCTGCACAGGCCGACCCAAGGAATTCCAAAATTCCAATTCTGCCAATCTCGGCAGATAAAAGGACATGAAAAGCCCCTGCGGCAGCAGTTTGGAGCGCCAGGGAAGCTCATCCGTCAGGAGAGCTGACCCAGCTTCTCCTGCTCTCCCTCCCACAGGGGCTGCCCCTGGGCTCACCTTGTTGACCACAATGAAGCCCTTGGAGTCGATGTTGATGCCACTCTGCTTGAGGAAGCCCGTCGCTGGGACTGCACCTGGTGGGGAAGCCAAAGGCTGCTGCTGCCGTATCCAGTGTCCCACAGCCCTGGGGGCTGACCCGGAGGCTAGCAGATCCCCTCCTGCCAGGACACCGGGGCTGCCCCCAGGGACAGTTAGCGGCTGCTCTGGGAGTGTGGAGTAGGGCCACATACCCTACAGAGCCCCCACTGCATCAGCCTCTGGCCCTCCAGGATCCCTGCCCAAGCCATCAGTGTAACCTGCCCACTGCCCTTTTCCAGTGCTTGAAGATAATTTTCAATTTAATTCTCTTTTATAGATATTTTGAAAAAAATTATATTTAAAAGAGAATATTCGAGTTTCCAGCCAGGGCTCCTCAGCTTCCCCCCAGTCTGTACCTTTCCTTCATCTTCCTTCTCCCTTTTTCCATCTTTTTTTAACCTCCAGCCTTTTCGCAAATCAGAGTAGTCAATAAAAACAACAAAACCAGAATTAAACTAATTATGTGATTCTTCCAGTCCACAGCATTTTGAGAAGTTACAGAGAGGGAAGGAAAGGAAATTCTCCCCCCACATGCGTAAAGGACAAAAATATCATATTCTGTGGGGTATTTTCTTTTATTTTTTAGTAGGGGATACATTTTGGATTGCTGTCATCAGCAACTAAAAAGAAAAAAAAAACATTAAAAAAATCAGTTTGGGAAAGCTTTAATAAGAAACAACTTGAGAGGATGAAACTGCTTTGAACGGGTTTTTTTTTTCTGGGAAAAACAAACCCATTATTACTCCTCAAATACATTTTCAGTTACATTTTGGGGTGGGGGCCTCTAGGAAGGCATTTTTCAGTTATGCAGACTCGTGTGGCAGCTGAGCAGGACCGGCAGACCATGGCCAACGTCCCTGGCCACCCAGCCCCAGGGACCTCCTGCTGCCATGTCCCCTCAAGCTTCTTCTCTGCCAAGCAGAGCCCCCAGAGCCCCCACCCGGCTCTGCACCCACACGACCCTTACCAACACCCACGACACAGACGTCAGCACGCAGGACCTTCCCACTCTTCAGCACAACCTCCTTCAGCTGCAGGAGACACAGGGGGTGGGGGGCCACATCAGAGTTATTTTAGGGACAAAACCCTTCTGTAGCAGCAGGAAGCCAAGCAGGCAGCTCACCTCACTTGTGAAATGCAAATTGACCGTAATTCCTTAGAAAAGCAGCAGGAGGTGAGTGGCAGCAATGAAGCCACGCTACACACCACTCTGGTGCGCATTTGCTCCTGGGGGCTAAATCCAGGAACATGAATTTCATGGGATAGGAAAGAGGGGAGAGCAAATTCCCACCAGGGAAGGGAATGGCAGCTCTGGGGGATGCCACAGCAGTGCCCCTAGGGAGGCCCTGCCCACCCCTTACCTTCCCCTCCTGCTCCCGCAGCTCCGACACCTCTGTCTGCATGTAGAACTTCACCCTGTTGTTCTCGAACATCTGGAGGCAGGACAAGGGACAGAGCAGGGGACATCAGGATCCTGAACCACCCGTGGTCCTGATGTCCTTGTGCCCCCAGCACTGCCTTGCCCACCGTGCAGGCTTGCCTCAGCCTGCACTGCTAAGGGGGTCAGCATCCCCACATTCCAACACAGCTCTAGAAGAAGGTGCTCCACAGCACGCGGACCATGACAGCAAAGACACTGCCCACTTTCACTGACTGCTGCCATCACAGCTTTGTCAATAAATGTGAAGTAAATTCATCTGTGCAGTAAGTGAAACAAGCAGAACCTGCTCTGTTACCAACTCCCCAGACAGGAAAGCAAGGTCACCTTCATGACAGCACGGCCAACCCTCTCCCCAAAGAACTTCTTGAAGGGTACTTCCTCCAGCTCCACCAGAGACACCGAGTGGGCCCTCTCCGCAAGGTAGGCGGCTGCCTCCATCCCTGGGGAAGAGAAGCAGGTCCAAGCAGCCTTGTGAACCCATCCAGCACTGCCCTGTGTCCCTGGCTGTAGCCGAGGAGCAGCCTCCCCCACTACGACTGGGAAGGCTGGAGCAGCACTCCTGGGAGAACTGGGGAGCCACTAGACCCGGTCACACCAGGGACCACGCCAATTCAGATGTTCTCAGATGTAGATTTTTAAAGACCAAAGGGAGGCACAGGCCATGAAGCCCCAAAGTGCCCTGCGAAGAACATGAAACAAGGGACCTCAGCCAAGGGAAATCCTCCTCCTACGGCTGGGACCACCTCAGCTGTGGTCTGAAAACAGCTCTTGGGAGTAGCTGTTCTCCCATCAGAATGGTAGAATTTTGGTGCTGGGAATTGCATGAGAACCTCCATCAAGACATTTTCTATCTGTGGGGTTTTTTGGAATCTTTTTGATGACCTGAAGTTTGCAATTGGCCCCCCACACCACATGCTTTTCTGTAGGTCATATTGATTGAACCATTAAAACAGGTTTATCTTTTATAAAAGAAGAAAAACAAATAATGAACATTTATAATAAATTCCCTGACTAATAACCATTTATGCTTAAGGCTTGCAGGACCAACTCTTATTTTGCTATACCCACAATAACTTTGTTGGAACCATATCAAGCAAAAAGAAGAGCCATCAAAGAAACTGCAAGATTTGTCCTGTGCATTTTAAAAATTCACCACTCTGCTAAAATGTAAAAGAGAATGTGCTGGTTTTGCTTGGCCCAGTTTTTGCTAGTGGGGGGGACCACAAAGATGGCTCCTGTGTGAAGCTTCTCAAAGCCTTCACCATGTCCAGCAGAGCCAATCTTTGATGGCTCTGAAGATGATGGACATGCTGCTGGCCAAGGCCGGGCCAATTAGAGATGTTGGTTACGCCTCTGTGATAACAGATTTAAGAAGAAATCAAAACAATGGGTGCACACACTTCATTTTAGCCAGAGGAGGAGGAGGAGGAGGCAATATGTGAGTGAGAACAAGATGGAGACACCAAGGTCAGTGGAGAAGGAGGGCGAGGGGAAGCTCCAGGCGCCAGAGCCAAGATTCCTCTGCAGGCTGTGGTGATGACCATGGTGAAGCAGATTGTCCCACTGCAGCCCATGGAGTCCACAGGGGATGCTGAGATCCACTCGCAGCCCGATGGGGCGAGTGGATGCCTGGAGGAGGCTGTAGCCCAGAGGGAGTCCCAGTGGAGAAACAGGCCTTGCACCCAAGACTGAACTGACTGCCCCACACTGGAGTGGGTGGGTGCCTGACAGAGGCTGTGGTCCGGCAGGAGCCCAGTAAAGAGGAAAAGCCTTGCTCCCGAGATGGAACAGCCCGGCCTCAGAGGTCTGTATCCTGTGGACAAGGGACCCCCACGCTGCAGCAGTTTCGGGAAGGCTGTCTGCCCGTGGGGGCAGCTCACGTTGCGGCAGATTCAGGTAGGCTGCTGCATATGAGATTGAGACCCACAGCTATGCAGAGGAAAAGACTCCTCTCCCTGAACAGTGGAAGAAGATCTCAGTGATGAACTGACCTACCCCCGCCCCATGCCTTGTCCCCCTGTGCTGCTGTTGGGAAGGAGGGAGGGGGGTGAGTGGAGAAAAAAATGTCTTTGAAGGTTTTATTTTACTTCTCTTTTACTCCTCTGACTCTGTTAGCAATAAATCACTTTGCAACTTTAAGTTCAGCCTGTTTTGCCCTTAGTGCATCTTCTCCCGGTTCCTTATCTCAACTCATGTGCCCTGTGTGTGTGTTACTTACTTTTCTCTCCTCTGCCCAACTGTGGCAGGGCAGAGTGAGTGAACAGATGTTGTGGGTGCCCTGGCAGTTGACCAGGGTCAAACCACCACAGAGAATAAACCCACAAGCTCCCACCCACCAGCAAGACTCTCCTGACTGAAGCCAGCTCTAGACACACCAGATTTGGACCCACATGAGCACCAGTATTGGCCTTGCCATGTGCTTTTCAGACTGGGGCAGCAATAAATGTGCCCATGCCAGCCCAGTCTCTTCAGAAAATCAATTTCTTCAGCATGGAAATGTTCTTACACACACCTGGGGCTAGAAGTTGGACTGCCTCAGGTCCAGTTTGGTCATGGTGTTACCTCTAACTGGGCAGCGACAAACTGGGCAAGGGACCTTACCCATCTTCAGGCAGAGGTGGAGAGCTGGGACAGGAACACAGGCCAGGCAAGCACTCACCCAGGAAGGATGCTCCCACGATCACCACGTTCTTGCTCGTGGCCAGCTTCACCACACGGTTGGCATCTTCGGGCGTCCGGATGTTGAAAACATTTTCCATCTCCTTGCCTTTGCAGCTGAGAGCTTTGGGCCTGAAAAACACTGAGGGTGATACAGCTGCTTTTCTTGACTCCGTGAGGCTTCGGTCCCCAGTCAGAACTGCAGATGCCCCTTCCAGGGCTCCAGCAGCATCCCCGACTTTCCTTTTTTCACTTTTCGGTGGGCTGGAGACATAACATGGAAAAGCCCAAATGCTGGTGGACAGTGGTGGAGCAGGGGACGCTGAGCAGCCATCCCAGACACCATCATGGACTGGTGCACCCACAGGGCCAGGGGAGCTCCTTCCTGGGGCAGTGCAACCAGCGCAGGACAGGCACTGCTCTACAAGCCCGTGCTCAACTGCTGGCATGTCATAAAATTTTCAGCAGCTTAATGGGACACAGAAACCTCACTCTGTCCTCCAGCAGTGCTTTGGAGCCACATATTGAAAGTTTGATAAGGCTCTGCAGATGCAGGTTCCACCCTCCATTCCCATGAGCAGACTGCTGATCCTGTAGCAGCTTAACCATGCACTTACTGGAGCCTGTATATTTTAAAACATCTGGCCACTGCATACCTGACTCACATCTGGAAATGGGACGGAAGATCCTAAATAATTTAGGTATCTTAAATAACATTTACCCAGTGTACCTGAAGCTTATGCATGAGGATTTTGAAATTATTACCAAAGGCTTAATCCTCTTTTAAACCTAACTGGGTGGCTGGTGCAGATGGCATTTTGACTGTGGTGCTGTACACCCTAGTACCAGCCATTTACACCTGGTGACACTGGCTGTGCCTGGTGGCACTTCGGTTTCCAGTGTGAGTTCCTGTTCCGGCTGTTCTGCAGCATCCCTTCCCCAGATGATAAATTATGCAGGGGCTGCATTTCTCTGACTTCATTTTATGGCTTGCTGTAAGGAACACAAGGAGGGAGAGCCAGGATGCCTCATTTTCAGCTTAAACTGCCAATTGCAACAAACCTCCAATTGAAAAGAAACTGACCCACTGCTTCCAGGGCACAAGTGACAACACCAGTCCAGGGCAATGCTCGGCATCGCAGCACATCAATACCACCTTTCCCCAGGGTTGGACCGTGTTCAGTCCTGAAAATTCCTATCTTGGGACCAAGGCACCCAAAAGGTCTGCTAGAATGGGGCAACAGCAACACCTAATTAAGGCTGCAACAGCAAAGTGTTAAGCTTTAATTGCTGAGAAAGATCTTAAAGGTTGGCAGGAAATGAAAAATGGAAATTCGGAGGGATGAATTATCTGGTTGTCAGGGTTGAGTACTATCAAGGAGTGAAAAGAAGAGCAATGTGGCAAAAATGGCCTCTAAAAAAAAACAATTAGGATACTTCCACTTTGGAGCTTTAGTTAAAGAAAATACGTTCAAGGTTCTGGTCCCATCCCTGGACGTGTCCAAGGCCAAGTTAGACAGGGCTTGGAGCAACTTGGTCTAGTGGGAAGCGTTTCCTGCCCACAGCAGGGGTGGGTCTGGATGAACTTTAAGATCCCTTCCAACTCAAATCATCTTGTGATTCTGTCATTCTATAAATGTGATGCAGATATATATGAAATAGACAGATGACGATATATAGATGTAGATACACACAGACATTTCCAATATCTTTTTTTGTTCCTTAACTTTTCCACATTCTTGCAAACAAATTCAGGGTTGAAATTAACCTGCCACATTTCATCCGTTATTCCCAGGCACAAGCTCCTCACAGTCTCAGATAAAACAGTTTATTTTGATCTTTAAGGTGTTTGTCTGTAGCTTACGTGTTTCCAGTTGCTATCAGCAGCTTGTTGTATTCCATCTTAAACCCATCCTTGAAGACAGCTATCTTGCTTTTGATATCGACAGCAGCCACCTGAAATCATTCCTAAATAATGTTAAGGGATGTAATCCCAGATTTTCACCAAGCTCCCAGCCCAATCAACTTATCTGTCAGGTTTTAGTCCTCCATGTTAGCTTGAGTTGGTTAGTTTGTTGGTTTTAGTTAGTCTGTCAGTTTTAGTCTCCCCTGTCCTCAGCTTGGCCAACCCACACCTTAAATACTCCTAGCTGCCTTTTCCCAAATCCTTGAAGGTCTGCCAATACAAATAAAATAATGGGGAGAAATATTTAAGCCATCATTCTCCACACTGTTTGAAGGCTGATTATCCTTATCAGATGGCACCTGGTCCCCAAGACCCACATGAGGAATGCCAGGTAACAAATCATAATCACCACAGATGGCCACACCATGGTCACACCCATGGTGTCCTTCCTGCCGTGGGAGCACTGCATTAGCTGTGTTTTGAATAACCAGAGGAAACCTGCACTCTGGGGCACAAAGCAGGGAGCTGAGGGAGACCCAACATTCACACAGTGGCATCCAGTGAGCCAAGAACAGAAACAGCCGTCACATTCCTTAAATACAGCCTTTGCATACCAGCACTTTCCTTCAGGCACACACAGGACTCACCTGCATTTCAGTCAGGACTTCGATGTCGTAGGTGCAGAAGAACTCCTTGGGGCGCAGGGCGATCTGCTCGGGGTGGGAATCCATTGACTGCAAAAAAAGCCATTTTTCTGTCAGCTGCTATGGGTTGAAAGGTGAGCGGAGAAATGGCTGCTACCAGCACAAGACAGCACTTGTGGCATGGGTTAAGGGAATGGCTCTGTAGGGCTGGAATCAAACCCTATTCAAGTATGAATCATCACAAGAGGCTGATCTGGGCTTTGGTGCCTTCTCAGCATGAGGTTGGTGCTGAGTGGCTGAGACAGGGCCACAGCAAGCGCTTCTGAGAGTCAGCAAAGCAGCCATAACTGCAGCCCCTCCCAGCACACACAGGTTCACAGAGCAAGAGAAAAGCCTCATTTTACCATGCAGGTGGTGAGGCCCTGGAACAGGTTGCCCACGACTGCTGTGGCTGCCCCATCCCTGGAAGAGCTGGATTGGAGCAATGAGCTCTAGTAAAAGGAGTCCCCATCCACGGCAGGGTGGTGGCACCGGATGACCTTTAAAAGTCCCTTCCAACCTAAACCATTCTATAATTATTTGGAAAACAGCCAGTTAACAGGGCAAATGGAAGTTAGAAGAGCAATAAGAACAAGCAGCATTAACACACAAGGATACATTTTCAAAAGCAGCCAAGTTATGCTGCACAAGTTCCCTCGAATGCCGAAGCAAGGGAGTGGGGCCCATATCTGCTCATCTTCAGATGCAAGATAAAGGTTCTTGCCCTTCCCAGCCCTCCCTGGTCACTGGGATGAGATGTACATCACAGGATTGAGCTCAAGCTCAAGCTCAAGCTCATCTGCCCTCCTGACTCTGGACACAAGCTCAGACTCAGGCTGAGGACAAACGGAGCATCAAGTAACCTGCTGGGTGTGCAGGCTGCTCCCTCCTCCAGCGCATCCCTCCCTGCCTGCAGTGTAGCAGAAACAGGCATGGATGCCATGGTCAAGCCCTGTGACAGACCAGCAGCACTGTGCTGAGCAGCAGCACCTACTCATGCCATACAGGGATGACGTTTGGGCTTGACCCAGGAGTGATGGGGGATGCAGCAATCAAGGGCTTTGCCATCTGCCCACAGGGATGGATGTGCAAGATCGTTCTCCCTGGGGGTGGCTAGGTCAGGGGCTGGAATCAGCCCTGCAGGACACTCCCTTACTCCGACTTCAGACAGTGCTCTACTCAGGAGAGACTTACGTCGCAGGACTCGAGGCAGGGGCAGGGTCATACAGGTTTTACTTCAAGTTCTTTAGATACTCCACATTTACAGAGAGGAACAGCTGACCCTACTGTGACGGTGTGCAGGGAGGGCAGAGCAGAACAGTGCTCGATGACCACAGCTTTTGCGGCTGCTTGGTGCTCTGAGGATGATAAGAGACATGGCAACACACAGGGAGCAGGTCATGGTCCAAAGGGGACAAAGGAACAGTCTGGCGGGATGTGGGGACAGACTGATAACAGGCGTTCAGCAGGACAGAGGAAGGACAGTGCTGCAGTTTCAGGGAGCAAGAACTCTGCTGCTTACAGAGTTAGCACTCCTTCTCCGGTGCCTTGTACAGGGTTGGTCCCACTCACAACAGGATTAAGAATATTTCCTTTTTCTTCCTACCCTGTTTCAAAAAAATCTGCATTCTCTTCCATGGGCTTTGTGCACCTTCCAAAAGCAACTACAGCCAGAGGTGTTTAGCAGAGGACTTAACAAACCATTTACAACACCTCTGGCATGTGAAAAGTTCTTACTATTTAACATAGAGAAGAAGAACTGTGGGAATTGACAGCTGGCCTGTCTCAGCTCACAGACACCCACCGCGTCAAGAACAACTCGAAGGGAAGTCATTTTCTGCAAGAGGTGTGTGCTAGGATTCACTGACCAACAATATTGTAGGATAACAAGCTAGGAGCCAATGGCTATGAAGCGGGAACTTTCAAAAAGGGTATAAAACAGATATTGTGGCAATAATCACAGACTCTGCCTTCCCTCAACCCGTCCTGGAGCTGCTTTCTTTACGTGTCGTTTCCGTCTCGAACCACGACAAAGAACCAGTCTAAGACTCACACATGGGGATAAGTGTTTGGAAGAGCTGCCTGGCTGGGAAGGGACTCTATCTCATGTCCCCAGCACAACCCCTGTGATACTTGGATGCAGGTATCAGGCAGCTGTTCCTCACCCAAGACAGGACTCGCAGAAGCACAGAAATGGCCTTACTGCTCCCAAACAGCCATGTGCACATTTGCTTGTCTTTGAAAATCCCTTTCTTGGTTGCTGGAAGCAGTTAGATGCTGTGATGGTAGAGTACCAATCCCCATGGATAAGCATTCCTGATTACGAGGATGAACACATAGTTCACTTTATGTTATCTCCAAGCTCCAAGGTCAAATGCTGTTGTCCGACTTGAGCTGCTGTCTAACATCAAGGAAGGCTCAGGAATCAGCAGCAAAAAAAAATCTGATTAGAAGATCATCCTGTGTCTATAAACTGGAATGCAAAACGGGATGTGTGCCAGAAAAAGTCACCTTTGCACTTCTATCAAGTTGTGGTGACAGCTGAGAATCATCATAATTACGGCACGGAGCATCCCTGGGCAGCAAGAAACAGGCACAAATAAAAAACCTGATAGACAACACCATTTTTTCACATGCCCCCTCTCGTTGTCTTAAAGATATTGATCCAGAAACACATCAAGAAGATCCATACAGGTACAAGCTGATGAAGCCAGCTACCATTAGATCTGTAAAGAATCATCATATGAATCATGGAATGGTTTGGGTTGGAATGAACTAAAGGCTCATCTCATTTCAATCTGCAGGGACACCTTCCACTATCCCAGGCTGCTCCAAGCCCCATCCAATCTGGCCTTGGACACTTCTAGGGACGGGGCAACCACAGCTTCTCTGGGCAACCTGCGCCAGGGCCTCCCCACCCACACAAGGAAGAATGCCTTTGTTTTTCTACTGGACTACTCTTAATTCAGAGTTTGAACAACTCCTTTTTTGTGTTTCATATTTCAGTCACAAAGAGGGAAGAAAATTCAAGGGAAACAGAGACAGGATGCCTAAGGAAGCAGAACCTTGCTGCTGCGATGAATTATAGTGGGGAAAGGTCCAAGAGCAAATTTTAAACCTGGAGAAGAATGTGGCATACCCAGAGTGATACAAACCTTACTGAGCTTTGGTCTGTCGTAGGGCAAGTGTCTGTCCATGGTGCACATGACGATCCGGTCAGAGAAACCCTCCTGGCGCAAGGTCTCTGCACAGACCAGCCCAGCTGCTCCTAAGGGAGAAGGAGACCAGTGACAGCCGTGTGTATGTGGCCTTGGGAGGTCTGTGCCCTTTACTGCTAAACCCACTGATGCTGACTCCAAAATCACCGTCTCCACCAGCCCTGGCCTCACTTCACAGCCTTTCCTAACTCAAACAGCTCACATGGGAAACCAGCTGGAGCAGATGCACCAGGCAGGAGAAGGGACCCTGTGTCTCCAGACTGTGACATTAATCCTCTTGTCTGTCCCTAAAGTGTCACAAACCCACAAAGAACACACCTAAGGAGTCCTGCCTACACACCTCTCACAAACTCCAGAGCACAAGCGGCTGCTCAGACCCTTGGACTTCTCTAGTCAGGGAAGGGTCTGCAAACCCAGCTCCTGGTGAATTTATGGCCAAGTACAGAGAGTAGGGAGCCTTTCCTTCTCCAAGGCCAAGGTGTTGGTTGTGTGACTCACTGCAGAGCATTTTCCATGCTATGTCTTTAAGGTGTTTTTTTCACTGGTTTCAATCACAGAAGAAAAAAAAAAACAAAACAAAACAAAACAAAAAAAAAACAAACCAAAAAGCAAACAAACAAACAAAAAAAAACAAACAAAGAGCTGCCTTGGCACAGCCAAGCAGCCTGGCTGGCACGTCCCTTTTTTCCTGGCTGAACTGGTGAGACTGGAGAGCTCAGGTGAGAAGTCTGGAGTCTCTTCTCAGCCAAGGAAGGCCTCACTTCATGATAAGTGTTTTTAGTACCACAGATTCTGTAACACCACTGAGAGAAGATGAACCTGGACCATATGGTTTGGTCCATCAACAAGGCGCTCTCACTGATGGAGCTGGGGGACAGTGGAAGAGGAGTCAGGTGGGTGGACATCCTATGCCAGGAGCATCGTGAGCCACAGCTGATGCTGTGCTGATGACAGGATGACCCTCACATGAGCAAGTAGCTGCAGTCAATTGCCCTCAGCTCTGCTGGGCATGGCTGGATCATAGTCCCTGCCATAGGGCTGGATGGGTAGGCTTTCCCCAACACTTCTTCCTGTCAAGTTCAACTTTGAAATCTCCTTTGGTGTCCACAGAATAGACTTCGATCTTTAACAGACCTGTAAATTTATCTGGTAAAGCCTGAGAAAGTTTCTTCAGCAGTGGCCAATGTTGTCTATGGAGTGACTTCACTGAGGATTATGATGACATTCCAGCTGACCTCAGGGAGCATGTCCCACCCTGGCATTCAATCAACAAACAGCAAGGGCACAAGGAAGGGAAAAATGTCACTCAGCAGCAAGGGAAAAGTCAGACAGGCTGGTTTTCCCCTCTGCTCAGGCTGAGAGACACAACTTAGATGATCCCAAATTCCACAACTTGGATCTGGTGACCTGGGGACTGAAGTAGGAACAACCCATGTGCCAGGAGCAGACGTTTCCTCCCAGTCCCAGGTACAGAAACTCCTGTCCTCCTCCCACCCTCCATTTCACCATAACATAGCCCAGCCTTGGCATCTAACCCATTCCAAAAACCCGGTAGATGGGCTTCACCCTATCAGGCTTTCTACAAAAATGGCAATGGGAAATTAAGCTGGGACAAGAGAAAAGAAAATAGAGCTTGGCAGCTTTGCTGGTTTTGGCAGGGATCTGTTATTTGCTGGGAAGGCGGAAAAATTTATCTTCAGAGAAGCATCCTGAGGCGAGAACTTTGGAGCTGCAATGGGATGAGACTGTGATGTGCAAGGTCCAAGAGAAAAAGGTGTATCAACATCACAGGGACCTGAAAAGACTATACTCATCATCTGTGGAAATCAGGGGTTGCTGATGTAACTGGGAAGGGAGTAGCAGGAAGAGGGTTCAGGGCTCACTCCAAAGCATGGCAACAGGGAACTACAAAGCTCCACACACTGGACCACGGGGCACCTTGGGATCATTAGCATGTAGGACAAAAAGGTTCAGGAAGAGCCTCTGGTCTGACCCTTTGCACAGGGAGGAACGCAGGAGGGGTGACAGAGGGTGCAGGGCACACGCACACCCCCTTCCCGCACCCTTGCCTAGGAGGGGACACACACGGTGGTCCCAGCACATGCCACCCCTTACCTGCACCAATGATCAGCACGTTGGTGCTGCTCAGGTTGTAGTTGCTCAAGGAGATGCACTTTGCCATCATCTTTGTCCTCCTCTGTGTCTGAAGAGCCTGTGTCACCAGCAAGAAGAAGAAAAGTGATTATCTTTACTCAGCATTACCCTGGGCAGCCAGGCAGGGATGGGGACAACTGCAGTAGTGTCATAAACCAGCTAGCATAGGAAGGGACCAAGCACACCCTTGTACTGAACAAGGACTTCAAACCCCCTGCTCATCCAAATACCATTCCAATGTCCAGTGCACTGCCCCTCACAAGGTACAGAAGAAAAATAAATCCATCATCTTCTTCAAAGCCAACCAGCTACTCAGAGCCGAGGCAGTGGAGGGGGCAACAGAAAAAGCAGTGCAATTTTGCACCAAAGGTGAGACAAGAAAGAAGAAGCTCTGTCAGGACTTTTATCCTTCACCTGAGCAGAGCTTGTACACCTGATATCCAAAGCTATGGACTTGTCCAATCCACCAGAGCACAGCCATGGACCTGTGCCAGTGTAGCCCTGCTGCACAGACCCTCTGCTCCCAGTCATTAGAGGCCAAAACCTGTTTCTGATAGAGCAAATAGACTCAGCCCCACCTCATCACATCCCCAAATCAGCTGGACTTGAAGTGTTGCCATTCAGGTGACCTCTCTGGATCTAACCCAAGTGCTTTAAGGGCCCACTGGGGATCTGAAGCACTGGATTTGCACATGTGTACATACAACCGTGCATCAAAAGAAGGCTTTTCATGGAAAGAAAGATGGCAGTGGCCTGAATGAGCTTCATTCTGCATCCCATCGGGGCATGAGAGCCCCTTTTACCCCTGCATCAGGTTCCTCTCAGCAGGAGCTGAGGTGTGGGCTCAAGAGGGAGCACAGTTGGCCTCCGTCATCACTGTGCCACATTCAGACAAGGCCAAAAGGCCGGTGGAAGAGGCCTCTTTCCATGGACCAACTAAATTAAAAGTTGCTCTGAGCTTAAGGAAACATAGGAAAAGTGCAGGACAAACACCTGTAAGACCTGAAAGCATGGACAGCCCAGGCCAGCAGCTGCAGGGAGGCTGGGTGGGAGGGGGACACAACACCTCTGCCCTGCTCCACTTGTACCTTCGTATGAACTGGATACTCACACATCCCTCTGCCCAGGCCAGACGACCAAAGATAAACATTTCTCACCACTCACCTGCTTGCTTGCTCGGATGTACACCTTCTCCTTTTCAATCTTCACCTGAGGGTGACAGAACAGCACTGGTTTGCAGGGCAGCAAGGGCTCCTTCTGGGCAACAGCTAAGGAACAAGGGTTGGTGGCACCAGGTCACCTGTGGGAGCAGCTCAGGCCATGCCAGGACTCATCCCAGCTCAAGGCTGTGGGATTTCCTGCCTTGTATCAACCACGGACCTATGCTCAGTGTACAACCTGATTTCTATCCCAGGCTTACACATGGTTTCTCATTCCCACCCCACTCCCGCTGAAGAGACATCCCCAGACTGGGCAGCTTCCCAGGAGGTGTCAGATGCCTGCAGGTGGGTGCAAGGGAGCTGCAGAGAGGAAGGAGCTGGATGAAGAGCTGCTCTCCGCTGGCGACAGCAGCACATCTTTTTTGCTCCATGCCATACAGAACTTTGCTTATCCCAATAAAAAGAGTCATTTTGGGAGTGACACCAAGCTGAGTGATGTGGTTGATGCTCTAGAGGGAAGGCACCCATGCAGAGGAATGTGGGCAGGCTGGAGAAGTGGCCCAACAGGAACCTCATGGTGTTCAACAAGGCCAAACGCAAGGTGCTGCATCTGGGTTGGAGCAACTCCCCTCATCAGTCCAGGCTGGAGGATGAAGGAATTGAGAGCAGCCCTGAGAAGGACTGGGATTGTTCAGCCAGGAGAAAAGAAGGCTCCAGGGAGACTCCACAGGCCCCTCCAGTGCCTGAAGTGGCTCCCAGAGAGTGGGAGAGAGACTTTGGACAAGGGCTGGAGGGACAGGACACAGGGAATGGCTTCCCGCTGCCAGAGGGCAGGGATAGATGGGATATTGGGAAGGAATTGTTCCCTGGGAGGGTGGGCAGGCCCTGGCACAGGGTGCCCAGAGCAGCTGTGGCTGCCCCTGGATCCCTGGAAGTGTCCAAGACCAGCTTGGACAGGGCTTGGAGCAGCGTGGTCTAGTGGAAGGTGTCCCTGACCATGGCAGCGGGAGAAGAGATGGGCTTTAAGGTTCCTTCCAACCCAAACCATCCCATGATTCTGTGGTTTCCTCTGCTGCTGCAAAGACAAGGATCTCACCTGGAACCTGGGTAAACTATCCAAGCCAGGAAAGTCCTCGATGTCACCTGTGCCGATATTGAAGCAAGCTCCGTGCCAGGGACAGCGGACTCTTCCTTTGGACAAAACCCCTGCAGGGAACACGGCAGAGCAGGGTTGGTGCTGCCCTTCAGCTGCCTCCCATACTCTGAGATGGCACCTCTCCTACAGGACACATGGCAGCTGATGTGGACCTGGATGGGCAACAGCGGAGTTCTCTCAACATGCACATTGGGCGGGTTCAGGCGTTTGGGACCAGATGGGATTCTATATGAGTAATCCCTTCTAAAATGCCCTGGGATGGCAGTGTCCTGCAGTAACTCCAGGCACAGCTCCAAAGCTGTCTGCTCTGCCTGGGATATAACCTCGCTCTCCAGCCAGGATGGGGCTGCCATCCCCAGATTCTCATGGTCATCCTTACAAGCCCCAGTAGCACCCAGAACAAGTGATGCCTCAAGCAGAGCACCAATCTAGAGTATGTGTGTTCCACAGCAGATCCTGGCACAGCAAGGTGCCTGCTCATGCCTGGGAGGCACAGGCACACCCAAAGCCCTGTGTTCATTTCTCTAGGTTGGCTCAGAGGCTGCTACCTTGGACTTCAGCTTTCCCTGCTACAACGCCAGGGCAGAGCATTGGCCACCATGCGGCCTTGGACTGGTCTTGAGCTTTTGTCACTGCTTGCTGAGGCACAGCATTACCTCGTCTCATCACCACCACATGTGGAGTGCAGGGGCAACCCCTGCACCTACTGCTGCAGCAAAGTCCCCAGAGAGATCCCTGTGTGACAGCCAACGTGAGGCACTCACCCACAGGTCTCTGAAAGGGTGGTGAGCTCTCACCTCCGGAGCAGCATGGGGCTCCTCTGCCCTGCTCAGGGCGCTGCTCACCCCAGGTGAGGGGCTGAGAGCATGGCTGCTACACCCAGCACGGCTGCTGGGCCAGCAATGCCGGACACTCAGAAGGATGGCTCCCCTGTCTTTCCCAGAATCCCACCTCCAGCAAAGTGCCCTCCCAACCCCAGTTTGGATGATGAATGTCAGCACACAGCCAGGCCAGCGCTGCCTGCCGCCATTGCTTAGGCTCAGGGCAGGGACCTTGCCTGAAGCCTCTGCTGAGAAAGTGCCAGGATGCATATTTTTAAGTGCCAAGATGGAAAACCACTGCACCTCATCCCACTTCAGCCAATAACATGAGCAACGTTCTTTTTGCTAATGAAAGGATTCCATCAGCCCAAAGGGAATCCTCCTTCCCCTCAACCAGAAGAAGCCCCAGCCCTGTGATCAGCAGTGGTAGCTGCAAACCAGAGCTGGCAAAATGCTCTGGGGAGTTTTGTGCAACTCCAGCTTGCTGCCAATGCCTTCCCCAGCCAGAAGATGCCCAGGTGACGCCGAGTGTGCAGTGCAGCACTGCTCCACGGTTGGCAGCACAGCCAGGGGGCTGTCCTTTGCCCTGTGATGCCCTTGGCTGCTCTCCAGGATGCATGCAGACTGACCTTTGACCAGAGGAGCCCCATAGTGGGGACATTTGTGTCCCACGGCGTGGAACTCGCCGCTCTCCTTGATGAGCAGAGCCTTCCCGCAGCCTAGGTCCACTTCCCGCATCCTGGGGAGGAGGAATATGGAAACAGCAGAGCATCCACCTCACAGCAGATGCCACCACTTCATTCTACAACCTTGACCTAGCCCTGCCAGGCTCCCCTCCTCCTTCAACTTGTTCACTACTGGCTTCAGGTGACTACAGATGTGGTCACTCCTTGTCACCAAGCCAGCTTTGGAGGTGGTTCCGCTGTCCCCAGCCTGAGGCACATCTAAGCTGGGCCATTGAGTGGCAGCATCTAATTTATCCATCATTGTGACAAGAGGTGGCTCAAAGCACCTCCCCAGCTGCTGGGGGAGCTGCTAGCAGGAGCAAGAAACCAAACTGGTTTTACTGCGACATCAGCTCCCCTCCTGGCCCCAGCAGCTGAGCAAGCCCCTGCCAGGCTTGTGGTCAGTCTTTCAAACCAAACACAGTATGTCCCAGAGCTGAAAACCAGGAGAGGTACCTCTGAACCTTGGGGTCTGCCTCCCACATCTCAACAGTTTTTGCTCTGGTCCTGGCCATATCCCAGGGTCACGTTTCCTGATAAATCCCTCAGGACAGCAGACACTTGTGTATGATCTTGATGTTTTCCTCAGCTGCTTTTGCAGAGTGGAGCTAACGCAGTGACCTCCTGCCAGCACCAGGAGGTCCTGGCTCCTGGCCCCAGCTCTGCTGGGTTCAGCTCTGCTCTGTAGAGGAGCCAGCAAACCTTGAGCCATTCCTATGGAGGGGGTTCAGGTTCTCTTTAAAATCTCCAGTTGCTCACAGAACAAGGGGGAATGGTCTTAAACTAAAAGAGGATCAGTTTAGATTACATATAAGAAAGAAGTTTTTCAATGAGAGTGGCATTGTAGCAGGATGCTGTGCCTGGAATGGCGTAAGACAACTCGAACAATACCCAGTTTTGCAAAGCTGTCAGTGGTGAACTGAGAAAGGGTGTCACACTGCCTTTGGTGTTGAATCGTGCTAAATCCAGTCTGACTCATCAACCCCAAAGTTAAACATTCAGAGAGCAAGAGCAAGATGGGACAGATATGGTAAAATATCCTTATCTAAAAATGCTAAGCTGGCACAGCTGGCCTGCAGATATCTGACTGACAATCACTTTTCACTCTAAAAGTCCCATCCCACTTACAAACAGCAGGTTCTTCTAATATAACCTTTCTTGGAGCATGTATGGAGATTCCTCTCTGGGGGGAAGATGCCCCTCAAGGTCACTCCTCTCAACTGAGTGAAGGAGATTTGTCCACAGTCGTTTGTCTGGGTAAGTGACGTCAATATCTACTTCATAATTGTGGGGTTTTTCTAGCTTTAATATAATTACTTTAATATACTCTACTCTACGTTTTAGCTTTTAACTATATTATGTATACATTTAGCTGTATAGTAAATAATTCTGATTAAGATCTTTTTGTCTAATCATTTATCCTAATAAATAATTTATTTTTATACAAATATATCTGGTTTGCCATCCTTATCCCTGCAGGACAAGGCTGTACAAAGGTTCAGTCACACCTTTGTAATTCCTCAGACTTAAACCATTGGCAATTAGCGCTGGGACTGGATCCAGCCACACCCAGGCTCCTCTTGGGGAAGTTTAGAAAAGCCAGCGGGTCCTTTCCGCACATCCTGACTCAACAAGAGCTTCTCTCACAAACTTTGTCTGAAGCTTCCACTCCACCCATAACGAATTGGTGTAGTCAGCAGGACGGCAAACGATTTTGAGAAAGAGACAAAAGGTTTAACAGAATATTTACAGCGGCACAGGACACACATTGACACTGATCATCTTTGGTCAGCGAACAATTGGTATAAGTAGGAAAGGATACAAGAAAAATTAAATAAAAAATAGGAGTCACTGGAAGAGGTATCGGGTCATGTACTGGGATTATGCTTAAAGGCTGCATGGCAATGGAGAGAACAAATTATAAAAGAAACTAATAACCTGAGAGATGAAATAAAAGACAGAAAACATGTACAATTGTCTTTACAGTGTCAAAATGACCAATTAAAGCAACAGTTAATTCAAGGAAAAGACAAAAACCTTGAGAGAAAAATTATAATTGGCATTATAAAAAGCCCCCAATGTTGAAAAAAGCGAAAGTTAATAGTATCACCTGAGGATTGGGATGGTGATTTTTGGGAAAGCCCTGATGAAAATGCTGATGAGCAAGAATGGAACTCTGATGAAACAATTGAATCTCCACCTTCTAGAGACGAAGAGGTTCCAAATTTAAAAATGATACCCATAATTAAGACTGAAGTGTCCAAAGGACGCCAAGGAGGTCAGAGGAGGAACACGGACAGAACTACTCTCTCGGACCCCCTGCAACTGCAAATCTACAGGAAAAATATGGAAGAAAACCAGGGGAGTCAGAAATCGAGTATTTATGGAGGGTGAGTCTCTCTGGGGAAGCTAGAATATTGCTAAATGGAACTCAAGCTAAGGGATACTGGGAGCCAGCAGTCTTATTAAATCTGAGACCTGAGCCTGCCAATCAACCCCATTCAATAACCATATTGGGCAGGAGGAATAAATGTTATGGAAAGAGGAGAACCAGCTTCCATACCCACATGGTCACCTAATGAAATCTCTGCTGCTGTTACAAGGCCAGCTTTGATGTGAAAATGAAAACATCCCAATCTCCGCAGAGGTGGATTCTAATGTATTAAGACTTCTACTGAGAGGAGCCCCTGCAATGATAAAAATTCGTGTCAGGGGGTGATGAGATTACATTAGAAGAGATGTAATGCATAACGAAGCTTTACAAGATCCCCATGTGCTTATCCCCACATGGGCAAAATTCTTGGATGGTTTGGGAACCAGACAAGGAAAATGAGCAGGGAAAACCATTCTGGAGAGCAAACTCAGGCTATTGAGAGAAGCCTAAAAACTTAAATGCAGAAACCTCCAGAATGCTGGGTGAGGATTTTAAACATACTCCACTGGAGAGAAATGACAGATCAAAACCCAGCTCAAACCCAGAAGAGTGAAAGCAGCTGTGGAGGATGGCTGTGACTTCAGGAATTCCCTGTGATGCCCTCGGGGGACAGTCCAAAGCAGGACAGCAGACTTAGTCAAAGTGGTGCAGGATGGGGGGAACACAAGTAACAGAAAGCCTCCACAGGAAAAACACCCTCCCAACCCTTTCAAGTCAATAGAAACACAAAGGGAAAAAAATACTAGGCTCTGGGCAAACTTTGGGCCTTCTCACCCAGCGCATTATGACCTATCAATGGTCTGACAAGGATGAGCTCCATATCTACTTATCAGTAGGACCTAGAAAACAACACTGTAATTTTCTAATTAAAACAGGAGCCCAAAAATCTCCAGTAACCCCCACAGATGCTGAAAAAATAAACTTAAGTTTTAAAAGAAAGAGAGTCCATCTAATAGGATTCAAAGGATGAAGTATTATATGTTACACTGTCGAAGTCCATTTACGGTTACCTAGGGAAAAACGAATGACCTCACACACATTTGAAATCACAGATCATGAAGAAAACATTTTAGGATATGATATCCTTAAAAGAAAAGTTTGGCAATTGCCCAACAGGAATGTTTGGTCATCCAGACTCACAAAAACTTCATATAATAAATTTTCTGGAAAAAATAGAAAATGAACCTATTAAAAATTTAGAACAAAGGGGTGTCATATTTAGGACACATACCCCATATAATTCTGTTTGGCCAATGAGGAAACCAGACATGAGCTGGTGCTTATTGATTGATTATCGGTGGCTGAATGCCAACACAGGATGACTCATCCCAAACATTGCCAGTCTCAGTGCCACCCTGCAAGGAACTGCACATGAATGGATGGCAGTTCTAGACAAAAAGCACATGTTCTTCCTGGTTCCATTTCAGGATACTGGAGAAATCATATTCCTGGATTTTCTGTAGAGCAACACCTTTGTATGCCTTAATGAGCAAAAGCCGGACTTGGGAGCGGGAGTGGCTTGATAGTCACAAAAGGCTTTGCAAACGCTAATAGAGGAGTTAAAAATATATTAATCACTTGGGGCAGTTCATCCCCCTGATCCTATAGTAGCTGAATGGGGTTTTGCTGAACATGGGATTTACTGTAACATGTTCCAGAGAGGCCCACAAAGACCCAAACAACCGTTAGGGTTCAGATCCACAGCATTAAAAGATATTGAGAACAGATACACTGACTGGGAAAAGGGATTATTACCTCTGACATGAGCTCTCAAACAAGTAGGAATTCAATAGCACCAATCTGTGCAAATCCAAAGACCTTTTAACCTGTTAGCCAGTATTAAGAAGGGCAGTGCTCCATGAGGTGGGATTGCGCAAAGACTAACACCGCACAAATCGTGTGTGTGCGTCTCAGGAGTCACAAATAAGATGGATATAACTGAAGGGCCAACAAAACCTGCAAAATTACAGACAGCCATGGTCCCAGATATGCTGGCTTTGCAACAGTCACATAAGCCTCGTCCTATACTTGGTGTTCCTGCAGTTACGACATACTCTGAAGCTGAATGTGTGTGGTTCACTGATGCCTCAGCCAAACACATTGACGGTAAATGCAAGTACAGAACAGTTACCAAGGGAAGGTCATGAAGCTGTGCCAGGGCAGGGTCAGGCTGGATATTAGGGAAAGGTTCTTCCCCCAGAGGGTGGTGGGCACTGAACAGGCTGCCCAGGGAATGGTCATGGCCCCAAGGCTGCCAGAGCTCCAGGAGTGTTTTGACAACACTCTCAGGCACGGGATGTCCTGCACAGGGGTTGGGAGTTGGACTGGATGGTCCTTGTGAGTCCCTTCCAACTCAGGATATTCTATGATTCTATGGATGGGACTCTGAGCAATCTGGTCTAGTGGAAGGTGCCCCTGCCCATGGCAGAGAGTTGGACCAGATGGTCTTTAATAGTCCCTTGCAACCCAAACCATTCTGATTCAACGGTTCCTTGGTGTGGTACCCTAGACCGAAGTGTGATTAGCGCAGCAGGAATTGTTTGCAACACAGAGTGTGGTAGTTTTTCAGACTCACTGGGCCACACATTCCCCCTTGACCAGCTAAGCCAGGCTGAGATTCCGCCCCATCCTGGCCAAAAGCATCTCTCTGCTGATCATGTACCTTGTTTGCAAGCCAGAAGGAGCTACAGAGCACATCCATCTGCTGAAGGAATGATTGATGATGCCACTAGCACTGAAAATTAGCATTTTGGAAAATCCTTTCCACCACCCCTGGGTTGTCCAAGAGGTGCTCCACAGCTCTCTGTCCCAGCAGGGATGAGCTGAGCAATACATACCTCTGCACCGGCTGCAGTTCCAGTGAATTTGCCCAGAGCATCTCCCATGGGTGTTGTGCCTCCTCCTTGGTGCCCAGCGACTCTGGCTCTGCCTGCTGCAGGCTGGCTGGGCACAGGCTCTGTGTTGCAGCTTCAAGACATGCTTATATCTGCCAGAGTTCCCATGCCCTGCAGGCTGTGTACAGACTGGGCTCATGTTGGTAGACATGTTACACTGGTCAGTGGCACTATCCAATGGAACATGAGTCTTTCAACCATTCATCATTCCCAGGAGGCTGCTCGTTGATCCCCTCTGCAGGCTGGAGACTGAGGTGCAGAAGGCTCCAGCACTGAGGCCTCCACTCCTCCACCTGACCAGGCCTTGACCAAAGACATTTCCGCAGCTTTACAGAGCAGTGCCCACGCATTGCTGAGCGACACTGATGTTGCTCTGCACTGAGCAGACATTTACTCTCTGCCCTCTCACTATGCCTCCACCAGGTCCACCAGACCTTCCTCTCAGCACATCCTGTCTCTTCTCACCTTTTGGATGCTCCCTTTCCAACCAACAGCCCCGACACACCCTGTGTAATCCATGGTCTGCCTGAGGCACTGAACGTCTTTCCGATGCAACTATCAGCAGCTCCTTCCTCAGAGCAGAATCTTCCAGCTAACCATGGAGGAAAGTGAGAGTCAAGGAGAGAGCCCTGGTTTTGTATGGAGCTGGACAGGGAGCACAGAGCTGCTGTTCCCTGGAGACTTCCCCTCTTCCAGCCAGAAAGCCTATCCTCACACAGCTTGATCCTTTATCTGGAAATCCTGATTGCTCCCATTGCATGAAGAGGACCACCTCTGCAGCTATCCCAGCACCGTTGCCTTTGGGGTGCCAAACACATCACTGTGCCCATAGTAAACCCCACCTGCTCAAGGAAGTCACTGGCCATGTGTGATTCCAGAAGGCTGTCCATGCACACCAGGTTCCAGGGTCTCAGTAGAATGAGACAGACTTTGCATGCTCATTCTTTCTCAGATTAACATCCCAACTCTTATCCCATTACTTGCTCCCAGGCTACCCAGACACTTGCCCCACTCTGCTTCACAGCCATAGAGATGAGAACGGGGCTTAGTCCACCAGCACTCCTGTTATAACCTTCAAACCCACCTCAAGCAAGACTTGGGGCAGGTGCTTCACCTGCATGAACTGTTCAATGACAAATGCTCAATCTCCCAATTTGCTTGCCACCTTGGGTGAAAACAAGCAGAGTTCACCATGCCTGCCCTTTGCCCCAGTAACTTGGCCACGTTGCTCCTCAGAGATGCAGCTCTGCTCTCTCCCCGAGTAGGACACTCGGCACTTGGAGCTCTTCCCTCCGCACAAGGGGAACGGAGCAGTACAAGTCCTGCTGCATTCCTCAGCTGATAAAACCGGTTCAATGGCAACCATAACTCCCTGGGAAGATACGATAAGTTAAACAATTTACAGCTCACCCAAGGACCTGTATGAGCTGAGAGAGTCAAAAACAAGACCTGGTAGCACACAGCCACCTGTAAGGCTCCCATCCTGCACTTACTCCAGAGTGATCCAGAGAATGATTTAACCGTGCTGCACCGTGCTGAGCTGTTTACTCAGCTGGGAATTTGTTCTGTCATACCACCCCACTCCCCACTTGGGAAGCGCCAGGTAAAACTCAGCTCTGGCCTGCAAAGGACCTTTACTTGAGAGCTCTAGAAGCACTGAGGGCTATTTTCTCTCCTTCCAGTTAGCCTGCTGGGAGGCTGGCTGGGTACAGCAGCACCAGTTTATCCTCCAGTATCTTTCTGGATCTCAGTCCTGCTGAGGCCATGCTGGTAGCATAAAGACAGAAAGGTTGGGCAGAAAGCATACCCTGTACTTGCAGACTCCACTAATGCAAGGCAGAGATGCTCGAAGCCTCATGCCAGCACCCTGCGCTGCTGCTGTGCCCACACACACCCCTGCCCAGCACACTCCTTGGAAAAATCATCCAGGAAAATCCCTCTGGGTATCAGCACGAGGAGACTCCTTTGGCTTGGCCCATTGCTTACAAGAGGTGTGGGACCTTACAGCACTCCTATCTTGGCCTGGACTCAGCCTGCTAGAAAACAGCTATACTCAACCTAAAACGTCTGGTGTTGGCATGTCTGCTGTCACACTCGTAGCATGTTGCAGCAGCTGATGCTCATGGGACTGGCTCCCAGACCGATGCCAGTTCCTGACCCTGGTTTTAGCTGAGGAGCTCCCTGCTATGGCCACCTGCAGCCAAACATGTTCTCACAGGCTGCAGCCAGCTCCTCCTTACCTTCCCTGCAGCCAGCAGAGCTCTCCAAATCTTTTCATCTATCATATTCCCTGCTCCCCTGTCAATCTTGCTATTCACAAAATCACAGAGTGGTTTGTGTGGGAAAAGACCTTAAAGACCCTCTCATTCTACCCCCTGCTATGGGCAACACTTTCCATAGACCAGGTGAGGCTGCATCTTGACACTGGAACAGGACCCTCCCTGTGAAACCTGTGTTTCCCAAGACAGTCTCCCCCTTTTGCTTCATTCCACCTTCAGCGCAATTCCAGTTGCTGCCTGTGCACTGCCCTGCTTCTCTCCAGCCCTGCTGCCACTGCTCACCTGCACAGCTCACACATGTCAAAACTCCTTGAAGGATATTTCTCTGACCCTCTGCATCTCTCACCAAGAGCACCCACGTCTTTGGGCAAAAACAATCCCACGTATGGGTTTGTCTTTTCTTGAGGCAGAATGGATCCGAACTGACTTCCTTAACACATTCTTCATGTGCAACACAGGGACTTTATCCCCTTCTACAGCACATGGAGGTTTCGATTGGGCAGGGCCAGCTCAACTGGTAGAGTCTGTGGTGTTAACTGACAACGTGGCCTTCATTAAATATAGATCCCAGTGTTTGAAGGTCCCACCACCCATTGATTTCAATGTAGTTTTTAACAGTGCATTTCACCATTCCACTTTCCCAGGGGCTGGTGCAGGGCAGGGAATATCGTACACCCATTCAATACCTTGTTCAGTGTTTATAAGCCCAGCTCCTTCGCACCTTAACAGAGTCCAGGTGTTTATAAGGCTGTTTTTGGAATGAATTCCGTTGTCTGCCTCAATTCTTTCAGTACCGCCATGTTGCCACAGGATTTGTTTTTCAAGGGCCAAAATGGTGTTCTGGGCAGTGGTGTGAGGCACACAGTATGTCTCCAGCCATCCAGTCATGCCTTCTATCACTGTCAGTACGTAACGCTTGCCTTGGCAGTGGGTTTGCAGCAGTGCGATGCAATCAATCTGCCAGGCCTCCCCATCCTTATATTTAGACCACCACCCCCAGACCGCAGCAGGGCTTTACCCACTTGGCCTTCTTGATCGCAGCACTTTTCACAATTACCACTGTACTGTGCCCCCCACTCTGTCCCCCACAGTTACTCAACCAGAAGGAACCACTTCTCCCCAGAAAGACTCCCTTCTCCCACCCCTGGCAATGAGATGAGGTTGTATAGAATAACCTCCGGGTCCTGGCCACACCCCTCCTGGCTAGTGCAAAAATTAACCCTGTCCTGATTGGAACCAGGATGCAAGCCAAGCAACCTCAACTTCTCCTCATCATGTGAAGAGTTAACCCAACAGAGTCCAGTGCATCCCTTTGTAGAATGGTCTAATTCATAAGTTCCCAATGCAATGAAAAAAAAAAACAGTTTAGCCCTGGATATACTCACCTAATAAAAAGAATTTATGGCCTATGAAGCCCCTTAAGTTTGGCCCATAATACATGGATTGTTCTAGGACACTATCACAGGCAATACCTCAATTTAAAGCAAACAGCTGCCAGACTCCTGCTCTGTCCCACACACCTTACATTGCTCCCTCACTGAAACAAAAGCTATTCCGAACTATTTTCTTTTACATACAGATGGAGCCCGCTCAGATGCCAGTGGAACCTGTACTTCTACCCCAGAAAAGAGACACCAACCTGTAAACACAGTGACTGGGATAGTCACTCTTTCGACTTCAGAAAATTAAATCAGGGCACTGAATGTGTGCAGCTGAAGCGTGATCTCATTTGCAAAATATCTGAAAAGCCGCATCCTTAGTGAAAGAGCAAATTGATGAGCTTGGCTGGAAGAGCCAGGCACTGCAGAGAGATGGAGCACAACACCTGCCCCATCAGCTCCGCCCATTCGCTTCTCCTGCTATTCTGTAAAACCACTAAGGTTTATAAAAAAAAGTCTCGGTTGGTTAATGCAAGTTGAGCGGAACCTCCTGAGAAATTCTGCTACAGAAAAGTTGAGTGGAGCCTTCTGAGAAATTCTGCTACAGAACATCACCTCTTTTTGAGGCAAGTCGCAGTGCAGATCATGCAGGGATCAGCAGACCTTCTGGTAAAAAACAGTTGTCACTTGTCCATGATGTAATTTTTTAAGATAAAAAAAAGTTTACTAAGGTAAATTATCATCTCCAACAACTCAAAAGAACAAGACAGGGCATTCAGATTGGGTTAGAAGGTCTCTCAAGTTTTATCTGCAAAACGTTTGGGCACTTACTGTCCATTCTCCAGGTCCTTCACATGGCACACAGATGCTTCCACCACGTCCTTTGGGTTGTGGTAGGGATTGCTGGCAATTGGATGCTCTTCGAGGTGGTAGTGCCGGGCAGTTCCATTGACTTTGTAGATCAGAGGGCTGGCTTTCCCGTTGGGCGACATCTCCTCCTTGCTTCTCTCCTTCTCAGGTATCACAACTTCAATTTTCACTTCAACTGCAGGAACAACCCAAAACCTCTGTTAAAACAAAGCCAGACATTTTGCTGCTGTTCGCCATTCTATCTCTCCTTCCTTCCCTGAACTTGTAAACAGATGTCAAAACAGATATGTTTTGTTGTCTTGACTGGGAAGATAAAACATTTAACATCAAGCTTGGCTTGATTACCTGAGCCCATTATTCCTCTGTTCTTTCTGCATTGGGCACTCTGCATTATAAAGTATGTATTCTTGAAAGCGGACATGAGTCATTGGTGAAAAGCAACCTCTCAGCTACACTTCTTGTCCTGCTTAGTGGAAAACAGCTTCAGGCAGCTCCATATGAGGCATGCCAAGGTCTCTGGGGCTCAGACAGACTTCAAAAACCCCTTTAATTGTTTGAAAGAGAAAGCCAACACTGCATGGTGCATAAAGGTGCTTCATTAGATGGAAACCAATTAATAAGGAACTAGAAATATCCAAAATTATTTCCACATGAGGTTTTGAGTGCAGAGTGACTCTTCAGCAATAAGTGAGAGAAGCAAGGATGGTCCGTTTTTCTCATGTGTACACCACTGAACAGTTCTGACAATAAATCATCCCTGTCCTGGGGACCAGAGAACCAGGGACACATGGGAGCAGGGACAGTGGGGAGCAGAGGGGTCTCCTCAGCCACCCAGGTGAGGACATGTAGAAGTTACTGTGAGGGTGGTGAGGCCCTGGCACAGGTTTGCCCAGAGAAGTTGTGTCTGCCTCTGGATCCCCAGAAGTGTCCAAGGCCAGGTCAAATGGGGCTTGGAACAGGGATAGTGGAAGGTGTCCCTGCCCATGGCAAGGGGTGGAACTGGATGAACTTTAAGGCCTCCTCCCACCCAAATCGTTCTGACATTCTATGTTCATCCCAGCTTCCTGAAGGGCAGCGCTCACCCACCCTCCCCAGGGACCCACCCAGATGCACCCCCACCCTCCACCCCATGCCCGGGCTGGGCACAGCAGCATCAGAAGCCACTGATGAGCTCTCACATCATATAGCGGAAAACATCACTTTATCTCCTAGGGATTTCATAAAGCTAAAGCCATTAATATTAATAATAAACCCCGGGGAGTTTTACAACAAGCCAAGGAAAAATGCCAGAGACAGGTGAAGTGTCTCAAGTACATGGGAAATCATTGAGCTTTCCCCATCTCATAAATGTCATGAACAGGAAAATCTGTGCAGAAGAGAAAGCTCACAAACTAAACAGGTTAAGAAAAGGCAGAGGAAGGGTGAAAACAAGCCCTTCAGCAAGGCTTGTGAATGACAAGGATCTGTTGTCCCAAAGCTTTTATTGCAAGAATATTGACAGAATGATGGAAGAACAAGTCAGGAAGAATGTTGTTCATTTTGGAAGGGAGAAAAGCAAGTGGCCATGGCCACCCAGGCCCTGGAGGCAGGCGGCTCTCTCAGGAGTCCTGCAAGTTTCTGCTGTTTGTGCAGCTCAGCAAGGCAAGGAATGGGTGCCTTTTTGCCGAAGTGCCAAATCCCTGTGCTCACCCAGGCAAGGATTCACCAGGGTAAATGACAGACAGATCCAGGAAAGAGATCTTCTGTGTATGAATGCTGAACCATCAGAAAACATTACCTTTTGCTGTGGTCTTGCAGCTTCAGGAGTTAATGTAAATGAATAGGGCCAGCACCAGGCATTAAAAAAAACACACATTGCTATGAGCAAATCTGTTCCTGGAGCTCTAGAGAAGCAGCATAGCTTCTGCAGGTACCCAGTGAAGAGGCTGCTCTCCATAAGCACTGCTTTCCTACGGCATTGGGAAAAGCAGACATGGATTTTCCAGGACAGAGTTAGGAAATATAATGAATACCCATTTATACCAGTCCCAGTGAAATACTTTTGGCCCAAGAAACAGGAAGCTGATGTCATGTGATTTCACAGTCAATCTACAGCAAATGTGGCTGTGCATCATCACAGCCAGACTGCAAAGCCAGACTATGTCACAGGATGAGACAAAGGCTGGGCAAAGCCGGTGGCTCTGAGCCCTGAGGGTGAGGGGGATATGGGTATCAGTGAATTCACCCTAGAGGGAACAACTCCCATCTCTCACTTGGCTGATGCCCCGGACTTTGTTTTCCAGAGCACATTGGGGTCAGGTGAGCACATGGAGTCTCCACTGATTCACAGCATATGAACCTTCAGGGATGAAAATGGAAATGTAGCTCTTGAGCTCTTGCCTTCTTCCTCAGCCAGGAAAACATATGCAGAAAGCAGCATGTCTCTGGCACTCAGCCATCCCCACTTGGCACCCACCAACACTGCTGGACAAATGTCCAGAGAAAAAGAAAAAGAGGTATAAAGTCTTCCCCCTCCTATTTCAGGCCCCACACTTCACCATGTGCCTCTGCGGGGGGCATATCCCACTTGCCTCTCAGCAGCCCTTTTTACCCCCATCTCCTCCTCTTTCTTCTCATGTCTCTCAGCCCTGCATGGGGTGTCTCTCTGGCCCAAAACCTGCATTCCCAAAGGATGATCCCTCCAGGAATCCAGGGCTAAGCAGCACCTGAGCTGATTCAGCAAACTGGTTCAGTTGCCATCAGGGAAAATGACATTTAAATGAAATATTTATAAACCCAAGTTTAATTCTGAAATCGGATTGGTACAATGGGGCTGGGGCCAGCATGTTCTAGCTCTTTGACATGTTCTGGCTCTGTAACTGCCAGAAGAGCGTCTGGACCTTAAAGCAAACTGTTTGTAAAGTTTTAGGCATGTGGCTACAAATCTGAACCGTAGACAACTCCTCAAGAATATAGGTAGAGATATGGATATAAATATGGATATTGATATATAGGTATGGGTATAAAGGTATAGATATAGATGATATAGATGATACAGATAAAAATATAAATAGAGAGATATATATATGTATAGGTGTAGATACAGATGAGAGATAGAGACAGAGATGTGCCTGCTTGCCACGTGCCACCAACATCACTTATACACATACACGAGTGTATGCGTTTGTGTGAGTTCATGCACATTTTTAAGATATTTTTATAGATACATACATAGATAGATGAAGGACCAGAAGACCAGGGCTGGAAATATTTTATAAGAATATAGAAAAAAGCAGAGAACCAGCTGAGCATTAGCAAGTGCTCATATCACACATCCACGTACACCTCAGCACCACAAGCTCTCACTACCCAAAAATCCTGAGTCAGCTCCTCAAAGTCACAGAATCGTTTAAAATACAGGCTCTTGACAAGACTATAAATTTTGACCTAATTTTTTTCTCCCAGGTTTTCAGCCTTTAGGTCGAGCACTGCTGGGATCCTTCACATACACTCAGGAACCATGTCCCAACCCTATTTATCACAATTGGCTCCGGTGTTATTTTCCTATTGTGGCCACGATGTTCTTGTGCTTTGCCGTGATGTCATTCACACAAGCAGTCAGTCCATAATATCCCATTACATCTCCTGTAAATTTATTCCTTCTCCATCACTATTCACAGCCTTGTGGGACCAGTCAAACCCTCTGCTTACTCTTGGGCAGGTACTTGAGACATGAGGCTGGAGCTGTTGACATTGATCCCAGGGCAGGGTGCTGGCAGGCGGCTGGACTGCAGTGCAGAGTCACAGGCATTATTTAAAAAAAATAGGGCAATTAGATGCCCCAAGACTTCTTTATCACAGGATTAGGTTGCCAGTATGGCTCAGAGCCCTTCTGGAGGCTAAAGTTAAATGATGGGTATTGGGCCATTGAAAGGTTGCACCTCCAGGACCCAGATACTTAAAATGCTAGAAACTGGGAAAATACTGAGTTAATGTGTGAAGAAAGAATTGACATGAACCAAGAGCTGACTTGAGCCAAGAGGAGTCTGGGTAAGATGAAGATGCCTTAAGCATCTTAGGCCACAGGGGACGGAGGAGCTGAGCTGGCGAGGGGAGAGCAGTGTGTCTGCCTTCCCCAGCCCCAAAACCCTGCAAATGCCTCAGGGTGTGCTGTTTCGGGGCTGCAGGCACTGGGCAGAGGAGTGCTGAGGGAACAGTCCGGCATGGGTTGTATGGTGCCAACAGCTTTGGGAGCATTGGAAACCAGAAATGCATCAAGAGATGATGCTGGAGGGACCAGCAGGCACAGCCAGAAATCTCAGTTTACCCCAGCAGGGTTTATTTTCCCACAGCCAGCACAGAGTAAATCCATCACCGTGTGGCTTGTTTGGGGCTCACTGTGCCCTGCCAGAGCTGCGCTCTCCAGGCATCCCCTGGGCTCATCTACCTGGCCTCAACTACAAGCCCCAATGACAGTGACTTCAGAGGGTCTCAAAAAGACCCTAAACCTTTTCTGTGGACCCTTTCTCCCCTCCCTCCAAGGCCAGGCTGGACAGGGCTCGGAGCAACCTGGTCTAGTGGAAGGTGTCCCTGCCCATGGAAGGGGGTTGAAACTTCTTGGTCTTTACAGTCCCTTCCAGCCCAAACCATTCCACAATTCTGTAATTCTATTAAAAATGGCAGAGCCAATGACAAAAGCACCATGTCAAACATGCCTGGCTCTGCTCTCCCTCTCCAGATGCTCTTATCAGCAAACGCTACAGTCCAAAACCAGGAGGTAGGACTTGGCAGCCAAGGCTGGGGACAAACTCAGAGCCAAGCTCAGGTCACACAGCCAACGGCAGTCCCTTCAGCACCCTCCAGCAGCATGCAGCAATCCTGGGAAGGGAGCATATTCCCTGCTAAATGCATCCTCTGTGCAAGGGCAAAGTCCACCCCCAGACATCCCATGTGCTGCAAAACGACTGCTCTGCCCCACCATCAAACCCTGAGCCCAGCACAGGAAGAAGAATCACAATTTAGAAGGTTTTGAAGCCAATCTCTCATACCCAGCACAGAGACAGAGCTGCCACAGCTCACACAGAGCTGGTGCATGATGGTTCCTGTCACCCATCATCCTGACCTGGCTGCACTGCGGGAGCGGGTGCTGGGATACCACGCAGGCTGCCAGCTGGCAGCTCATCCCTGATGTATCACACACCCAAGACAAACCCAAGGAGAAAATTATGCAGAGATTGAGAACTGAGCCTTCATGAGAGGATCCAGCATCACGGGACTGCAGCACTGGAGATAACAGCAGATTGCTTCACTGTTTGAACATAAACTCTTAATTAAACACTGAAATATCCGGACAGGGATGGGCGCTGCAGCTGCAGCAGCCAGGCCTCAGGGCTGGTCAGCGGTACAGTCAGCACAGCTATTTTGGGATCCAGGACTCCACTCCCCAGAGCTCTTGTACCGCTCATTTGCCCATCAAAAGGTGATATGTGTGCTATGCCAAGGTTATCTTGAGGGTGCTCGGGAGGACTGAGGGTCTCTCTTGGAATGAAGGAGATGGAGCAGATAAGGACCTCGTGTACACCTTGAAAAAGTGTCAGAATCCATTCTCTTCACTTCAGGCTGCATCTGAAATATTCCCTTCATGTGGAAACAGCATTGCTGGAGCAAATAGCTGTGTTCTGTCCCTGCTTCTTATGTGGAGTAAGTGAATTCTTACAAATAATAAAGGCCAGTACTCAGCTCTAATGCTGTACAATTCCCATATGAAACATCAGTGAAACCCTTTGGCAGAACAATCATTATCCTCAAATGCCTCTGTTTACCACCTTGCATTTGCAGGTTTTATAAGCCTGGGATGAAACCCCACAGCCAATGCTGAACTACCCAGGGGCTGCGGAAGGTTTGTGCAAAGCCTTTGAAGACACTAATCCAAACCAGAGCTGAGGGATGGAGGTGCATTGCAGGGTGGCATTTTCAGGCATTTGGCCCTGCTATACAGCTTTCCACGAAAATCTGCAGCTCAGGAAAGATGTCTGCAGAGAACTGGTATTCCAACACTGGTCCAAGATAACACAGTTTTGCTGATGGGATACAAAATAAAGTGGAGTTGATAGCACAGATTGTCACAAGCTTAGTCATCAAAGGCATTTATTCCTGGATGGTGTTTTTACTCCTCAAACATTTCAAGGAAACATATAAACAGGGCTTTCACAGAGAAAACTTACAGGTCACAGTGTCCAGTGCCATATTACCTTGGTCATTACCCATAACATAATCACAGTGCAGGTCAAGGGCAGAAAACCACTTTTATTTTCTCATTGTGCCTTGCATAAAGGCAGGGACCTCACTCCACGGATGTTCAGTGAGTCACAACTTCCGTCGACCTTCTGATCTGTTGAGTCCTTCAACCTGAAATCCCCCTTGCTTCAGGCAGTGAGCACAAAGGCTACACAGGGATTCTGACTGGTCTGATAGATCAGCACCATTATCTGAATCCCCTTGCCCTGGGGCACAAGCAAGTAACAAGGACAAGGTCACCTTCAGCTCCCTCTGAGGTGGCCAAAACAAGCTGCAGGGTGGGAGCTGGGAGCTCTTCTCCGTGGCAGCTTCAGGAACACTGACAGGACCAGCCCCTCACGCACCAGCATTGCTCCCTGGGGTCCTGTGCTGGGGCCATGCAGGTGCTGCCAGGGGTGTTGAGCGTGGGTGATCACACGGTGCCTGCTCATGCCCAGCCTGCTCAGGATAAGGCTGAACATTGACACTTCCACACCAGATACCCTCTCAACCAGCCAGTTTGTCTGGGCAGGAGGCACCTGAGTCCCTGCTCCTCCCACATACACCCAACCTCCCCAAACTGCACAGAGCAGGGAGCCCACCCAGCCCAGCTGTGGATGTGAATGTGCCAGGCAAGGGGAGAATCCCTGATGTCCAGGTGTCTACAGCTGCTTTCCCCACTGAAAGTAGCACAGATGGACAAACTTCACCAAGAAAATAAAATCCCAACAGCAGAGCAACCCCGGGACCTGGCCTGCCCCTTCCCAGGTTATTCCCTTCCTGCCAGGAAAAAACACAAGAGCTGGCCAGTGAGTCACAAAGCTACGGCAGAAGGAAGGTTCCAGAGCCCCAGGTGTCTGTGCTGGGACAGCTGTCATCCAAACCTACACTGGGGCACGAGGGGGGCAGCTGTGCTCCAGATCCGGCAGAAAGGCAGAAAGCAGGAGGGTGGGGAAGAACAAGGAGATGGGACCAGGTAGAGCAGCCACCCTCGTGGTGCAGGGTGAGCTCTCCTCCCACCCACCTACCACCCCCTGGCACGGCTGCAGCCCCCCACAGCTCCCTGCCTGGGAGTGAGAGCGCTGAGGAATTTGAGGGGATTAAGAGCCCAGTAATCCTCCCTGCAGGAGCCGAGCATTAACATTCCCCCGGCCAGCGTCCACTGCTGACCTACTTCTCCCACGATGACAGTGGGATGGGGGCCCGGCGTTGGACGAGAGTCACCTGGTTTGGGCTTGGAGAAGCATCCACCCATGGCGCCGGGCGGGACAGGCAGCGGGGGCGGGGGCGGGAAGGTCAGCGAGGGCGCGGGCACATCCTCGCATGGTACAGGGCCAGCTCGCGTGTCCCGGCTCCGGCGTCGATCCCCACCTGCGTTGGGTAGAAAAGCTCCGTGAGAGCTGGTACGGCCGGAAGGCGGGTGCTGCAAGGAAGGGCAGCAAACCCGTGACAGCGCTGCCGCCTGCGCCCGCAGCTGCCGGCAGCACCGCGGGCATACACCGCGGGCATACACCGCGGGCATACACCGCGGGCATACACCGCGGGCATACACCGCGGGCATACACTGTGGCCATACACTGTGGGCATACACTGTGGCCATACACC
>VZRN01000169.1:114414-171651 GCA_013397935.1 Dasyornis broadbenti
GGGCATACACTGCGGGCATACACCGTGGGCATACACCGCGGGCATACACTGCGGGCATACACTGCGGGCATACACTGTGGGCATACACTGCGGGCATACACCGCGGGCATACACTGCGGGCATACACCGTGGGCATACACCGTGGGCATACACTGCGGGCATACACTGCGGGCATACATTGTGGGCATACACTGTGGGCATACACTGCGGGCATACACTGTGGGCATACATTGTGGGCACCCAGGTGACCCGAGGGACATGGGGACGACGTGCTGCTGGGGTCACTGTGCTGGGAGCCACTGCTAAATTCAGTTACGAAGTTTATAAATCCAGTCATCAAGGTTAATTACAAAAACCCGCATATCATTTATGACCAGACTTTACTAACTTCCCAGAGCCCTGCCTTTGGGAATCAAAGCTCTAAGCACACAGGTCACAGCCCAAATACAATGACTGAACCATAAATACATTTCAGTTGGGTTTTTTATGTTATTATTATGTGATGGGAAAAAAGAAGTCTGCTTTATTGCACAGTCCTGCAAATCTCCCTATTCCAGTTATGCTCATTCCTGCAAAAATATCATTGGGTTAGGAACAAATAATTATTTAAAGAAAGGGGTTTTGATATCAGATCATTTTGCACCAACCTCCTTTTTTACAATATTAAGATTTATTTTTATTTTTATTTTTATTTTTATTTTTATTTTTATTTTTATTTTTATTTTTATTTTTATTTTTATTTTTATTTTGAAGGTCAAATTGTGTTTCTCTTATTAGCTTTGACTTGGGGTGCTCTCAGATTTGGTACAGATTAAGAATTTGGATAAACTTTTCCAATTCCATTCTATGACTGAAAACAGCAAAGAGTCATCCAACACACTCGCAATAAAATAGTATATTTAATTAATTTTACTCATTCTTACCTGAATTGAACTGATTTACTTTGGGTTTGCCATCTGTTTTTCAAAAAGCCCTCTGATCTGGGCAGGAAGTTAAAAACAATTTCCAACTGATATTTTGAGACAGGCAAAGTAGGCTTTCCTGTAGCTTAGAAAATGCCTCGAGATCTTCACAAGGAGAAGAAATTAGAGAAGTGCCAGGAAAGAGATACCAAGCACCTTCTCTCCTTAGCTTAAAAATCAACTCAAAATATCAGGATGTGTCATACTGTTTTAATCTATATCCCTCCAAAACACACCTTCAAACTCCCCTTCTATGCACAGCATCACCTCTGCCGAGCCCCAGCTGTGTTGCAGAAGCAGCTTCAGAGCCTGGATCATGTTGAATAAGCAATCTGAGGTACAGAGGAACACAAGCCCGGTGCCTTGCCCACGGTGCAAAGAGGGCATGTGCTATTTAATACCCTGCAAAGAAGGGTTATTAAATGCGGAGGGAAGAGCCAAGAGCTCTTCTCCCAAGAATATCCCAGGAAAGCAGCGTGACAATGTTTATGCAAGCGCAAATGCAAAAAAAAAAAAAAAAAAAAAAAAAGCCATGTAATAAGGTGCATAAATGCAGAGGCAGATGTGGGAGCAGTGGGGGAAAACGGGGTGGGAATGTCACATGCAGTAGCTGCCCTTTGCCAGAACTGGTAGAGAGAAAGGGAAAATGGCTTTGTACCAGGCAAACCGAATCTTGAGTCACTGATGTATCAGTGATACAGGACAACAATTTAGTGCATGTAATAAAATACTGCCACTGCTGCCTCAGGAGCAAACCAAGCCCCTGCTAACCCAGATCAGCTCCTTGCAGTGGATTTCCTGCAGCAGAAGTGGACACTGTGGAGGCAAGACAGGATCATGCTCCAGGCAAGTCGTGACCTGGCACCATCACAGCACTCCCTTGGGATGCTGCACATGTGGTGGAGCACAGCCGGGACCCCTGGACAGGTGGTGGTTTGGATGGCAGAAGGGTGGCTCCCAAATATGCCTCATCAGAAAATCACTCCAGCTTCTCCAACCCTCCCAGGGATGCTGATGTGGGACTGGTCTAGCTGGTTTTAACAAGGACTTGGGGGTATGCCGGAGTTCCTGAATATCAGAATGTCAGCCATTCATCTGAGGATGCCTTTGCTTTGTTTGGACCCTAAAGATGGCAATCTGCAGCCATCCCCTCAAGCCCACTTCACATCTCCTAATTTCTCCACTGATGGCCCCTCCAGCCTTTCCAAGGCACTGAGACACCCACACCTCCCAGAGCAGGTCAGAGGGAAGTGTTTGCAATCAGAGATGTCCCTTCTCCACTTCTAGAGTTCACCAGGCAAAACCAAAATGGTTTTTGGTAGGATTTCAGCTGATGGCATCAGAGGAGAAGCCATCTGGCTGCTCCCAGCCTCAGTCCCAGCACGGACACGGAGTTGCTTCAGAGTCACCTGAGACCCAGCCGGTTGCAGAAAGGCACCAGCCTGCCCTGCCAGACCAACTCAGGGGACACCATAGGGCTATGTCACTGCTAGTGGCATCCAGAAGTATCGATCCGGAGCTGGGACCTGCAGGAGTCATGGCCAAAATCTCCTCTCTGTTAGGAAAAGGAAATAAGCTGATATACAACACAAGGTAGCTGAACCCAGGACCACCTCTAAAACCTTGCTAAGTCCTGAAGGGCAATGGCCTGAGAAGGTGTCCATGCTCAGTAAGCCAGTTCATCAGCTGCTCCCTGAACAAAACAACACTCTGTGGCACACAGCCGAACAGCAACACCTTAAGCATCTGCTCAGAGAGGGCAAGAAGGAGTGGGCTACTAAAATATGAGGCAACTGTTGTGGTGCTGAGGAACATGCTGTTCCATACCTAAAAAATCTAGTGTGAATGAGGAACCAGCCTTACACCAGGCTGTCTGCACAACTCCATCATCCACAGAGAGCACTGCCTAAGCATACAACCAGGGACATCAGCCTGCTCCCACACAGGAGAAACTGGGAAAATGATCCAACAGGAGAAACGAAGGAAACAGTCTAGTGCTACTGACCTGAGCACTTCTCCTGCATGGCAGCAAAATATGTAAAATATGGCAACATCAAGCTTCAGTGCAGGTCAGGGATATCAGACCAGACAGCCCACCCGGCTCAGACCAGTGTCCACTGCCCTGACATGGCCAACAGCACCCACCTGCCACAAGCAGGCAGGAACAGGGCAGGAAGACAGGGACACTTCAGCCCACACTTCCTGCTGGGCTCGGAGCAGGATCCAGAGCCTGCACCACTTCTGAGCAGTGCAGTGCTGGCAGAGATATTATTAGCACTGTGCTTCTGCTCTCTGCAGTGCCCCAGGCTCCTGTTTTAATCAAGTGCTCTGCTGTGACTCCAAAATCCTTTCCAAGAGCTAATGTGGCAACTATATAAATGTATTAGTACACTGTAGGTATAAATAATGTTTGTCCCCTCAGCATCAGTTTGTGTTTATTGCCCCAGTATCATTTCCTCACCTGTCACCCAGGTCCCCCCCATCCAGCTGCAGCATCTGTCAGCATCTGTCCTGCTGCTGTAAATAATCCTGCATTGCCTGCCTAGAAATCTGGCACAGATATGAGCACCAAGCCATGGCCCGTGACATGGACGTCTCCCAGAGATGTCAGTTTGCAGTCCAAGCTAGCTCCAGCCAGAAACCTTTGTGGAGCACTGAGCACAGACACACTTGTGCCACTGTTGATGGAGTCCCCGCTGCTGATTCACCTGCTGTGTGAGGGGGCCCCGGTGCATACAGACACCAGCTGCCCCTGTGGCCTCTTCAGGCTTCTCCAGATCCCCTAACTGAGCTTCTGGCTGTGCATTCACCTTTTCGTGGACATCAACCTGACCCCCCATTGCCCTGGTCACACGAGCCCTGGGTGCCACCAGAGGAAGAAGAGAGGAGAGGAATGCTTCTCATTCCCTTCCCACTTGCCCAGTACAAGCCCCACACCTGGTCCCCTGGACAGATAGAGGGGGGTTCTGCCACCTCTCAAGACAGCTCTGTCTCCTCGCCATTGCATTGAACCCCTCCTCTCAAGCTCTGGACCCAAATTTCTTCTACTCAGTGATGTGGGAGCTTCCAGTGCCATCAAGAAGACTACTGATGTGATCTCCTGGCACAAAGGGCTAGTAGTAGGTGTAAGGCTAGAGAAGGCAGGGGTTCAGTGCCAACTCACCATGTGCTCCCAGAGAAGGGAGCTGAAGCATGGAGGATGCTGGAGCAGCTGTCAGCCCCTGAGGATCCTGGATTTGGCTACAAGAATAAGAAACATCTCTGTCCCTGAGTCTTACATCCCAGATCCTCCAGGCTTTGCACAGCCCTGGTCCTCCCACAGCTGCATCTCCTCCGCTGCCCTGTCCTCCTCTTGGGCCAGACCCAAGCCAGCCCTGGGTCTGCTGGGGACACAATTCAGGTTCCCAAGGCTCAGGAACATGACCATCATTCCAAGGAAACCAGACAACAATGGATGCTCCCATCCTGCCACTACCAGCATCCAGCCTCCAGTCTCCCAGCGAGCTCAGGATCATATGCTCAGCCAGCCTTTCTCCTCTCTTGATTTCCAGGCACTACTGCTTGGACTAGCTCCCTCCCACAACTGGAAACACCTGAATGATCTCTGCCATGGGTCCAGCAAACCAGACTCCAAGAACTTTTGTCTTCTCCACACAAATGAGCTCTCTGCTTCCTTTGCAGTGCTCTGTAGCAGGATCTGGAAGAAAGCTGGGAGTCAACCTGGCAGAGCACCTGGAAGACCTTTGAGGAGGTTTTTGAAGAACCACTGGAATTCACAGTGAGCAAGTGGGACATCTGGGACCTGCTCTGTTCCCAAGGAGATGACGTCTGTCTCTTCATTGACTTCACCAGTCTGAAGGAGAAGAGCTACAGGTTCATGGAAAGCCAAGGTCCACACTAGTGAGGATGAGGAAGGTCTCTTCTCAGACACACACCAGGATCTCAAAGCAGAGGTCAGCAAGAGATACCTCGCAAAGACATTCTGTCAGGATGAAGAGGAGAGCTTCCCCCAGGTTCTCAAGGGAGAACGCCTCAGTATTGGAGAACTAATGAAAACCATAAGACAGAGGCAGGCAGAGTGGGCCCTGGGCCCTTTCCTAAAGAGAGTGGGATCAAAGGGCCAACCATAGAGAAGTGACACCCCTCAGCAACTTTTAATGCAGGGAGCATTAAAATGGCAGTCCCAAGGCAGCTGTGGCCACGACTACACTGGCATTCATCTCCCATCAGGATGGCACCTCTTGCTCTGCACCTTCTGCCCATGATCATGAAAGAATTTAGGCTGGAAGAGGTCTCTAGTAGTCATCTGACCCAATTCCAGCTGTAAGCAGGGTGACATACCAACCTGGATTGAACCTTCATGCTGCCTTAAGCTTTGGAGAATGGACCCAACACTATTCATGACAGGACCCACTAACACCTGGGGGTCCTCAAGGGTACCAGACCTTTTCAGATGGGTATCAGTGGGAAAGATTCAGTGGTCTACAAAGAACAAGAAAATCCATTCCTGGCATCGGGAGACCACCCCAGATCTCCCCACCCACACCACATTTGCCAGATGCAGCACCCATTAAAAATGGGATCAGGAGATGTTGAAAGCTTTCACTTCCTCAACACTTCGGAGCATTGATGGTCTCCTGATGGGACTGGAAATTAATTTTTGCTCCCAGGATACTCCACTTCTGGAGTATTTTGCCATGCTAAGACCCCCTGAGGTGCCTCCAGTAGAGAAAGGAAAGGGGTTGGGCAGCTGCGCTGTGCCCCAGAGCCATGGCAGCCCCAGGGGGTTGAGCACAGCAGTTGCTCACATGTTCAGGGAACAGGTCATTGCCAGTCTGGGGTCAGGAAGGGTCTCCCTTGGAGACTGGCCAAGTGCCAGAGTGTTTTTTCCTTCCTCTACAGCTCTGAGCATTGCCCCTTGCCAGGCTCCTTGGGGCAATTTCTGGCCAGGGATTCCCTGCTGTGGCAAGGCCAGGAGTACAGCTGTGTCTGTGACCTCTCTGCTTCCCTTCCCCATGGCAGCTTTGCTTTTCTACCTTTCAGTAGCATAGGTCTTCCAAGGCAATGTCCAACAGCTCCGCGCTCAACAAGAGCCGCTGGTTTTTAACTTCCCCTGCATACAATAATTTTTTTTTTTTTTTTTTAATCTGGGTTCTGTTGTCTGCAAACATTTACCTATTTCTGCCCCAATAACTTTGTCCTTCAGAAGTTTTATCAGTTCCCACAGATAATTTTTGGACTCAGAGCAATGTTAGAACCATTTGAAGAGCTCAGCACTTTCTTCTTGGGATATCCTTCACAGATGTCTCTAAAGGGTCCATGTCAAGTCACTTCTTTTCTGCTCTGTTTAAGGAGTGAGCTCAACATCTGGAAAACTTGCTTGTCTGCTCTGCAGAGTGAAGGGTACCATGCGCCTGTTCCAGCAGTTCACATCCAGCTCTGCAAGCTGGTTTCCACCTCCCCCAAGCAGGAACACAAGAGGAGGGGGCAGCTGGAGCCTCAGAGCATCTGGTGTCACTGTCCATGCTTGCAGGGAAGAGCTGGCTCTGACTCTGGTCCCCGCTGTGGGAAAAAACAAGCCATGATCCCAAACCATACCCTATCCACTACAGCGCTGCCAATTCTCCATATATGCAAAATATTGTCTTTAACACAAGGCCAGCAGGAGCTGTGGAGCAGTCCCAGCAGCAGACCTGTTTTGGTCACACCCTACAAGCAAAGTGCAGCACAGACTCCACCACAGCTCATCCCACAAAGCACAGCCTGTCTCCCAGTGCAGCCCAGGCTCTGGTCCCTGGACAGAATGACTCCGGTCCATCTGGTCCTGAACATCACCAGGATCCAGAGCATTCTTTCCCACTCACCTCCTCACCCTACACGATGGCACCCAGCAGTGGACCCCATTCCTCAGGCCCACCATCACCCTCTGTGGCTCCATCCTAGCCAAGCACATACCCACCCTGACCTACCACACACCCCTGCCACATCACCAGCCCCCATACACCACACTCACAGCTGCGCTGTGCTCTTACAAGGGCTGCCCAATTCTCTCACTTTTCCAGGGACTTGCTCTAGTTTGACTCCCACAGTGATTGTCAGAACTAAGCAGTGGGCACCACCTTCACCAGGTTCCTCCACACCCGTGCAGCAGTATTAGAAAGAGTTTAGAGTGGTGACTCCACACCCCCCTGTCCTTGATGAGTACATCCAGATTGTCCTTCTCCATCGTATCCTGAAGGTTAACTCTTGTTTCACTCTTAGTGCCACCATGGACAGTCTCATGCCCACTTCTCCATCGCTGCTCAGTGGTGCAACTCCTGCCACCAGTGATGCTTTTCACCTCCAACTTTTCAGCCAGTTTCAGCTGCTTTGTGGGCAGAGGACATTAATAAGGATACATAAGGTGGATCCCTAGAGTCCTGCAGTTCACCAGGCAGCATGCCTGCCTGTGCTTCAGTATCTTCCCAGCCCTAGTGGAGGGACCAGGCTTTAGCCCAGAGGTGCACCAGCACTCTCCCACAGTTCACCTCCTTCCCTCCCCAAAATCAGCCACTCTCCACCAGTATGGAGGAGTCCCAGTCCATCTCCACAAAGCCTGTCAGATCAGGAGCCAGCACAGACCCCACAGTGGACACACTACGCTCCTCATGCTGCAGAGTGGTGGTGAAACAGCATTTGGGCTCTAGCTGTTGTCCAAGCACAGCCACAGTGTCCCATAACCCATGGCCACCTTCCTGCTGTCCTCATCACCCTGCAGATACCAACTCCCCCAAAAACCACAGCAGCCACTGACACAAAGTCCTGCTGACACCCCGAGTTGCCTGCAGCTCCCACCTCTGCCCACTTTGGGGTCCATCCTCCACCTGCTGCACCACTGTGGGTGCTACAGCCCATGATCTTGAGGAGGAACCCCCCTGTTTAGGATCTCCAGTTCCCAGCAAGGTCTTGCTCAGCAAAATCAAGCTGCCCTGTCTCCAGGGCAAACCAGACTCTGCTGCCAAAAAAAGCAGCTCTCTCCACTGGACACAGGACTCTGAACACAGCACAGGCATGGCTGGAGCACTGGGGAGCCCAAGGCTCTACTCCCACCCTATGGACTATGCTGTGCACTCTGTGTTATCAACATCATCCGCAGCAGCCCTGCTCTGACCCCAGGGAGGGGCACAGGGCTTGCCTGCCAAGAGAAAAGGAGACAGCGGGAAGAGAATCAAGTCACACAGAGGAGAGCGTGACAGGGGATGATGTTTTTAGGGCAGGGAGAATTTGTATTTTTAAAATCATATGAGGATGAAAACAGACGGTCTCCATCCTGAAGATGATTTTTGTCAGGAATCACACTTTTTTGTCAGGAATCACACATTTTTGTCAGGAATCACACTACAACGGATGAAAAGAGTCTCACAATCCCTAGCTGTGGCTCCCAGACCAGACCAGCAGATCAGCCCTCCAGAATGGGGTGCCCAGCTGGGGGATCACCCCTGTGTTCATGTCACTGCCTCTTGTTGCTCCACCTCGAGGATGCTGCACACAGGACATGGTCACACTGCTTGCAATGCAGTCACAATGCAGTGCACTGCTGCCTACCCTCTCCCAGTGGAGCAGATAAGCCAAAATCAAGGGGGCTGGCACACAGGACCCCCATTTTCTTGTCTTCCTGGCACCCAACCGCCTCTTTACCTCTCCGAAACGAGCTCTTCACCTCGTTTTTTCCCCCTTGATAGCTCTCTAGCCAGCTTCCCCTTCCCTCTGCCCAACCCTCCTGCTCCCACTTTCCTGCCATTTCCATACCCATCCCGATCCTGCTGCCTGGCTCCTGCTTCAGGGTCCCCCAGCTGCTGACACACAGTGACTCTGACACCCTCAGAGCTGCACTGGACCCCTCCTTCCCCTCCTGTTCTGTCCTCCACCTTGCCTGTCCAGGAGCCCCCAGCCCCCTCAGCATAACTCTCCCTGCCAAACCCTTACCTCTCCAGCCGCTTCCTAGTGGGGTCCAAGATTTGCTTTACGCCCACCTAGAGAAAGTGGGTTTGGCTTTGCCAGGTGATTTCCTTTCAGGTGGTCTCAAGAAACAGAAGCAAAAGTCATGCTGCGAAACGCTGAGAGCAGCTCACAGCCCTAGCGATGAGGGGGCACGGCCCCGTCTCAGCGCGGGCAGGGAGGGATGCGGGCAGGGAGTGACGTGCCCTGGTGCACTTCACCTTGTCACCAGGAGTTTTTGTCAGCGGCAGCGGAGAGAGCTACAAAGCTGCCGTTTAATGTACCCTGCTGGCTCCCGAAGAAGCGCAGCGGGAACGCCGTGTCAGAGCTCAATCAGACAGGATTGTTTTCCTGGCTGCTGCTTCAGCAATTTACCGGCTCCAGGTTAAAGGCTCATTCGGCAGCGCTGTCACTGCCACCCCTCCACACACTTCTGCGAGCTGGACTGGAAATCATTAATCATGAGATTTGGTTCAGATCATAAAGATTTGCCAATAAAAGCATAAACGTTGGAAGTTCTCCCCGGATACAGAGCGCTCAACGCAAAAATCAAATCATTTCACAACATGAGAGAGCTTTAATTCTCATTTGCTCCACCACAGGCAGCCAAGCCCCTGCCGTGCTGTCACTGCCAGGTCCCCATTGCATAAAAGCAATCTGCATTCCCCACAGGAGCTGGAGCAGGGCAGAAGGAGTTTATCCTGGCAATGTTTCCCAAGACTAACAGCTACAGCACAACACTACAGTCCAGCTTCCATCCATCACATTCAGACATGGATGTTCCCTCTCAAAGGAGACCATAGAACCACAGAATGTCATGAGTTGGAAGGAACACACAAGGATGATGGAATGGTTTGAGTTGGAAGGGACTTTAAAAGTACATCTCGTTCCACCCCACCTGCCATGGGCAGGGACACCTTCCGCTATCCCAGCTTGCTCCAAGCCCTGTCCAGCCTGGCCTTGGACGCTTCCAGGGATGAAGCAGCCACACCTCCTCTGGGCAACCTCTGGCACTGCCTCACCGCCTCACCAGGGGAGAATTTCTTCCGAGTACTTAATCTTATCTACCTTTCTTCAGCTAAAGACATTCACCCCTGTCCGGGCGAGATCACGGTCCCCCAAAACAGGGACAAACAAACTTGGAGAGCACGCTTGCTGGGGAACATGACACAGGGACCTAAACGCCGTTCAGGACAAACGCGGCTTTTCCCCGCGACCCATTTTAACGCCGCTTTGATTTCCCGGGCAGTTGCTGCATCTCAGGAGAGATGCGGAGACACGCGGCGCTCTCGCACCGCCTGCTCCCGGCTCCGACCCCAGCCCCGCCGGCAGCTCCGGCTGCAGAAGAGCCCCGGGGCCCGCCGCGCGCCCCGGTACTCCCGATACCGGCGGTGTCCCGTCCCCGGCCGGAGATGCGGTGCAGTCCTGGCCAGCGGCCTTGCACCGGGAGCTCCCCTCCCTTCACACCCCCCACGGGACGGAACCCCGCCGCCCCCTGCACTTACCTGGGCAGCGGCGGCGGTGCCGGCGCGACTGGCGGAG
Organism: Dasyornis broadbenti; assembly: GCA_013397935.1. Classification (NCBI taxonomy): domain Eukaryota; kingdom Metazoa; phylum Chordata; class Aves; order Passeriformes; family Dasyornithidae; genus Dasyornis; species Dasyornis broadbenti. The sequence continues at coordinate 124,896 of VZRN01000169.1, forward strand.
CGCTGCCGGTCCCGGGGCGGGGCGGGACGCGGGACACGCCCCCGCCGCGGGGAGCGGAGCTAGAGGTCCGTGCCGGGCCTGCCTGCTCGCAGTACATGCGCGGGGTCCCCGCTGGCCCCGGGCACTCCAGGCCATTCGGTTCTGCTTGGTCCCGTGGGGCCGCTGGTGCCGGGGCTATTTCTGCCCGACTGAAATACCCCAACCCAGCCTTTCCCAGGTCACTTGCTTTACATTTTCCTTCTGAATTCTCGACTCTGTTCCCCCCTCGAAGACAGGGATATGCGCCACCCTCCGCTTCCTCCCGCCTGGCACGTTTCTGTACTCCCCAGAAAATTCTTTCCCTCCCCATCATGCTGTCTGGCAGAGTCAGCCTCTCTCTCTGAGCCTTTTCCTCTCACATGCCCCAAATCTCTACTTTACAATCAGTGACTTTTGAGACCACTTTGGGTACAGAGGAAGGTTTTATCTCCCCCGGATAATTTGTCTCGGGTCGTTGCTGTTTTACACCCCAATTATACAACGCCCTGAGGCTTTCCAGGCAGATCACTGCTCTTTAATATCCAGCTTCAGTTCCCTGCCCCAAATGGGATGAGACAGGGCTGCTCATCTGCAGTTCTTGATGCTGTTAAAAAAAAAACTACCCAAGGATGAAGCGTTCCAGCACAGAAGCTCCAGGGAACCCGTGCCTCCACAGCCTTGGGAGATGAACTGTGGGTCCTCATGAAGCTGTCTCAATTTTAAGGCAGGAGAAATGATCCTATGTCCAGTGTCTGTAGGCAGCTGAGAAGGAACATCCCTGTGTGTGGTGCTGTGCCTGCCTGAGGCATGGTGCAGAGCTTATCCCCTGGGATGTAGTATTGCTGGCAGCAGGGACCCCTAGCAGACCCATCAGCTCCATTTCCCTACCTGGCATGCAGGATTTTTGACCTGTGGTGTGAAAACCTGCTCCAATGCAGCTGGCAAGCAAACAGCAAGGACTGAGCCTTGGAAGGAGACAGTAAATGGCTTTGCAGGGAATTATCCTGACAGTAAGCTCTGTCACAAGCCATGGGTGGCCATGCTTTAAGCTGAAGGAGGGTAGATTTAAATTGGATATTGGAAAGAAATTCTTCCTTGCGAGGGTGGTGAGGCACCGGCACAGGGTGCCCAGAGAAGCTGTGGCTGCTCCTGGATCCCTGGAAGTGTCCAAGGCCAGGTTGGATGGGGCTTGGAGCAAGCTGGGATAGTGGAAGGTGTCCCTGCCCATGACAGGGGGTGGACTAGACGATCTTTTAAAATCCTTCCCAACCCAAAGCAGACTGTGATTCTATGCTGAGCTGGCACCACAAGTGGACAAAATCTGGGGCTGTTTCACTGTACCTTGCGGGTCCAAGCACATCAGTCCGGGGATGGGACAATGAGACACCAGCAGCACTGTGCGGCTACACTGCCCCAGGAACAGTGGGAGGTGCAGGTCTGCCTGCAGTGGGGTGACTGGGCATGAACCCAGAGGAATGGATGGCTTTCTTCCCTAGAAACCTCACAGAGCTGCTGGCTAGTGCGTGCCCCCATCATTGTTGTTTCTTGGGCTCCCGACGCTGGCTCCATCACCCTGACACCACTCCCACATTGAGCACTGCCTGCACAGCACTATTGGTCACTGAAATGTCACCAGTAGGTCGTATCCCAGCTCCTGAGCTGACCCCGCCACCCCATGGTGCTTGGCGGGATGCTCAGCCACACTGCTGGTGAGGGCAGTGGGTGGTGTGGGGTCCAGCTCGCGAATCTGCCTCAAGTGGGACAGTGATGCCTCACTATGGGGCTGACAGGGCCGTACCAGCAGCGCCAGGCGGCTGCCCACTGTGCTGCAAACCCTCAGCTCTCTGCCTTCTCTGCAGGTCTCAGAGACATGACAACCTGTAGCCCTTCACCTCCCACCATCCCAAAATTAACACTCCACCACGCTACTGCAGTAGGGACAGGGGGTCTCCCATGCAGCCTGGGGCAGGCAGAGACTGTCCAGCCCAGACACATGCTGGGAAGCCAGAGATGCAGGGAACAGGGTGAAGGGCAGATACTGAGGGGACACCCATAACCCAGTGATGGAGCCTCTGGCATCCCCAGACCTGCTTTTCAGGCTGGATTCAAGCCTCTGCTTCACTGTTTCCTTGCAAAAAAACCTTCTGCCCTTGCCTGCACAGACCTGCCCTGCTTTCCCCTGGGAAGGAAGTCCTGAAAGGGGAGTCAAGTGGGTGAGAAGTGGAAAGTGAAGGTAACACAGGAGAGAGGCTGTGCAAACGGAGCAGCCCAGGGGAGGGAACAGGTGCAGGCAGGGCCATGGGTAGGAGAAGCAGTGTTCAGCTGGGACGTAAAGGCACTTTGACAGCAGATCTGCCCTGACATCACCAATGCTTTCAGTTCCTTGGGAAGTGATAGAGCCACAGCCTTGGATCTTCAGGAATGTCTGGGACAGATGCCATGGCACAGCAGCAGCCCATGGCTGACAGTGCCAGCCAGTTCTGCATTTTCATCAGGACTTTGCAGAGCAGAACGTCCGCAGTGCCAGTGTCTCTGTGTAGGAGCTCCCAGCACTGGGCTTCTCTCAGGCCCTCCAAACAGGAGTGCTGCACTACAACAGCAGGCAGATGGAGAGCAACCTGACCCTGTGGCACTGCAAAATCACCTCCAGCTGCTTTTTGTGCAGTATACCAACATGTAAGTGCAAGGTGGGCTGGGGGAGGTGCTGAAGGATTGTCCAGAGGTGGAAAGGGTGAGTGGATGCAGATCAGGGTGGCTCCTGGGGAAGGACCCTGGCCAGGACTTCTGGCAGGCAGGAGGGAAGAAGCCAGGCAGCTGCGGCTGTGTGTGCACCAAGGACGTGTGAGAAGATAAGGAATCATCAAGTCAGGTTGTGCCCTGATCCTCACTGACAGCCTGGTGAGCAGGGCTGCTGGAGCTGCAGGGTCATGGGGGAGGATGTGGAAGTCACAGCACACGCGGGTATATACAGTGGTACCCAAGGGGACTGGTGCAGCTAATGGATCGGGAAGGTTGGGTGAACTGTTGGAGGATGGCTTCTTCTCACAAATATGAGGCATAAAGGACATTGTCTTCCTGTTCTCCAGGCACAGACTGAGAAGCTGGTGACCAGCCGTCGCACACCTCTGACAGATGCTCCTCGAGGAGCACAGAGGGGAGGTCTCACCTGAGGCTGGGGTGCCTGAGCAAGGAGCTCTGCAGGGCTGGGGAAAGGCAGGGCTGCAGCACATGGGTCACAGCCAGCCCTGTGGATAGAGGTCCAGTGCTACACATTGCCACGGCAGCACCACGTCAGGTGGCAGGAACTGCCCTCGATCCCAGGAGAGGGACAGACACTGGTGGTGGGCCAGGCAGGCTCAGTGCCCATGCCAGCCTGGTTCCATCCTTAAGGAGCAAGGAGCAGGGCCAGCACCACACTTCGTGCTGGGGATGCTGCTCATGTTCTCAGACCTCTCCTCCTGCCTCCAGCAGGTCAGGGCTTTGCTGGTCCTATCACACCCACAAGCCAAGCAGGGAACCTGGGACTGATTCTAGCTGACACCTGGAGGGTCAGGTGTGCCTTAAGGACCTGTCATTCACTGCAATTCTTCTTCCTCCAGAAGAGTCTGATTGCTTTCACTGCACTAACCCCACATGCATTGCACCAGTTTTTCAGCTCCTGGGAAGGCAAATTCTACTTGCTCACATCCCTAATTTGTTCTCACTAAACATTTCATCTGCCTGTGGCCACTTTCCTCCCTGGTGCTACACCCAGGCAGAGGGTGATCAGCCCAGGCTTTACTCAAAAAAAAAGTGAGCAGCCAACAACATTTTCTCTCTTGGGAAACAGAAACTTCCCCATCTGAAACTTCCAGTTGCAAAATATAACCTAAAAATCAGTGGGTGAAAAACAGCTTGGAGCTCTGGGAACTGTTCTGCATGGCCACCCCAGTACCTCTCCTGCCCAGGGGATGCAGGGATAAACCAATGCCTTCCCTCTAGTGGCATTGGCCCAAGTGGGTGATGTGCCTGCACATAGAGATCTGTATTAAAGAGATTGTGAGCCTCAGGCATGGCCAATGCTTGTTTCAGGTCCCAGGGGAGAGGAAGTGCCAGTCAATGATTTTTTCACTGATAACAGTTATGCTTGCAAGGCTCTGATCTTCCATGCCAAGCTGTGTAGTGCTTTCCTGTAAATCCCAGCATACCCTTGCAAGCAGCACCCAGAGCAAAACACCCCATTCAGACCCAAACTGGCCACGTGTTGCAGGATCTTCCAGACGCATATCTTCTGGAGACAACCTAACACTTTCTGAGGTACCTCACTTGGTAAGAGCTGTCAGTCCAAGCAGAAGCCCCTTCCAGAAGACAGTCATCCCTCCCACCAGCAGAGCCACCTCCCTACTGCAGGTGACCTCCAGTGCTCCATCACAGGCCTTAGCTTTGGGCAGAAGTCAGCAGGGACCATTACCTAGAGATACATCTGAAACAGGCACCTGAGCAAGGCTGACCAGGTGCCCATCAGATCCCTCTTCCACTTTGAAGTGCAGCCCAGGGTTGTGCAGATGGTGCATCTCCCCCACTTCATCCACCTCACATGTACAGAGGCCATAGGGACCTTGGAGTCCCAATTCACCATCCCTCAGCCTGTCTCCTGCCCAGGAGCTCTGCAGCTCCTTGGAGACCTTTCTCCAGGCAGGGCCAAATTCTCCCTTCCCTGCAAGGTCCTCTGCTCTCCCTTGTGTTCCTCTGCTTTTCTTTAGAATCCTTCATTCTTCTCTCACTTCCCAAGTTCCAGCTCCACACCACCAGCCTCTCCTTGCCCACACTCTCCTCCCAGCTACCATGGTGATCCCTGGGCACTACCACAGCCCAGCAGGTCAGGCCTGGGCTCCCTGGGAAAGTTTCCAGCCCTTTGCACCTCTGGCAGCTGTGGATGGCAATGGCTGGCCCTGCTCTGCTCTGCCAATACAGGAGCTGGCCAGCTATGCCCACCCACCACCTGAACCACTCCGGGGTGGGATGCAAGAGCTCAGAGCTGGCCTATTCTATTATATCTGATTATATTAGCCTGCCAGGTTAATAGCTAAGTGTGCTCCAGAGATAACCAAAGGTGATTGGTCACCAGCAGAGCTCTCTGACCCAGTCATCCCACGGGATGTCATCCTGGGATGTGATCAGACACCAGGGTGACTCACACAGTACCCACCTGTGTCCCAGTGTGTGGTGTGTGACCTGGGCACACAGGACACTGCACAGTGCAGTCTGGCAATTTTTATGGTCCCATGTTGCCCCCTTCAGATCTGCCAGTTCCTGAGCTCTCAGGAAGGCTGCCAAAGGCCTGCAATGCCCTCTGAACCCGAAAGCCCAGGACACACACCCCAAAGCAGAACATATTGTGTGTGGACGTCCCCTTTTTGCCTCTAAATCCTCAAAGAGAAGGGACTGCCTGAGAGGGTGCCAGAACAACTCATAAGAACCTTGTTGCCTGTTTATCTTGCAGAAGATAAACACCAGCCCATATTCCACTGGCTACTTTAAATCTGAGATGACAACTCTGGAGAGACTGCCCTGACTGACAGCTTGCTTTGTTGTCTTGGAAACAAATCCACTTTCTCACTGATCAGGGTGCTTTGGAGAAGGTTATGTTCAACCTTAAATTCATTCCCTATGAAATCCTTGGTGGTGCAAAGCCAGCTCTTCACCTCTACCTGATCCAAGTGACAACTCAGTGAAATAGGTAAGAGAGCCTGGCACAGATTGCCCAGAGAAGCTGTGGCTGCCCAGTTCCTGGAACTGTTCAAGGCCAGGTTGGATGGGACTTGGAGCAACCTGGTCTAATGAAAGATGTCCCTGCCCATGGCAGAATATGGACTAGATGACCTTTAAAAGTCCCTTCCAACACAAACCATTCTGTGATTCCATGATTTCCTCTGCTACTGAAGGGCAGTCAGGTTTACCAGCACTCAAATGCTGACCTTTCAATGCAAAATCCACAGCAATTTGCTGTTTGCAGAGCAGCAATAAGCCCTGTGAACCGTCCAGTCTCAGTCCTGCCCTGCTTGGCTGACTCAGATGCCAGCAGTGGATAACCAGTGTCACACCTGGTGAGGAGTTACTGGAAGGAGAGACCTTGGTTCGCAATCCAATGCTGATGCATCAGACCTGTGTCCCCCCCTGACCGAGCCCCTGCTGCTCCAGAGGCTGCCTGCAAAAGCCTGTTATCATGCACAAGCCACAGCAGACTGCAGATGTTGACATGAACCCAACATCAAACCTTTCCCTCATTTCCCTCCAGCCTATTCACCCGAAATTAACAAAATTCACAGAAAGAGCAAACAAGCAACCTGACTCCACAGGAGCCAGGTGAGGGAGCTACAAAAAATAGCAAAGAGACACAGGTCCCTGCGTCTTCAGGGAACATCTGACTCAATAGCAGCTGCTGCACATTCAAAAGAAAGCTAGCAGGATATTTTTAAATCCCATTCTTCACATCCATAAAGTCAGTTCCTTTTTGGACCGTTTGAATGCCATCACTGATTCAAATCTCCTGCTGCTGGACATGCCAGTCAGGGCAGGACAGTCTGCTCTGGCAGCCAGGATCTACAAAGAGATTTTTTGGGTCAAGCTCAGGTATAATTCAGACTTTCCTAAGTGGAGATGGCAACTTTGGGAATCTCAAAGGATCTTCTGGAAAGTGGTGACATAGTCCTTACCTCTCCGTGGATTTGTGGATTGAAATGAGGCCTCTGCCTCAGGAATTACATTTTATTTCTTCCTTCTCTGAAACACACTTCTGAGAGCACACTGCTGGTGTCCTGGTTCCAGCCAGGAGAGGGTTAATTTTTGCAGTAGCCAGGAGGAGCACAGCCAGGACCCGGGTTATTCTGTACCACCTCATATCATTAGCAGGGTGGGGGAAGGGGTCCCTTCTGGTGGCGTAATGTGAAGCGAGTGATGTCAGGCTCCACATGGTAAGCACTCATATGTGAATCGTTCCTATCTTGTACTGTTATTAATACTGTTTCTGTTACTGTTCTGTTTCCTATTTCATTGCTGTGTCCTGTAAATTGCTCTTATCTCAGCCATTGATTTTTACTTTTTGTGCCTCCAATCCTCCTCTCCAGCCACCCACAGAGTGGTGCACAGTTTGGAGTGTTGCAAAAGGAACACTAAATTGGCAAATAGCATTCCTAAACCACAACACTGTATGAGTGTGTCTCTGCTCCTGGAAGGGCTGAGGATCTTCAGTGAAACCAGGATGTGTTATTAAGAGGGAGATGGGAACACAGGGTACACAGAGCTGACCACCAGGTGACAAGGGAGGCAGTGAAGGGGACATACTAATCCCTGGGCTATCCAGAAACCCATTGGGGTTGACCCTTCCAGAAGAATCAGCCTGGGCTTTGCCACTGCTGAATGTGTGAACCGGGAGAACACCAGACACGGGGAGGGGTGTGGGAATGGGGGCTGGGACATGATGTGGGTCCTGTGCAGGGTGTTGATGACAGCAGCACCTTGCAGGTGGCCGTCTGTGTGTCCTGTGTCCGCGTCCACATGTGTGTCTCTGGGACCTGTGCTCACCTTCGCTGCTGCCTGAATTCACAACGCGGAAAGCGAAAGCAGCAGCCACATCCTGGGCCTGGGCGGGACGCGGCTCCCCCGGCCGGGCAGGGGGCCCGCTGGGGGCGCTGGGCCGCTCTCCCTACCGCTGGGCTGAGACAAACCCGCAGCCCGGCAGCTGGCAGCAGCGGCCTCCGCAGCCCCGAGGCGGCCGCCGAAGCCCAGGCCCCCGGGTTACGTGCCCTCAGGGCGGGATGGCGGGCGAAAGCTCCGCCCGTCCGTGGTGGGATGTGCCCGCGGGGAAGGCGGGGCCGCATTCTGGTTGGTTCTCTCGCCGCGGGGCGGGGCGTGGGGTTCGCTCTCGCGGGAACAGGGCTCAGCGCGGGAAATTCTTCCCGCGGCGCTGCTGAGTTGCGGCCTGGGCCGGCCGGGATGGGGCTGCGAGACAGCGGCGAACCCGAGGCAGCACGTCGGGGGCGGTGGCCGGGCGGGCCCCGGGAGCCGGCGGACGGCGCTGGGTCCGGCCGTGACGATGCCCCTGCCCTGTCTGCGCTCAAGCGCCTGGAGCGGGCGCAGCGCACGGACCGGCTGGACGCGCTGTTCGGCTTCGAGCGGCTCGCGGAGCCCGGTGAGCGGACGGGCTGGCTCATCAACATGCACCCGGTACGGGCCGGCGCGGCGGGGAGCGAGCAGGCAACAGATGGGGCACGGGGGTCCCGTGGGGAGACCCCCGATAGCACCTGGGGAGGAGTTTCCCACAGAGACACCCCAGCCGTACCAGGGATGGTAGTCGCAGGGAGTTATCGCCAGAAGGACTGGGGAACAGGGGTCCTAAGAGGAGGCCCCCGATACAGCCCGCGCTGTGGGGGGAGTGTTCCACGGAGATGCACCAAATAGGGCGTGGGGAAGGGAGTCCCCTGGGGAGACCCACGGTAGGGCTGAGAGAGGAGGTTCCCACAGACAGACTCCGGCCCTACTCGGGGAAGGAGGTCAGTGTCCCTACTGGGCCTCCCATGGTCCCCTGGCCCTACCGGGGGGGGAAGTCCCACACGGAGACTTCCGGTAAGCCCTAGGGGGAAAGGGTGCCGTAGTGGGGTCCCGGGGGAGTCTCGTGGAGGGACCTTGTTGAGTCCTGGTGCCCATGGGCAGACGGAGGTGCTGGACGAGGACCGGCGGTCGGTGAGCGCAGTGGACTACTACTTCATCCAGGAGGATGGGAGCCGCTTCAAGGTGGGTACTGGGGGAACCAGCTGGGTACGGTGTCCTGGGAGACAATCTGTCACCATCGTCTGTCTGTTCCATTCTAGGTTGCCCTACCCTACAAACCCTACTTCTACATTGCCACCCAGAAGGTGAGGAGGGGCAGGGCTGAGCTCCACAGGGAAGGAGACAGTATCTTGCAGAGCTCAAGACCTCCTGGGCAGCCTGCCTTGGGATGGTCTCCTCCCAAGGGCAGAGATGCTCTATTCAGCCCCACGGTCTCTTGACAGGGCTGCGAGCAGGAAGTGTCCTCCTTCCTCTCCAAGAAGTTTCAGGGGAAGATTGCAAAGCTGGAAACTGTCCCCAAAGAGGACTTGGACCTGGTCTGTATCCTTCTGTGGGTTTTTTTCGGATATTGCACAGCTCTCGTGATGTAGGAAGGGATGAGCAGGGAGAGAAAGCAGCATGCTTGACTTTAGTCTCCTGGTGCTGCTGTGGCATCTCAGAAATGTGTTGTTGTGGCTAGTTGCTTATCAGCAGTAATTACATTCCTCTCCTTGAACATATCAGCTGTTTCAGACACCATGTTCAAGGCATTAATTTCTGGAATTAAAGTGGTTGGAGGAAGAAGGATACTGCAGGAGGGGTGTGCTGCTCATGCATGACCCATTCTTCCTGTTTTTCCCTGGGTAGATCCCACTTGTGGGTGCCTGCACAAGCAGCAGGGCTCACTGGGCTCTTGCTGTGCTGCTCTTGTGCTTTTAACACACCCACCAGAATCTCTCCTCAGTGCTTTACTGTCCCTCAGTGCTTTACTCCCACTTTACTGAACCACCCCTCAGCACCTCTTGTTGCTACATCAGTCATGTTAGCCTTCCACCCCTCTCTCATGGTGCCCATCCCTGAGCTACCGTTCTCCTGCTGCTTTGCAGCCAAACCACTTGGTGGGCCTGAAGAGGAACTACATCAAGCTGTCCTTCAACACGGTGGAGGACTTGGTGAAGGTGCGGAAGGAGATCTCTCCTGCTGTGAGGAAAAACAGGGAGCGGGACCAGGCGAGTGATGTCTACACAGCCATGCTGTCAAGGTGGGAACTCCCCACAGGGGATTCAGTTGGTCTCTCATGTTATTAATCCATAGAACCATGGAATAATTTGGGTTGGAAGGGACCTCTAGAGGCCATCTAGTCCACCCTACCTGCAATGAGCAGGGACACCTTCCTCTAGACCAGGTTGCTTCAAGCCCTGTCCAACCTGGCCTTGAACACTTCCAGGGATGGGGCAGCCACAGCTTCGCTGGGCAATCTGTGCCAGTGCCTCACCAACCACTCAATAATTAGACTCTCTCAATTATTTCCCAGCTGTCCTTTAGAGGTATTGCCTGGGTCTGACCACAGCTATGCCTCTCTGCCACCCATCTCCACCCAGCTGAAAGGGTGGTTCTTTCAGCTCTGTGCTGCACATCAAGAGGCCCCAGAGTGGATGGGATGGGATGAGAAGGGATGGGATCTCTGGCTGACTGTCAAATAGTTTGCCTGTTCCTTGTGAAAGGATCCTGAATGGCAATGGGCAACCCTACTTCTAGTTGTGATCAAGACATAAAAAACCTGAACAATTTCTATTTCTCTTCTGTCCCTGTGTCATGCTTTGACCCTGGCCAAACACCAGGCACCCACAACAGCCGCTCCCTTGCTCTCCCATGCTACAGCTGGGCAGAGGAGAGAAAATTTAAAAAGAAATAAACAAAATGGTTATGAAATAAGCACTGGGAAGAAACAGCCCAAGGGCAAAACAGGCTCAACTTAAAGTTACAAAGTGAATTTATTTCTAATAGAGACAGAGGAGGATAATGAGAAGAAAAAGAAGCCCTTAAAGAAACCCTTTCTTCCCCCAACCCCTCTCTCCTTCCCACCAATAGCACAGAGAATGGGGCAGGGTTGGGGGGTTGGGCTTTGTTCAGTTCATTATCGAGATCTTCTTCCACTACTCAGGGAGAGAAGTCCTTCCCTTGCTGAGCCATGGGGTTCTTCCCACGGGAGACAGTTCTCCATGAACTTCTCTGACATGGTTCCAAATCTCATGAGCAGCAGTCTACACACACCTGTTGCAACATGAGCTCCCCCCACGGGCATCCCCCCAAAACTGCTGCAATGTGGGTCACTCGTCCACACGGTGCAGTCCACCAAGCCTGGAGGCAGGAGCCCCCTCTCTCCACCAGGTCTCCTACTGGACCACAGCCTCCTCCAGGCATCCACTTGCTCCAGCATGGGTACCTCCCCCATGGGCTATGAGTGGATCTCTGCATCCCCATGGACTCCATGCACTGCAGGGGGTCAACTTGCTTCACCATTGTCATCACCATGGCCTGCAGAGCATTCTCGGCTCCGGCACCAGGAGCACCTCCTCCCTCTCCTTCTCCACTGACCTTGGTGTCTCCATGTTGTTTTCTCTCACATGTTCTCACCTCCTCCTCTTCTCTGCTTAGGAAAAGCTGTGTGTGTCTTTGTTGTGATTTTCTTCTTAAATACGTTATCACAGAGGCGTTACCACCATCTCTAATTGGCCCAGCCTTGGCCAGCAGCGTGTCCATCTTCAGGGATTGACTGTGCTGGACATGGTGGAAGCTTTAGCAGCTTCTCACAGAAGCCATCTTTGTGGCCCCCCAACTACCAAAAACCAGGCCAAGCAAAACCAACACACCCTGACTCCTGCTGCCAGTGTCATTAGTGCCAGTGGGCATCCCTGGGAGATGGACACATGGTAAGGCAGCTGCTTCCCTCTTCCCTTGCAGTGCTCTGAGTGGGGGCAGTCTAAGCACAGATGAAGAAGGAGCCTCCAAAAAAATCGCCAGCCAGATGGACAACATTGTGGATATGCGGGAGTATGATGTGCCCTACCAGGTTCGCCTTTCCATCGACCTGAAGATCCATGTAGTAAGTAGAGAACAGCTTTGTTTTCCCACAATCACACTCCTGAAGCTCAGAAAAGGTTTTTCTCTCCAACACCTTTACAAAAGTGTTGGTGACAATGAGTTCATGTCTAGGGCTCAGTTCTGTTCCGCTGGGCTTCACCTTAGTTAATGGCACACAGAAAAGCTAACTAATTGATGTATGGCCATAGTTTGAGCTATTTTCTGGGCTGCCTGTGATTGCCACTGTTCCATCCCGAGCAGCTGGACAGGGTGACATGGGAATATGGCCCTGCCAAAAGGCACTGCCTGCCCTCATCTCTCCACAGGCTCACTGGTACAATGTGCGATACCGGGGCAACACCTACCCCCCTGAAATCACCTGCCGAGATGACCTCGTGGAGCGGCCGGTGAGCACTGGGCGGCCAGGTGTCCTCTGTGCAGATGTGTGCACTCCAAGGGACTGGTTTCTGACATGCTGCCAGCGTGAAAACATGGTGGCAGGGGGAATTCTGGGCCTGGGTGGTGATTTTTTGGCTTGATAAAGCGCTAAAATGATTATAACAGGGGGGTTCTGGTTCACTTGCTGAGCCAGCACTGGGTTTGATGGGAACCACCCTTTAACTTCAAGTCAGCTCAGGAATATTTTCTAATGGATTTGGTCCTGCCCAGGATCCTGTCGTTCTTGCCTTTGATATTGAAACAACCAAACTCCCTTTGAAGTTTCCTGATGCAGAGACAGATCAGATCATGATGATCTCCTACATGATTGACGGGCAGGTAAGGATACCAGGGTAGTTTCCTCCAGGCTTGGGCAGCAAAGCCAGGAAGCAGCCCAGCATTCCCCTGTAATCCTGCTGGCTCCAGGCTTGCCATGCTGCCAGCTGCATGGTGTGTGCCTGTGGGAATAGCATTAAAGTCTGGGTGACGCACAAGATACCAAGTTTCATGGAACCCAGCCCAGGTTGCTGGTGCTTCTCTGTGCGAGAGAGACAACGCTGGTGTCCCATGTTGTCTCTCCATGGCTTTCTTTTCTGATGGTCAGTGATGCTTCAATGGATGACTCCCAGAGAGTTGTTCCCCGCTGACAGAAGCTCTGGCTTTCAAGAGGAAAGCACCCCATTGTTCGGACAGCATTTTTGAGTTGCCTGCAACTCCAGTCATCCACACTTCCTTCTTGTCACCTCCTCAGGGCTACCTGATCACAAACAGGGAGATTGTCTCAGAGGACATTGAAGACTTTGAGTTTACTCCCAAGCCGGAGTATGAGGGTCCATTTTGTGTCTTTAACGAACCAGATGAGGTAAGTCAGTTCTGCTCTGCAGTTTTACCTGCCTGAGGCTTTTCTTGGCTCATTCCCTGCGGATTGCCTCCCTGGGAAACACGGTAAGCTCGGCAGGGCTGCTTGTGCTTTCATTTCTTGGGAATAAGGGTAAGAGAGGTCAGCTTTGGGCTAGGTGCAGTGCAAAGGGGAAGGATGGAGCAAACTGTGTGGTATCTACCACCTCTCTGTGGAAGAGATGAAATTCCTTAAAATATATGTCTTCTGTGTTTCATCCCAGGCTCATTTAATCCAGAGGTGGTTTGAACATGTCCAGGAGACCAAACCCACCATCATTGTCACATACAATGGAGACTTCTTTGACTGGTAAGATCAGGGATGACAGCTAAGCTGGCAAGGTATCACCTGAGCTAGAGGGCAGGGTCAGGTTCCATCTTCAACATCCTTCCTTAGCTCAGTGTCGCATACATCCAGAGAGGCCATGTCCTGCACCTCACCAGATCCTGTGGTCATTGGCTTGGCAGTAGGACTTTGTGAAGAGTCCCATCCACTTGCCTGAGGTGCTTTTAAACCCTTGGCAATGTGGGAATCTCAGCGTATGGATGAGCCCAGTCTTGGGAGAGGGTCAAAAGAGACCTGGAGGATATTGGGAAAGGTGTGAAGACAAGCCTTGGGAAGCAGGAGAGGGACTACATGCCTCCACCTCCAGATGTAGGATACAAGCAAGCAGGTTTGCCTCTTGAACAACAAAATGGTTTGGAAGAGACCTTAAAAATCATCTTGTTCCAAACCAGCTGCCATGACCAGAGACACGTTCCACTAGAGCAGGTTGTTGCAAGTCCCACCTGGCCTTAAACACTTCCACGAATGATGTGTCCACTTGTCCTGCAGGAAGTTTTCCCTGTGACCAGATACATAGATGAATCATAAGAAAAATTCTTTAGGCAGTTTGTAACAAAGTGGTTGTGGAACCGTTGTTGGAGGTGCAGCAGCAGGCTGTTCTGCTCCTTCTCTTCACACTGCCTCTTTCCCTAGGCCCTTTGTGGAAGCAAGAGCAGCAGCTCATGGAATTAATATGTATCAGGAAATTGGGTTTCAGAAGGACAGCCAGGGAGAATACAAGGCATCCCAGTGCATCCACATGGACTGTCTGAGGTACTGAATGCTGCCCCTCTACCTCATAGCTGTGTCTTTATCTCTTCAGTTTAGATAAAATACCTACAGTTGTATTTGAATACTATTCTCATTCTGTCTCTTCGAAGCTTTGTGTGTCACACCTACTTCAGCTGTGTGGTAATCCATTTCTGTGCTATCTTCTTCCTGTTGGGATGCTGCATCCCACAGTAGCTGCCAAGCCTTCCCCTGAAGGGCTCCCAGGGCTGACTCTTGCCTTGCAGCCTTGGATGTTTGTTCGCTGATTTGGGAGGATGGAGAAAGGGAGTGGGTTAAGATCTAGCTATTGGAGCAGGGAAGGGGACTACAGCCTCACCAACCAGCCTCCTGAGACAGCTGGGAGAGGAAAGGACACATGGGAGAGAGAGAACTTTGGGATTTTAATATGGGTTTTACCCCCTGGCGCAGTCTGGGCTCTGGAGTGCAGCTGGATGTCCTTGCAGCTCTGCGGGGGGTCTTCTGCAGTGGTGAAATGTTTATCTTAAAGCCACTGAGGGAGCTGGAAGGTGGAAATTACGAGCAGTGGTGGTGGGATGGACAGTGGGATTTGTTCTGCTTGGGCTAGCTAAAGTTGGACAGCCTCATACCCCGCTGTTCTTGGATGCTGGGCTGTACTTGATGAGAGGTCCCCATGGCAGTCAAGGTCCCCTTCACAATCCTGACCCTGTTTTGAAGGTCAGGCCTAGTTTCTCTGCACAAACTGATATTTTTCTGATTCTGTACAGGTGGGTGAAGCGAGACAGTTACCTCCCAGTGGGAAGTCACAACCTGAAAGCAGCAGCTAAAGCAAAACTGGGTTATGATCCAGTGGAGCTGGACCCTGAGGAGATGTGCCGGATGGCCATGGAGGAGCCCCAGGTATTCCCTTCCAGTGCTCTGTGTGAAAACAAGCCTAGAGCAGCCGCACTACGACTGAATCTCTAAGTTAAAGTGGATTTTGCAAAATTACCTGAATCTGTCTTCCCAAACTTCCAATGCCTTAAAGCTTCACAGGGAGAAAGAGCAGGGTTGCTCTGAAGTAGTTCTGACCCTGGCATTGCACTGTGCATTCTCTGCATTTATTTTACATCAGTGTGGGGTGAAAAGCACCACTGAAATCAGAAACACCATGAAGAACTGAGACACTGGGGGAACAGGAGAGGGTTAGTGCTCCAGGTGTCACAAGGCAGGAGGTTTTGCTGAGCAGCTTCCTGAGACCCAGACTGGGTGATTCTGTGCCTTCAGCTCATCTTCCCTTTTCCTTCTCTGTCAGAGCTGATGTGTTGCTGTTTGATTAGAGCTAAAGCAGGATGGCCTCAGAAGCAAACACATTATTCTTTACAATGTAGGCTATAGAGAAATACACCTTTCCCTTCTTCCTGCTGGTGTGAGAAGGTCCGGCAGGAAGCAATGAAAGATCATTGTCATTGAGCCGCTCTGTCGCATGGGATTGGGATTAACTTGCTTCTCTCGTTCCCTGACAGACTCTGGCCACCTACTCAGTGTCTGATGCCGTTGCTACTTACTACATGTATATGAAGTACGTGCATCCCTTCATTTTCGCCTTGTGTACCATCATTCCCATGGAGCCTGATGAGGTGAGTGCTTTTCCAAAATGATGATCTATTTGCTGGGTGAAGTGCCACATCTCCCACACTGCGGGGATGCTCTGGCCACAGATCTGATTTCCACTGCCTGGACACTTTGTGTGTGCGGCAGGCAAGAAGGGAGGGTGGATTTAAAGGCTACTTCTTTCTCCTACAGCCATGGGGTGTTTGGAGACAGGTTTCTGTAAAAAGAGGACACCCGAGATTTGGCAGTGCAGGGTTGGAGAAAGAAAGTATGGCTGATGCTCCATGCTCAGCCAAGTTCACTTGCAGTTATGGCTATGCAAAGTTGGGTCTCCTGCTGGCTGTCAGCTGTAGGCAGGATAGTTGGGAAGCTGTCAGTGCTAAGCATGTAGAAGATGTCAGTCTGTTCCCACCTGGTTTAGCTGACAAAGGCATTTGATGGTGGTGTTGCAAATGTATCACCAGCTGAAGCCCACTGTGTGGCAGTCCAGTCTTGCATGTGCTGGGACGACACTTCTGCTGAATCACAGACTGGTTTGGGTCGGAAGGGATCTTAAAGATAGTCTTGTCCACCCTCCTGTCAAGGGCAGGGACAGCTTCCACTATCCCAGGTTGCTCTAAGCCCCATCCAACCTGGCCTGGAACACTTCTGGGGATGGGGCAGCCACAGCTTCTCTGGGAAACCTGTGCCAGTCTAGTGCCTCACCACCCTCAAAGGGAAGAATTTCCTCCTAATATCTAAATCTACTGTTTTTTAATTTAAAACCAACTTGGTTTCTCTTGTGCAGGTGTTAAGAAAAGGATCTGGGACACTGTGTGAAGCACTGCTGATGGTTCAGGCCTATCATGCCAACATCATCTTCCCTAACAAGCAGGAGCAGGAATTCAACAAACTTACAGAAGATGGACATGTGCTGGACTCAGAGACCTACGTGGGAGGGCACGTGGAAGCACTGGAATCCGGAGTGTTCCGCAGTGACATTCCCTGCCGCTTCAAAATGGTAATGGGCCAGCAGCCATCCCCTGTCTTGGTGGAGTAGCATAGTGGGGAGGGATAGCCCTTCCACTGGTGTTGGCACCTCCAGCGTGTCCCTGCTGGGTTTGGGCAGTACCTAGAATCACAGAATCAGTAAGGCTGGAAAAGCCCTTTAATGGTGCCGAGTCCAACTGTTAACCCAGCATTGCCAAGGCCACCATTAAACTATGTCCTCAAGTGCCACATCTGCGTGTCTTCTGAACGCTTCCAGGGATGGTGATTTCACCACTGACCTCAACAGCCTGTTCCAATGCTTGGCAACCTCCAGGAGACCCTTGCTACCTGAAGCTGGGCTGGGATGGGATGGGAGGAGGCCTCTAAGTGGCCATCTATGCTTCACTGGGACAACAAGTGTCACATACTGGAAGCATGCCAGAGCTTGTTGACAGCAGGGGATGGTGGTGAAGTGCGTTTTGGGTTTGTTTTTCAGCCAGTGTTTCGTGGAAGTTACATCTCTGTCTCTTGGGGTCCTGTCCTCTCTCCCAAACTGAGCTTCTTCTGAACCCTTCCTGAGGGTCTTTTCCCTGTTTCTGGGTCAGGCTGCTACCTCCATCACCTCCCCCAATGCCTCAACGTGTCCTTTACAGTTTAGAAGTCCCCAAGCCAAGCAGGGACAGGGGCGCAGGGCAGGAGCTGCCAACCTGCAGCCAGGTACTGCTGCCCATGACTTCACTGCCATCTCCATGTCCCTGTAGAATCCTGCTGCCTTTGACTTCCTGGTGCAGCATGTGGAGAAGACCCTACAGCACGCCATTGAGGAGGAGGAGGGTCTACCCTTGGATCAGGTCACCAACTTCCAGGAGGTACAGCACCTGCAGCATGGCTGAGCTGCACAGAAAGCTGGGGCTGCAGCTCTAAAATGCTTGTTTGGGTTTGGTTTTTGCTGCACATAGAGAGTCTAAGAAGTCCATCTACAGGCTGAGTCCTGCAGCTCAGTCTGGGGATCAGGCTCTCTGCCTCATCTGAGGGATGCAGCTCCTGCTTTTCCTTTCACAGGTTCAAGCAGGAGCAAAGCTCTGAGAGAGCTGGGAAGGAATTTAGGGAGAAGGCAGACCCCTCAGATACCCCAAATACTCTTGTTCCTCTTCTTCCCCACTTCTTACCAGCTACAAAAGTATAGGTTTCCCTTCTCCAAATCCAAATCTAGAGTTTCTTGGAGGGCAGCATCAGACTGGGGACCTCTGATCTTTGCCTTTGTCTCCATTAACCCATTTACACTGGAAAGGTCCTCGATCAAGTTATACTTAGGAAGCAGCAGCTCCCACTTGCCAGGCATCCCTACAGAAAAGTTCACCCTGGAAGTCCAAACCAAAATCTAAAGTGCCAGTGGTCAAGGAGTCCCTGATTTGCTCCTTTGGTCCTTTAGATCCATCACCAGAGCCTGTGGCAGGTTTCCCTGTGAAGAAGAGCAAAATTCAACAAGTATTTGACTCATTAACTCTTTCCTGCCCTAGTTTCACTTCTCTCTATCTCACCACAGGTTTGTGACGAAATCAAAGTCAAACTGAATTCGCTGAAGGATGTTCCCAACAGAATTGAGTGTCCTCTTATCTATCATCTGGATGTGGGGGCCATGTACCCCAACATCATTCTGACCAACAGATTGCAGGTGGGTAACATCAACCCTGTCTCTCCTAATCTGATTTCCAGATGACCTTGATGGTCCCTTTGGATCCCCTTAACAGGAAGGGCTGAACTTTTTGCACAGGACAGGGGAAAGCAGATAAGGCTGGGTGTCAAGCTGCCATAGAATTGTGGAATCACAGTATTGTTTTGGTTGGAAAAGCCCTCCAAGACCATTGAGTCCAACCACTCTGCCAGCACTGCCAAAGCCACCACTAACCCCTGTCGCCAGGTAGCACATCCACATGGCTCTTAAATCCTTTCAGAAGGATGCCGGTGTCTGACCACCCTTCAGTGAAGGATTTTTCCCTAATATCCAACCTAAACATCTTCTGGCACAACCTGAGGCTTTTTGCTCACTTGTTTCCTGGGAGCAGAGCCTGACCCCCACCTGGCTCCACTCCTCCTGTCAGGGAGTTGTAGGAGCAAGAATGTCCTCCCTGAGCCTCCTGTCCTCCAGTCTGAGCCCCCCAGCTCCCTCAGCTGCTCCTCATCAGACTTGTGCTCCAGCCCCTTCCGCAGCTCCGTTGCTCTTCTCTGGATGGCCGGGTCTTCAGAGACTCAGCTAGAGCTTTAGCTAGAACTCTTCACTAAAACACAACTGTTGTTTTGAGGGGCTTGTGCTCCTGAAAGGCTCTGGAAAGGGGAGCTCACTGAGTACCATCTCTGATGTTCACACCTGTGCTCTCCTGCCACTCAGCACCTGTTCTGCCATGAATTGTCGTCTGGGGACCTGTCCCCTCTAACATCTGTGTCTGTTACTGCATCCAGCCCTCGGCCATGGTGGATGAGGCCACATGTGCTGCCTGTGACTTCAACAAACCGGGTGCCAACTGCCAGCGCCGGATGACATGGCAGTGGAGAGGAGAGTTCAGTAAGTACAGGAAGGACCATGCCGTCCAGCCCACAGAGATGCAGCCAAATTCCTGCTTCTTGCCTGGGAGACTGATCACTGCCCTCCATTGCAGTGCCTGCCAGCCGCAGCGAGTACCACCGCATCCAGCAGCAGCTGGAGTCAGAGAAGTTCCCTCCCTTGTTCCCTGATGGACCATCCCGTGCCTTCCACGAGCTCTCCCGGGAAGAACAGGCCAAGTATGAGAAAAAGCGTCTGGCAGGTAAAAAAAACTAATCAAAGTCATGATCCTGGCAGTGTTTTGCAGCCTGAACTGTGAGCCGTGTTCAGCAGCAGTGACCCCTCCTAGCGCTGTGGAATGAGGTCAGGCTGGTCTCAGAACTTCTCCAAGATCCCAGCAGGCTTATGTGCTTCCTAAGAGAAGCCAGGCACTGGTACTTCTGTCAGTGTTTCCCTTTGTCTTGGAGAGCCACGAATTTGAGCTGAAATTGGAATGGCTCCATTTTTCTAAGGCTGCTAATTATAGCCAGTCAATGAAAGGGAAACATCACATTATCCTATCGCCTGGAGGGATGCTGTCCAGTAGAACCACCCAGCTGGCTAGGGGCAGAGCCTGGGTTTGTAGGTGGGCCATATGATTAGTTTGTTTTCCCCCTTGCCCTCCACCTCCATAAAGAGGTGCTATTTCTTTGCATACTGAGATCTTCCTCTCCCTTTGCAGTAGGACTGTCCCCTGCTTACCCATGCCATATGCTTAGCTGTCTCTCAGTCCCTACTGTGCCCATCCCTCTCCCCTAACCCTAACCCTAACCCATCCCTGAGAACCTCCCTTTGCCTTCTCCCTTGACCAGATTACTGCCGCAAGGCATACAAGAAGATCCACGTCACCAAAGTGGAAGAGCGAGTCACCACCATCTGCCAGCGAGAGAACTCTTTCTATGTGGACACAGTGCGAGCGTTCCGGGACCGCCGATATGAGTTCAAGGGTCTGCACAAGGTACCAAGCTTGGGTGCTGGTCAAATTGTCTTGCCAAGGCTGAGGACCTCTTGTGCCTTGCTGAAAACCTCAAAGAACTACTCTGTTGGCTTCCCACTGATAGAAAGCAGGGTTGTATTAGTTATTGGGAAGAAATACTTCCCTGTGAGGGTGGTAATGCGCTGACTCAGGTTGCCCAGAGAAGCTGTGGCTGCCACATCTTCAAGTGTTCAAGGCCAGGTTGGACAGGGCTTAGAGCAACACAGTGTAGTGGAAGATGTTCCTGCCCAAGGCAGGGGGTAGGATGAGATGTGTTTTAAGGTCCCTTCCAACCCAAACCATTCCAGGAAGCCCTGCAGCTTTACATCTGGCAGAGTTAATTAAAGAGCCTGTCGCTTTGCGGTTCCTCCCAGCTGCCTCTGTTGCCATGAATCATGGGGCTGGCAGAGAGGCTTTTCCTACACTGGTGGTTCTGCTGTTAGCCAGGCATCTTGAATTGCAGCAGGCAGTGTGTTTGATTCTTCCCCACACGCATATGGTGCATCGCAGCTGATGCTGGCTGTATTCTGATCAATGATGGGAGCTGCAAGTCTTTCCTGACGAGTGACAAAGTGCCTCTGGCCAACCCCTCCCATGCTGCAAAAGAAAATGGAATGTTTGACTCATTATGCTGGTCTTTGGCAAAGATACTCCTGTATCTTTGCAATGCTCTGCTAGGACTGAGTGGAAACCAGTTGGGTGCCACCAGTAATGATATGTGGAATTGTCCTGACTCTGTCCTTGGCATGCAGGTGTGGAAGAAGAAGCTGTCTGCAGCAGTGGAGACGGGAGATGCCTCTGAAGTGAAACGCTGCAAGAACATGGAGATCCTCTATGACTCCCTACAGCTGGCCCACAAGTGCATCCTCAACTCCTTCTACGGATATGTCATGCGGAAAGGGTAAGTCTCCCCTAGGCCATCCAGGGTCCTCTGGAGAGGACCCTTGGAAAGCAGAATTGTCCTGGTGAGGTAGTCACTTGCTTCCTGAAGCGCCAAGATGAGAGTAGGTCCTGCCTTTAACACTCTCCTCTTGCTTCTACCCATGACTTCTCATCCTGGAGACTCTTACCAGATATTAAATGATGGGAATCTTGTCTGTTAGTGGGTTTTCAGCTTTTCTGGAGGATCATAAATAGAAAATTTCATAGGAGAACAACGTTCCAAGGCCCAGTGTTGATGTGTTTCTTACCCTCCTTCCCCTGGAGATCCTCCTGCCCCTCCATAGTTGGGTTTTGAAGGGAGCATGTCACGCTCTTAACTGTGACTCCTCTGCTCACAGAGCTCGCTGGTACTCCATGGAAATGGCTGGCATTGTCTGCTTCACGGGGGCAAATATCATCACCCAGGCCAGAGAGCTGATCGAGCAGATTGGGTGAGTGTGTGCTGAGCTGGGGAAGGTCCATCTGCATCTAGGACAGATGTGGGAGCATACTAAATACTCGAGTTTTTAGAGGGATGGAACACATTTCCTACGAGGAAGGGCTGAGAAAGCTGGAGAAGAGAAGGCTCCAGGGAGACCTTAGGGCCCCTTTAAGTGTTTAAAGGGACTCCAGGAGAGCTGGAGGTGGACTTCAGGCAACAGCCAGGAGTGGTGGGACAAGGGGGAATGGCTTCCTACTGCCAGAGGGCAGGGTTAGATGGGATATTGAGGAGAAATTCTTCCCCGCACAGGTTGCCCAGACCAGCTGTAGCTGCCCTGTCCCTGGAAGTGTTTCAAGGCCAGGTTGGACAGGGCTTGGAGTAACCTAGCCTAGTGGAAGTTGTCCCTGCCCATGGCAAGGGGTTGGAATGAGATGAGCCTTAAGGTCCCTTCCAACCTAAACCGCTCTGTAATTCTTTATGAGCATTCACATTCCTGACACTGCTGTGTTGTATTTTGAGGGTTTGCTTTGCAGAAGGGAACAGAGTGGATACAATAGGCTGCTGCTGTTTTTATGGGAGAAACAGAGCTGATCCTTACCTCTCATCCACTCTGCTTCTGACAGTGGTCTTCCTTCCTTCCTTAGGAGACCTCTGGAATTGGATACCGATGGGATTTGGTGTGTCCTTCCCAACAGCTTCCCAGAGAACTTCGTCATCAAGTCAACCAATACCAAGAAGCCAAAAGTGACCATCTCTTACCCAGGTGCCATGCTGAACATCCTGGTGAAGGTGAGTCTGGTACCTGTCCCGGCCAGCTCTGTAGCCTGGGAAAAGAAGCTGGAGAGCTGATGAGTGGGGAGACCTTTTCCATCTTCGCTTCCCATGCAGTGAGCGAGATGTCAGGGATGATGGCCCTGGAGAGCATCTGAGTGGAGAAAGAGGCTCAATATCCCCCATCAGAGAGGGGGGTCTGTGAGACGCCAGGTTAGGTGCATGCATACCTGTGCAGGCAGGGAGTCCAGAGCAAGGTCTAAACCTATCCTCTGCTCACTCCAGGCTCTGTAAGACAAGAAAATGTTATTTTAGGGTCCAAAACTTTTTTCTTTTCAACAGGCAGGGCAGGTGTTTTGACTTTTGAGTCCTAAATTGTGCTGTAGCTCCCAGAGGGGTGCTCAGGGCTTCCTTTGGGGTCAGAATGTGTCCCAGGGGCATCCTCTGGTGTGACCAGACAGCTGTGGATTGAAGTTCTCCGGTGGCTGTACCACAGGAAGGCTTCACAAATGACCAGTACCAGGAACTGCAGGATCCAGCGTCACTCACCTACGTCACGCGCTCAGAGAATAGCATCTTTTTTGAAGTCGATGGTCCATACCTGGCCATGATCCTTCCAGCCTCCAAAGAGGAGGGCAAGAAGCTCAAGAAAAGGTGAGATTTCAAAGCTTGAAATACTGTCTCTCTCCCTGAGTAACAGACTGAGGATCTCATTGCCTTTGTGCATGTGGGGCATGTTGGTCTTTGCCCCTAGAGCCACCAGCACTTGACTCACTGGCTCTGAATGGCAAGTTCCTTACATTAGATCGTCTTTGAATCCAGCTACCATGGCAGTAAATTTTAGCAGATAATAGCAAAATGACATTTCTCCAACCTGGTGACCAGACATATCCCTGTTTGGCTCTGAGGTGTGCAAGAGAACTTTGACTTTCCTTCTGAGCTTTTCTAATACTGCTTGTATTCAACCTAATCTGTTTAAGCTCAGCAGTTCCTCCCTTCCTATTTCTCAGGAGTCCACAGGCTTCCAGTATCACTTCTTCTATGTGTTTCCCCTTCCTTCTCCATCTGTAAGCAGGACTGGGTTCTGCCATTACTGTCACATTATAGGATAGCTGTACCCAGACTTCACTGATTTCTCTGCTACTTCCTAACCAAGAATGTGAGCTAGAGCAGTGTCATCCATTTTGTGGGGCAGCCCACAGACCTGGGTCTGACTCCAAAAAATGCTGCCACTGTCCCCAGCATTCTATGTCCTCACAATTCTGGAGTTTTTTGTGCTTAATCCTTGACAGGACAAGGTCCAGCACACAGCATTCCCTGCCAGTGCCCCTCTCCAAGCAGTCAGACTCCTGTAGCAGTTAAAGTGTTGTCCAGCTCTGAGTGGGCTGTGCTTGTAGAACTCCTGTCAGGTCCTCTGGATTCCCATAGTTTGTGGATCTTAAAAATGGCATGTGTTTTCTGGTCACTCTCCAAGCACAACAGCCTGGAGGTGGCTGCAGGCACCATGGTTGGTGGAGGAAGGAAAGGCTGTGCTGGTGGGAGTGTGGGCAGGTGGGAGAAGGGCTGGCCAAGCCAGTTTGAGTATCACCTCTGCTCACTGATCATTCCCACAGTGGTGGTTTGGGGGTTTTTTGAGACACACAGATAATTTTCAGGGCTGTGAAAACCAAAACAATGCAAGAGAAAAGGCAAGAGGGAGAAATGTTCCCTTAGGGGTGTCACAGCTGCATCCAGTTTCCTCTCAACCCCTCTGCCAGCACTGGAGTTGAGAGTTTGTTTCTTTCTAAACCTTTTCCTAATATCTTCATTTTCCCACCTGGCCTCTCATCTCCCACCCTTACTTCTATGCTTAAGGTCATCCTCCATCAGTTAAGGTCACTCCTCACCCTCAGTGCTGCATTCAGGCTTGGGGTGCTCAGCACAAGAAAACATGGAGCTGCTGTATTGAGTCCAGAGCAGGCCATGGAGGTGTTGCAAGGGCTGGAGCCCCTCTGCTCTGGAGCTGGGCTGGGAGAGCTGGGGGTGTTCACCTGGAGAAGAGAAGGCTCCAGGGAGACCTCAGAGCCTCTTTCAGTGCCTAAAGGGGCTCCAAGAGAGGCGGAGATGGACTTTGGACAAGGGGGAATGGCTTCCCACTGCCAGAGGGCAGGGTTTGGTGTGGGATATTGGGAAGGAATTCTTGGCTGTGAGGGTGGTGAAACCCTGGCACAGGTTGCACAGAGGCACTGTGGCTGCCCCACAGTGTTCCAGGCCGGGCTGGACAACCTGGTCTAGTGGAAGGGTATCCCTCTGGCAGGGGCATGGGACTGGATAATCTTTAAGGTCCCTTCCCCCGTGGTTCCATGAGTCAATGTGGAAAAGCTGAGGTAAGAGCTGATGTGCTTTTTTAGACCGAGGTAAAATGGTTGCTAGAGAAGCTGTAGATATTTGAGATTATCCAGGTGCTGCTGTGGCTCCTTTGAACATGCTGGATGGGAGCACAATGGCATGGGGAGAAGCACCCTGGCAGGAGGGACACCGGTGGCACCGTGGGAGATGTGTCCCTTGGTGCAGGCCAGGTTTACCCAAGCTCTCTCCTAGGTATGCCGTGTTCAATGAGGATGGGTCCCTGGCTGAGCTGAAGGGGTTTGAGCTGAAACGCCGAGGAGAGCTGCAGCTGGTGAAGATATTCCAGTCGTCTGTGTTCGAAGCCTTTTTGAAAGGCAGCACCCTGGAGGAGGTCTACGCTTCTGTGGCCAAGGTGGCTGATTACTGGCTGGATGTGCTCTACAGCAAGGTAGGCAGAGCTCAGCACATCTGCACTCCAAGGTGGAGCCTAGGGAGGAGAGTCCGAGCTGGTTGGGCACTGTGGGAGGGTGGACTTTCTTGCACAGGGTCAGTGGTCCCCTGTGCCTCTTTCACTCTTGGTCACTTCACAGATGACACTGAGCTGGGTGGGAGTGTGGCTCTGCTGGAGGACAGAAAGCTCTGCAGAGAAATCTGGACAGGCTGGATCCATGGGCTGAGGCCAGTGGTGTGAGATTCAACAGGGCCAAGTGCCGGGTCCTGCACGGGATTCACAACAACACTATGGAATGCTCCTGGCTGGGGATAGAGGGTCTGGAAAGGCACCTGATAGGAAGGGACCTGGGGGTGCTGGTCAGCAGTGACTAAACATGTGCCCAGGTGGACAAGAAGGGCAATAGCACCTGACCTGTACCAGCCATACTGTGGCCAAAAGGACCAAGGCAGTGACCATCCCCCTCTGCTGGGCTCTGGTGAGGCACCTTGAACCCTGGTGTCAGTTTTTGTCCCCTCACGACAACAAAGACATTGAGGGGCTGAAGCATGTCCAGAGAAGGGTACAGAGCTGGGGAAGTGGCTGGAGCGCAAGTCTGGTGAGGAGCAGCTGTGAGGGCTCAGTCTGGAGAAAAGAAGGCTCAAGAGGGACCTTCCTTACTCTCTACAACTCCCTGACAGGAGGGTAGAGCCAGGTGGGAGTTGGGTACTTCTCCCACGGAACATATGACAGGATGAGAGGAAACGACCTCAAATTGCAGCAGGGAAGGTTTAGGTAGAGTAATAGAGAAAATTTTGTCTCCCAAAGGATTGTCCAGCTCTGGCACAGGCTGCCAGGGACCTTCCTTACTCTCTACAACTCCCTGACAGGAGGGTAGAGCCAGGTGGGAGTTGGGTACTTCTCCCATGGAACATATGACAGGATGAGAGGAAACGACCTCAAATTGTAGCAGGGAAGGTTTAGGTAGAGTAATAGAGAAAATTTTGTCTCCCAAAGGATTGTCCAGCTCTGGCACAGGCTGCCCACGGCAGTGGTGGGGTCCCCAGCCCTGGAGGAATTTAAAAGCTGTGTGGATGTGGTACTTGGGTACATGGGTTAGTGGTGGCTTTGGCAGTGCTGGGGGAATGTTTTGACTCGGTGATATTAGAGGACTTTTCAATCCAAATGATTCTGTGATTCTATGAGACAAGGGGGTGAGAGGGAACGAGAGTCTTGTCATGACCTCCTGGTCTGGGGCATGATGTTCATCATAAATTCTCATCAGGTTGAACAAAGACACTGGACTTGTGTCAGGAGCTCTTATGTTTTATTGTACAGTCGCTGTAAGTCCAGCAACCAGCCCACTGCTTAGACTCAAAAAGTGTTGGCCAACAAGCCAATTCTTACAATAGACTTCCATAAGAGTGGTGGTAAATGAGCCCTTAATTTTGTACAGAACAATTCAATCAGTTCTCAACTCCCACCACAACTCTTTAAAAGGCTCTGGCTCACAGGCCACAATAGATCACCAATATTCAAGGGTACTGACTAACAAGCTGCAACACACCATTACACAAAGGTGCTTGGACATGAGCCACAATACCATTACTCAAAGGTCTTGGCTAAAAAGCCACAACACACCTTTACACAAGCTCCCCACTCTCACAACAGGGTTCAATACAGAGTATGAAGTAGAATATGATGGCTGTGTTTAGTTCAGGCAAAGCAAGGGAAGAAAACAAAGAATATCACCAGTCCTTATATCCATGTTGGTCCTGCCGTTGGTCATGCCACGTGGATGGTCCAGAGCTGGGGCAAACAATGAGGCAAAGAAAGTGGAAGAAAAAGACCGGACAAAAAGAAAAGAGAGTGAGGGGACCTATCTGCTCTCTTTCATGCACAGCTAGCCCTCCTCCTGCATGTGAGTTGGACAGGGGACTAAGCCCAAGTCTTAAGGCATGGCAGGGAATTGGCTCAGAACAGCACTGCCACACCTCCGTAGGACTCTCTCCTCTGATCACACCTTTCCTTGTAGCAATAGTCAGAATGTTTGAGACAAAACATTCTTAGTTCTGGTCCTCTACAGTCCTTCATTTTGTGATGCTGTTGTACAAGTTCTCGGTGAGCCCAACTTTGTGTGCGCAACACAAAGCTGTGCTGCCACAGCCCAGCCGTGGCACAAACTGCCAGCCTGAAACCCACACTCCCTCTTTTCTGTAGATCCCACTGGCAGCTGCAACAGGAAGCAATTCCCAGGCTCCCCATGAAGAGACACATCAGCTGTGTGTGGTGCTTCCTGTTTCTGACAGCAGCAAGGTTTGATCATTAAGTTCCTACTAACTTCAGGCTTCTCCCTCTCTCTCAGGCTGCCAGCATGCCCGATTCAGAGCTGTTTGAGCTCATCTCAGAGAACCGGTCCATGTCACGCAAACTGGAGGACTACGGGGAGCAGAAGTCCACCTCTATCAGCACTGCCAAGCGCCTGGCAGAGTTTTTGGGGGACCAGATGGTGAAGGATGCAGGGCTGAGCTGTCGCTTCATCATTTCCAAGAAACCAGAAGGGTCTCCGGTCACTGAGAGGTAGACCCACCTGGAGGGGCCAGGGATTCTGGCACTGTGGGAGAAACTAAAAGGGGGTGGGCAGGTAGCAGGAAGGGAGGGAGCTGGAATGCGTGGCCAGGTGATCACCTGAGTCTGGCACAGGCCGTGAGCAGGGCAATGGGTAACACCATACAGCCCAGTGGTCTTGCAAAAGTTGAGGAGAAGCCTGGAGGACCTCCACAGGCTGGGAGAGTGGACTGTAGGATGCTAGGACATTGCTTCCCTGCCTTCCCCAGGGCCATCCCCCTTGCCATCTTCCAAGCCGAGCCCAGCGTGCGCAAACACTACCTCCGAAAATGGCTGAAGAGCCCCTCGCTGCAGGACTTCAACATCCGTGCGGTGAGTGAGGCATCCCTGCAGATGGCCCCCCATCTGGGACAGGGGCTTGTCCTTTTGGAGGCATAACCTGGGCAGTGGCTTCCTGTGCTCACAAAGCAGTGGGCTGGGGTGGGGGTGCTACAGGGATGTCTGATCCTGTGTCTGGGGGCCCTTCTGCTTGGCTTTCTTCACTGCCCAAGCTCTGCCCTCTTCCCAGATCCTGGACTGGGACTACTACATCGAGAGACTGGGCAGCACCATCCAGAAAATCATCACTATTCCTGCGGCCCTGCAGCAGGTACAGGGTAGTGGGGGATGGGCAGGAGGAAGGATTTGTGCAGGGGACTCAGGGTGATTTGGAGCTGCTCTGCAGGTAAAGAATCCAGTGCCACGGGTTCGGCACCCAGACTGGCTTCACAAGAAACTCCTGGAGAAGAACGATGTGTACAAACAGAAAAAAATCAATGAGCTCTTTGTTTCAGAAGGCAAGAGACAGGTAAAAAGGGTGAGGGGAAGGTGCTGGTGGTAATAGTGGGGCTTTCCTCCTGCAGCCCCCATCCTTCTGCTCTCCTTACTCCCTCAGGTTCTTGCCAACCAGCCTGCAGAGGGAACATCCAGCTCACAGGTGGGCGACATAGAGGACTTTGGGGCGGTCAAGATCCCTCAGCCGTTGGTTCCCATTGCAAATAAGCGGAAGCGCATCCCTGCAGCAGAGGAAAGCCAACAGCTGTCCCAGGACCTGGAGCTGTCCCAGTCCTGGCGGGAGATCCTGGGCCCACCTCCACCCCTTGGCACCACTAAGGTAGGTGAAGCAGGTTTGTGCAGGGGATGCCCCAGGGCTGTATTCATCCATCCAAGCAGCTTGGGTTCTTCCAGGAGCAAACTGTAGGTTTCCCAAAACACTCTGCACACACATGGCTCAGGGATACAAGGAAATATATGACCAAGAGACAGAAATGCAACCACTGATAGAGAAAAGGGTGGGTTGTGGCTTCACAGCTGGGGCAGGAACATAATTTGGGACTGGGAGCTGGCTTGTATGGTGCAATGTTACAGAGCTGGGAAGCCTGTGCTGGTTTCATGCTTGCTGTCACCCCACTCAGGAAGAACATCTGGTCTGGCTGCACTTCCACAAGAAGAAGTGGGAGCTGCAGGCTCGACAGCGGCAGGAGCGGCGGAAGAGGCAACGTCTGGAGGATGGTGGGGTGGTGGCAGGTGGAGGAGTGGTCCGTGATGCCCTCTCTAAAGGGCTGAGCAGTTACCTGCGCCGGACAGCACGCAGCATCCTGGACTTGCCCTGGCAGATCGTGCAGGTACTGGGAAGGGGACCTGTCATGGAGCAGCCTGGGGCACAAGCCCCACATTTACACTCCGTCGTCAAACAGTGAAGTTCAGGGACCCTGACTTATCCCATGTAGGTGTTAGCCCTGGGGAGCCCAGGCTGCAGAGCCTCAGACTCGCATACATCTGGATAGAAGCAGGTGCCCACAGGGTCATTCTTGGTGACTCTTGGATGTGTTTGTAGATCTGCTGGTGGAGCAGCTCTAGTTCAGCCCATGGGCAGCACTGCACGATGACAGAACCGCAAAAACATCAGCTGAGGCTGGGGCAGCTCTGGTATCCCTCTGGTCCCACACCCTGCTCAGGCAGGGCCACCCAGAGCTGGGGTCCCAGGACCATGTCCTGGAATATCTCCAAGCATGGAGATTGCACACCTTCCCTAGGCAACCTGGACCAGGTTCACCTGTGCAGGGAAAAAGTTTCTGACATGCATAGGGACCTTCCTGCATTCTGCTTTGTGCACATGATGTCTGGTCCTGTCACGGGGCACCACTGGGAAGAGTCAGTTTCTGTCCTCTCTGCACTCCCCTTTAAGTATACATATGTGGATGAGATCCCCTTGAGCTTCGCCTGCTCTGGGATGGACAATCCCAGTTCTGTCAGCCTTTCTTGATATGAAGGATGCTCCAATCCCTTCTTCCTCCTTGTGGCCATTCACTATTCAGTCTGTCCGTGTGCTGTGTTGAGGAGCCCAGCACTGGGCACAGGATTCTAGTGGTGCCTAGAAGCAGCCAATGCACAAATAAGGAGGTGGGGTGGTGCTTGTTGTAACAAGCTTTTGTTATGTGTGGCCACCTAAGCCCAGCCTCTGTCACCCACGTCATCCTCCAGAAAGGTCTCAGAGCTGCAGGTCCAGGACTTCAGAGTGATTTGGGTGACATTCCCTGGAGTTGGTTGGCCAGCCTGAGGCAGTTTTCTTCATGGTACCCTGGGACAGTAGCAGGACACAGACTCAAGAGCTGAAAGTGATGACTCTTTAAGCCTCCCACTTTGTTTTTAGCCACCAGCTGACCCTGTAGATCCCCAGAGCACTCTGCAGTGTAGACATAAGCACTGATGGGACGTTGGATCTCCTTCTAATGCTGACCTTGTGCCCCTGCAGATTGCCGAGACCAGCCAGCCTGGGCTGTTCCGGCTGTGGGCGGTGATAGGGAGCGACTTGCACTGCATCAAGCTGAGCATCCCCCGTGTCTTCTATGTCAACCAGCGCATCCCAAAGCCAGAGGAGGGAACAGCCTACAGGAAGGTGAGGACCTGTCTGTTTTGTAAAGGGGAAACAGCTGCTTGTACTGGGATAAGGCACTTCATCTCCCCTGTAAGCAGGTATTACAAGCATCTGCCATGCAACACCTCATTCTCCCACCCCATGGATATCCCTCATCCAGGCCCTAGTCACTCTGCTAATCCCAGCCTGCCTGGAAATCAAGTTCTCTGTTATGGGAATTTGTAACATGCATGAGCATAACCCACTGATTTCCATAGGAGAGAGGAGCACCAGGAGCTGGCCTGGCTCAGAGCCTGGCAGCGGTGGCATGTGTCCCAATAATCTTGTCCCTTACCTTGGCAGGTAAACCGGATCCTGCCCCGCTCAAACTTGGTTTACAACTTGTATGAATACTCTGTCCCTGAAGACATGTACCAAGAGCACATCAACAAAATCAACGCGGACCTCTCTGCTCCGGACATCGAGGGAGTGTATGAGACACAGGCAAGTCCTCCAGGTGCTCGTCTTTAACAGTTGCTGAGCAGTAGCTCATTAGTCTGACTTCCAGTGGTGAGGCACCAAAAATCCAAGTCACTGCACAATGTGCAGGGAACTGGGAGTTAGACTCATGCTCATATGGACAGAAATGCTGAGTATCAGCACATGGGTTACAGTACATCAAGAAAGGGGCTTTGGTTTATTTGGTGTTAGGAAACTTTGGGGAAATAAATGGAGAGCTTCCTCTAAATTAATCCAGAGCCTACTGGTATTGGAACCAGGAAAGAGAAGAGTCATTTGGAGTAAAGCTGGGAAAAAACCCATCATAATGTTGAGTGGTACATAGGTCTGAGGGCCATGTCCTCTAAAACAAGGTTGTAAAAGCTTTAGGAAAAAGAACAGGATACAACTTGAAAGTTTGGGAAGAGCAAGAACTACCTAAATTAAATTCTGTAGAAAGCAATGAGAAATTAGATGATCATGGGGTAGCAGCATCTCTCATCTGAGGGGAGGCTGAGTCAGCTGGACTATGCAGCCAAGAAGAGGTTCAGGGGACCTGCTCAATGGCAAGAGCAGAGAAGAGGAGCCAGGCTCTGCTCAGGTACCCAGGAGAGAATGGGAGGCAGTAGGCACAACCTGAAACAGGAAAATTTTATGTAAATATCAGAAAAAACTTCTGCAAGCATGGTTGAACTGGTTTCCCAAGGGGTTGTGGAGCTTCCATCCTCAGAGATACAGTTAAACCAGCTGGACACAGACCTGGGCAAGGAAAGACCTGTCTTGATCTTTAAACATCTTCAGTGCAATTCTGATCATGATCCCAAAAGTGCAGCGGGAGTAACACAGGAGGATGCAAGGGAGGGAATAGTTTTCCTTCACGGTTGGAACTTAGACAGGAATGCTTCATCTTGCTGAAGAGATGTGAAAATGGGATGTAGTAGGGGCCTCTACAACAAAAACTAGCACTTGGGAAGAGCAATCAGGCAAGAAATGTTTATTGCTTCTCACTAGTTTGGGACCAGGTTTCTCAGCAACCCATTCAGGAGTCTCCTGCAGCACTGGAGTTGACAGCTACAGGGTTAATAAAACAGGATGGATTCGTGGTGGATCTCTCATCATGCTGATTATCTGGAGGTTCAGATGGAGCCCCTGCCTCCGAGTGACAAACCACAAGTTGAAAGTGGCAAGATTGCCCAAATATTGCTCCATATGTCCTCCAAAGTACCTTGATGGTAGGATCTGGGCCTAGATAGGAAGACATGGATTTTCAGACACCCGTTCTGTACCTTTAGCAAGGCTGATAATACCAAACTCATTCCAAAGGCACCTCAGATATGTGCTACTTGTGTGTTTTAATCTGGCTTTTTCTAGGTCTGCAACCCCAAAGAGGAGCTTAGTGGCGGTTGACCCATCACTCTCTCCCCATCATTCCAGGTGCCGCTGCTCTTCCGTGCCCTGATCCACCTGGGCTGCGTGTGCATGGTCAGCAGGCAGCTTGTCCGGCACCTGGCAGGGCGAGAGGCCGAAACCTTCGACATTGAGCACCTGGAGATGCGCTCGCTGGCCCAGTTCACTTACCTGGAGCCAGGTGAGGCATCCTGGGAGAGGGGTTCTGGGTCGCCTGGTGCCTGTGGGTACCACTGATGCTCTGTGCTCTATTGTCTCCAGGAAGCATTCGCCACATCTACCTGTACCACAGCTCCCAGGGCAGCAAGGCGCTCCTGGGCCTCTTCATCCCCTCACAGCGCAAGGCTGCTGTCTTTGTGCTGGACAAGGTAAGGGGGGTTGTGGAGGGCGGGAAATTGGGGGTGCTGATGGGTGAGAAGCTGAACATGCCCTGGCTGTGTCCACTGGCAGCCCAGAAACCCCCCGTGTTCTGGGCTGATCCCCACAGTGTGGGCAGCAGGGGAGGGAGGGATTCTGCCCCTCTGCCCCGCTCAGGTGAGACCCCACCTGCAGAGCTGCCTCCAGCCCTGGGGTCCACAACACAGGAAGGACGTGGAGCTGCTGAAGCAAGTTCAGAGGAGGCCACAGAGATGCTCTGATGAGGGCTGGAGCCCCTCTGCTCTGGAGCCAGGCTGGGAGAGCAGAGGGTGTTCACCTGGAGAAGAAAAGGTTCCAGGGAGACCTTAGAGCCCCTTCAGTGCCTACAGAGAGAGCTAGAGAGGGACTTTGGACAAGGGGGAATGGCTTCCCACTGCCAGAGGGCAGGGTTAGATGGCATATTGGGAGGAAAGTCTTCCCTGTGAGGGTGGTGAGGCCGTAGCACAGCTTTGCTGGAGAAGCTGTGGCTGCCCTTGGATCCCTGGAAGTGTTCCAGGCCAGGCTGGACAGGGCTTGGAGCAACCTGGTCTAGTTGACTCAAGTTGCACCAGGGGAGGTTTAGGTTGAATAGTAGGAAATCAAAATGCTTGTCAAGCCCTGGCTGCCCAGAGCAGTGGTGGAATCAGCATCCCTGAAGGGATTTAAAAGATGTGAGGGTGTGGCACTTGGAGACATGGTTTAGCGGGGGCCTTGGCAGTGTTGAGTGGACAGCTGGACTTAACCTTTAAGGTATTTTCCAACCTAAACAATTCTGGACTAGATGACCTTTAAAGATCCCTTCCACCCCAGATCATTCTGGGTCGGGCAGCAGGTTTCTCCATACATTGCACACCCCTGCCATGTTTTGGCAGGGCCCCTGGCACCACATATGTCAGGGTCACTCTCCCCCTGCTCTGAGCTGGTCCCTCTTGCACCCAGGTACGCAGCAACCAGATGCCAAACCTCACCACCTTGTTCTCAGTGGAGCGCGCGGCTCTGCTGCAAAAGGTGGGTGAGGAGCTGCTGCCCCCAGACAAACACACCTTCGAGGTGCGCGCTGAGACCGACCCCAAGGCCATCTTCAGGGGTGTCCAACGGCTGCTCTTGGGCTACAAGGTGAGATGAAGGAGGGGGGAAGGTCTCAGTGGGTGTCTCAATTTAGAGACAAGTTTGGGAGAAAACGCTCTGGAATGAACGTTTCCTCTAGAGAAAAGGGTTTCAGCAGTCCCCTCCCACGACTATGAAATGAATTTTAGTGAATGAAAGAGAAAAGAAACTGTTTATTTGACAAACAAGGTGCCTGCATGGCATGGGAAAAAATGAATAACTCTTAGATATTGAACTGTCAGAACTTTAACACACAAATACACACACCCACCCACAGCAGAATAAAAAAAAACCAAAATGCCAGGGGAAGGAAAAAAAGCTCTAGTGACCACATGGCAAGAAAGAACAAAATGGCAGGTGGCCTTTGTCTCAGGGAAGGAAGAAAAGTCCAGGCAGCAGCTCAGGCAAAAAGAAATAAAAAAACAGATGGGAATCTGGTGAAGCTCCGATGTTGGTCTCCCCTTCGCAGCAGATGAAGCTGGTGGGTTTAGAGTCCTTTCTTTCGTCAGTTCAGCTTTTCCCGAGATCTGGGGCAGGATGGAGTCGCTCTGGTGGCTCCCTGCAGGTTGCACGGACTGTCTCCCAGGGATTGTCTGATCTTGGATTAAAACCAAGTCGAAAAATAACGGAAGCTGCCAAAGAATTTCTACTGCAGTTCAGGGGAAAGGGAAAAAAGAAACTTCGTGCCTGAGCTAACAAAAAGCAAGCTAGCTAAAGCAACAAAGTAACCCAACCACACATCACCCCAGCACGCAGGGAGTTAGGCTTTGAGCAAAGCCTGTGCAAGAGCATCCAGGCTCCCGCCCCTCCCCCGTACCCACCTTAAAGTTACAGGAACCATGTCCGGGCATGAAGCAGACGATCAGGCACAGAGTATTGTCATAAAATCACCCCAAGACAGTGGGACCACAAGGACTAAGGGAAGGCTGCTGTGGAAGGCACTAGTGCACCTGTTCCAAGAACACCTGCACATAACTGCTGGACCCATGGTCCAGAAATGGGTGCTTGGTTTGCTTGTGGGGGGCTTAGTTGAGGCATCGCCAGCAGCAGGGCCACCTCAGGATCTCTCTCCATCCCTGCACTCAGCTGGAGAGCTGGTGGTGTGGAGATGGGTGGGTGCTTCAGGAATGCTGGGGTGTGCTGTCCCTGTACTGTGGGGACCTGCTATGGGAATGGGGTACCTGGCACCACCAGCTTCCTGCTAAGCAGGTGAGAGGTGCACCAGGACATGTCCCTTTCTCCTTGGTGCAGGATGAGCGCCGGGGCCCCACGCTGGTGGCTGTGCAGTCCAACTGGGACCTGAAACGGCTGGCGAGCGGGATCCCCATCATTGAGGAGTTCCCCTTGGTCCCCATCCGGCTGGTAGATGACATCAGCTACTCGGTCCTGGACTGGCAGCGCCATGCCGCTCGCTGCATGATCCGCCACTACCTCAACCTGGACACCTGCCTCTCCCAGGCTTTTGAGATGAGCAGGTACCCAGTGTGGCCATGTTCCCCTGAGGCTGTGGTGCCCTCAGTGGGACCGCAGGAGCTGTCTCATCCCTTGAGTGGACAGGCAAGAGTCCCTGTTTTCCCTGCAGCCATGCTCACTCCAATGACCACTGATGTCCCTGTGCCTCAGGTACTACCACATCCCCATTGGGAACCTCCCTGATGACATCTCCACCTTCGGCTCTGACCTGTTCTTCTCGCGCCACCTTCGTCGTCACAACCACCTGCTGTGGCTGTCCCCCACGGCCCGCCCCGACCTGGGGGGGAAGGAGGCTGATGACAACCGTCTGGTCATGGAGTTTGATGAGAGAGCCTCAGTGGAGATCAACAACCCCGGCTGCTACTCCACAGGTGAGGAGGGAGGAGGGTGTTAGCACTGACTGGGGCAGAGCTGGATCCTGCTCTGTGAGTCCTGCAGAGGGGTGGATGTAGTCCCCAAAGAGTCTCCATGGTAACACTTGTAACCAGCAGCATTTGGGTTTCAGCATCGATATGGGCTAGGTGGAGGCAAGGGGCATGTCCTGGGGCACCTCTAACATCTGCAGGCATCAAAATGGGGATTCTTTACCAGTGACCAACGAGAGCAGCACATGGCAGACCACCTACAATGTGTCAGCCCAAGGACAGCTCACCTCGTCATCCCTGGTGACACTGGGACAAGTCTCTCTTAGGCAGCTTGAGTTTAATGAGTTCTTCTGAGGTCTACTGTTGCAGCTTCCAGGAAAACTGATGGTCCCCAGAGGGTCAGTAGATCCAAGTGTTGTTGAAAGACAAGGCTCAGTCAAGACCTGTGAAGGTCCAGTCATGCCTATGAAAGCATCTCCCCTCTGAGTGTAGCAGCACCTGTAGATCACCCTGAGCCTGTGAAAAGCATTTCCGGCAGCAGCAGGGAGGGTGTTCCTGGCCCTTTCCCTGCCTCCCTGCTGACAGTTGTGTCTGCTCTTAGTGTGTCTGGAGCTGGACATCCAGAGCCTGGCTGTGAATACCGTGTTGCAGTCCCACCATGTGAATGACATGGAA
The DNA here is from genome assembly GCA_013397935.1 of Dasyornis broadbenti. Lineage (NCBI taxonomy): Eukaryota > Metazoa > Chordata > Aves > Passeriformes > Dasyornithidae > Dasyornis > Dasyornis broadbenti. The sequence goes on from VZRN01000169.1 coordinate 161,372, forward strand.
GGAGGTTCCAGCATGAGCATCAGCTTTGATGTGATTCAGCAGGCGTCTCTGGAGGACATGGTGACAGGCAACCAAGCTGCTAACATCCCGGCCAGCTATGATGAGACTGCCCTCTGCTCCAACACTTTCAGGTGTGGCTTGAGAAACAGCAGGAGGTAGAGCAAGTGGTCTCCATCCTGGCAGGTCCCCTCAGGGTCCTGCCTCATTCCCTCCTGGCTTTAGCCTTTCCCCAGCAACAGGGCTTGTAGAGGGCTCCAGGTCTCAAGTGCATGGCAGGCATCTTCTCCAACACACTGGAAGATCCTCAGAGCTGCCTGGTGCCTCAGCCAGCAAATACGTGGGGATGTTGCTTTCTCCTTTGTTCATGCTCCACCAGGTTATAGAGGCACATATTTACCCTGTGGCTCATGTGCTGAGGGCTGAACAAGGGAGTGCCAGTTCTAAATCCTCTAGTGTGTCCATAGACACATCCCTATCAGGAAGGGGGAAGAGGTTGCTGGTGGCTGGTGGGGTATGCTGATCTGTTCTCGCTGGCAGGATCCTGAAGAGCATGGTGGTGAGCTGGGTGAAGGAGATCACACAGTACCACAACATCTATGCAGACAACCAGGTCATTCACTTTTACCGCTGGCTCCGCTCTCCTTCCTCCCTGCTCTACGACCCGGCACTGCACCGCACGCTCCACAACATGATGAAGAAGCTTTTCCTGCAGTAAGTGAGACCTGAAGTGTGCCAGGCTGGTGGAGGGGGAATGGAGAGGTGTGACATTGATGACCAGGGTGCTGGCACCCACAGTGATCCTCCAGAGAGGTGGGCAGTAGGGTGGACCTCTTGTCCTCTTTGGATGACTTCCCTTGCACAGTGTTGCCACATGTTGATTACAGGCTGATTGGTCAAGACATTCTCTGTGGGTTGCATCTGCCCCTGAGGCATTGCTTTCCCGTCCGCTGACCCCACCCTGTGCCCTGCTGCAGGCTGGTGGCCGAGTTCAAGCGCCTGGGCTCCTTCGTGGTCTATGCCAACTTCAACCGCGTCATCCTGTGCACCAAGAAGAGGCACATTGAGGATGCCATCAGCTACATGGAGTACATCATCAACAGGTGAGGTGCACCTGGAGATGGGGCTCCTGGTGGGTCTGGGGCAGGGCTCAAGGCCAGGAAGGAGGATGCTGACACTGTGCCTTCTGATGCACCTCAGAACTGGATTTATTACTTTTTTTTGGCAAGGCTACTGAAGGGACAAGGCTTCCCAGTTCTCTTGCTGTCATACTTGGAATAGTGATCTGTCCCTAGCTGTCCTCTATAGGCAGTATTCCAGGAATACTGATAGGATTCAATCATGAAGAGACCTCCAAGAGAACCTGAGATGCCCAGCAACTTGTCCCCTGGCTGGCTTTCAGCATCCCAGCTGTGGTATAGGCACCTTGACACAAGACTAGAGAGCCAAGTGTCTTGGGGCAGGACTTCCCCTGGGATCCCTGGCAGGGGTCAGATGGGTAAAGGGACAACCCTCTCTCCTGGCCAGCACCACCTCCCCACAGTGTCCCATGGAGAACAGATGATGCTGACACGGGGACTGACTGCAGTTTCCTCCCTCCAGCATCCACTCCAAGGAGATCTTCCACTCTCTGACCATCTCCTTCTCTCGCTGCTGGGAGTTCCTGCTCTGGATGGACCCAGCAAATTATGGAGGTATCAAGGGAAAAGTGGATTCTCGCATCCACTATGGGGAGGTAAGAGATGGGAAGCACCCAATGCCCTGGGAGCAGGGTGCTGAGGTTGAGCACAGTAGGGAGGTGTTGGCTGGGCATGAGGGACTGCTGTGACATCACTGGGTCCCCCAGAAGGACACCAGAAAGAGGCGGGCATTGGAGGAGGAGGACAGCGAGGAGGAGGAGGTGATGAGGGAAGAAGAGGAGGAAGAAGGGGAGCCAGATGTAGAGGAGCTGCTGGAGAACAACTGGAACATTGTGCAGTTCCTGCCCCAGGCTGCCTCCTGCCAGAGCTACTTCTTGATGATAGTGTCAGGTGAGCATTATGGGGAGAGGATGATGTCATTGTGCCCCCCCAGTGCTAGCTCCAGGCAGGAGCTGGAGCCTTGCCTGTGTCTTCCCAGCCTACATCGTGGCTGTGTACCACAGCATGAAGGAGGAACTGCAGCATAACACCCCTGGGAGCACCCCCATCAAGAAGAGGAGCACCAGCCAGGTGTCCCAGGAGGCTCTGGGGCAGCTAGGGGCCACACCTGGTGAGTGCCAAGTCCTGAGGCAGCCCTGCTTCAGGCAGAGAGCCACCCATCTTGCTGTCCCTATGTGCCACCAATCGGCTCAAATGCTCTCTGCTTCATCCCTCTAGGCATGATCACCTTCTCACAGGATTATGTGGCCAATGAGCTCACCCAGAGCTTCTTCACCATTACCCAGAAGATCCAGAAGAAGATGGCTGGTTCCCGCCATGCCACAGAGCCCTCAGACATGTTCCCAGTCCTGCCTGGCTCCTATCTGCCACTCAACAACCCAGCTCTGGAGTTCATCAAATACGTTTGCAAGGTCAGTGGGGTGGGCCAGTCCCCTTGGCTGAAGGACTGGGCTCTGGGCTGAAATTCTGGTCCTTTTGCATTGCTGCAGCTTTCCCCAGGAGGGATCTACAACCAGTTTACTGTGCCCTGCATCCATATGAGGGTCACAAGGATCTGAGCTGTCCTGTTGAGAACAGTCTCTGCTGGTAGGCTCACCTGGCTCTTATCCTTGCAGGTTCTCTCCCTGGATGCCAACATAACCAACCAGGTGAACAAACTGCGCCGGGACCTGCTGCGCCTCATCGAGGTGGGCGAGTTCTCAGAAGCAGCCCAGTTTCGAGACCCTTGCCGCTCCTATGTGCTTCCTGAAGTCATCTGCAGGAACTGCAACTTCTGCAGGGACCTGGACCTGTGCAAGGATCCTGCCCTCTCCCAGGTGCAGCCTCCTTCCTAGGGACAATAGAGGCCCCAGTACAGCCGTGCTGGAGGCCAGTTCATTACCTTACCCACTTTATCTCTTTATCTCCCCTTTGTTTTGCAGCTCTGCCTGCTCCCCATGATCACTCTCACCTAAAACCAAATTTCTGTTCATCTTTTCTAGCTGCATGTGACGGGTCTGAGCATGCTTGGGCTTTGGCTTGTGTTCTGTCCAGTCCAGAAACAAGTTCCAGCATCCCAGTGCATGGGACTTGTGGTGCTCACCTCCCACTCTTTGCCCATAGGACGGATCGGTGCTGCTGGGCTGGGTCTGCCCCAACTGCCACATGCAGTATGACACCACTGTCATCGAGACAGCACTGGTAGAAGCCCTGCAGAAGAAGCTGATGGCCTTCATGCTGCAGGACCTGGTGAGCACAGGGATCCCCTGCTCTGTCCGTTCCTGTGGTTGTCTGAGCCTGGACACATTCACTCTGCCACTGGCAGAGGGGCTTGGCCTCATCTCCTGACCCACCTGAACCTTCTTGGCCTCCAGGTGTGCAAGAAGTGTCATGGTGTAAAGGAGACGCACATGCCGGTGTACTGCAGCTGTGCTGGAGACTTTGCCCTCACCATCTCCTCGCAGGTAGTTCAACACTTGTCCAGCCCAGCCCCAGCCCAGCAGCTCAGCAAGGGATAGAGAGGGGCCCTAGGGTGCCCTGTGCCTCCTCTGTTTCTGCTCTAACTGCACGTTCCCTGGCACCTGCTGAGCTGCCCTCTGGCCAGCCCTGGCCAGCCACTCCATCAGAGCCCCCGGCTGCCCGGGATGCTGGGCAGCCTTCTTCCCTCCCTGTTTTCTTCTCCCCAGACCTTCATGGAGCACGTCAGCATCTTCCAGAACATCGCCAGGCACTACAGCATGGCCTACCTGCTGGAAACCATTGAGTGGCTGCTGCACACCAACCTCCAGCTCCAGCAGTGAGGGCTGGGCTGCTCTTCCTGCCTACTCCATGCTCTCACATCTGTGGAGAGTGGTACTGGATGCCACTGGCCATGGGCCAGACCCCAGAGACACTGCACACCCCTCCTGCAGTGAGGGAAGGGAGGCAGAGCCATGCTTGGGACTGGGCTGTCTTTGCCGCCAGTTGCCTGGTGGGGGACTTGGGAATTTCCAGTGGCTGGAGTTGGGCTCCACAGGCCTGTGCTGGCCCCAGGTGTGGTTTTAATATTCAGTTTCTGTAAATAAATGGGTGGTAGAAGGCAGGTGTAGTTTTTAGGGAAGGAGGAATCAGGGGCTGTGGCCCACAGCTCCCACCCTTGGGGGTGGCTGCAGCTGAGGAGGTGAGCTATGTCCTTGCTGAGCAGGATGGACCAGGGACCTATTCCTGTCTGATCCCTCCCTGCCTGCCTGGGGGCCTGCCCACGGTTCCCGCTGTCCCCCTCCAGCTCCAGGGGAAGGGGTTGCAGCACTGGACCGTCATGTGACAGTGGCTCCCTGCCTGTGAGTGTGTTGGGTGTATCCTGCTCTTTGGTACCTGCCTTTGGCCTGGTAGCCAGAGCCCCTCCTGTGCTTCCAGGGTCTTGGCTCTGCTCTCCACATGATGCCAAGGTGCAATGAGGGTTGACCTCTTGCAGTGGCACTGCCCTAGCCGGGGCAATGCCTCCCAAACCAGTGCAGGGGAGACCAGCAGCATGTTCCTGCCTACCCCAGTAGGCCCCTGCCTGTGCCAGGTGCTGCAGGCAGCCTGGGAGCAGGGATTGGGTGTATAGGGAGCTGTGGGGATGGCTCCCTATATACGTGCCTGCAGCAGGACAATCAGCCCATGACTGGAGGCTGTATGTGTCCAAAATAAATTGATAAAAATAAGCCCTTTCTTTGCCTGGGGAACCTCTGGCCACAGACCACAGAAAAGGTGACTATCAGCCCCAAGAATGTGTCATGAGGTAATTGTGCATGTGGTGTGGCCATATGGTAACGGCAGTCCCGAGGCTTGAGAGCCTGTGAAGCTGTTCTGGCCGTCCAGAATTACTGACATGGACACAAGGATGAATTAAAGCAATATTGCAGCTGCTGTGAGTAGCCAAAATAAAAAACATGCAGCCTCCTGACCAGCACTGCCCTTTCTTCAGGGATGTTCCAGTGGCAGATTTCTGGAAGAGCAGCTGGATTTGCTGATTAACTTGGTGGTTTTCTAGGCCAGATTCACTCCACAGCCATGGGCTCCTGCTGCTCACAAAACTTTGGTGCTACTGCAGTATCACCATTCCTGATAGCTGTGCTGGACCATGCATAGGCATGTTTCATCTCAAACAATCTGACTTAAGACAGGAAAGATGTGATTGGAGGAAAGAGTCCCATGGAGGTTGGGCAGTGTGTTCTGACCCAATTTCTTGCTCCCCCCTGAGTTTCATGCTCAGTTCCCTCCTCTAACTCACTTCCTGCAGGAGGGCTGAAATGGCTGGCTGTGCATGAGTGAACAAAATGGCACAAAGAGTCAAGTTTACATGAGAGGCTTGTTCCAGGTAAACTAAAAGAAAGTGGATTGGGCCCCCTCACTCTCTTTTTCCCTCCGTTTCTTTTTCACTTTTTTTGTCTCACAACCCCAGCTCCAGACCACCCACGGGGCAAGACCAGTGTGGGATCTACATACTGATGATAATCTTTGTTCTCTCTCTCCCTCTTCTGTGCTTATTTCTCTCCTGGGCAAAGCACACATCATATTCCACCCCATACTCCATACTGAACTTCGTTGTGCAAGTGGGGAGTTTATGGGAGTGTGTTGTGGCTTATTTTCCAGCACCTTTGAGTAGTGGTGTGTCGTAGCTTGTCAGCCAGCACCTTGTGGAAGTGTATTATAGGAATTTACAGGCTTGTTGGCCAACACCTTTTGAGTCTAAGCAGTGGGCTCTTTGCCAGAGCCGTGGTGGCTGTACAATGACACATAAGAGTTCCTGGCACATGTCCAGCGTCTTTGTTCAACTGATGAGAATTTATACTGAACATCATTCCCCTGACCAGTGGATTGTGACAACAGCATCACAGGCCCAGGTCACCATCTTTGGCCAGTGGACAAGGAAACTCCTGAGTCCCAGTTTCCTTTGCACAATCCCCTGTGTCAGCAGCACGCCATGTCTCCAGGATTCACTCCATGAATTGCTTCTTTGTGTAACTGCCCTGCTCTGTTACTGCTGACAACCTTTAACAGCCTAAGGCACAGCTGACCTCGTTCTGCTGCTGGTGAACACCTGTAGAGGCTCTGTGGTGTGACTGTTCCTGAGGCTTGCCCTCTACAGAAATTGCTGGAATTGTGTGAATCTGCCTTGTCTGTAGGATGGACCTTCAAACGAGAGCCAGAACAGCAATTTCATTGGACTGAGCCAGGAGAAGCCCAGACTCAGTTGCACTAGACTCAGCTCCAGTGGGAAGGAGAAATACACTGGGACCCAAGGTTGTCTGAAATTAGCTACTTCCTTTGCCAAAACCAGGGAAACTGGCTTTTAATGGGAGATGCATGGGGTTCAAGGAGGAATCCTCAAGTTTTTAAGCTTGTCCCGCACCTGTGCCCCTTTGCTGAGCTGTATGATGATGTGGATGTGGTGTGGATGCTGCAGGGCCAGGGTGCACAGGCTGCAGCCCTGCCAGCCCCCTTGGTGCTTGTGCTGGAACTGGCTGTGCACCAGGCCCGACGCTGCCACCTGGGCGTAACAACACATGTGCCGTGGCTCGTTCACCTGACTGTACAGTAAATGATTCACCCAGCACCACACACGCTTCCTGCTTCAGGCACTCAGACCTTTCCAGCATTTGTCACAGGCAGAGCTCGGTCACATCCGTTGTACACAATGGGAAGGAAACGTGAAGCATGTGGGAATTTTTTCTCTTGTCAAGCTGCTTTGGTCCCTTCATCTCATTTCCAAAGAGATAATACCAGCCCACAGTTTTCCTTGGACATTGAAAGGAGACCGTGCTTTCCAGAAATGCCTCAACCCCATGACCTTTCCTCTCCCTAGCGTGCCAGCCTACAGCTCCTGCCAAGCCTTCACACATGCTGGGAAGGGGGTCCCTGCTCTGAGCTGCTGCTTGTTCTGCTCTTGGTCAGCCCAGCTCCTGCTGACTCATCACTTACCTGACCTTCACCTGGAGTGCAGTGATATGCACCAGTCAGGTACCACTCCTCTTTGCAGAGCTGCTTCCTCCTGGTAGTTCCCATAATTTAAAGGGTGGTTTTCAGCAGGGTGGTAAAACCAGGTACTCCCAAGATCACAATGGCATGGAGAATTGCCTAGGGGCTAAGGGAGAACAGGAAATGGTACGAATTTCCTCCTACCATCAGTATCTGACCTCTTAAAAGGAACCTCTGTGCCTTAAGGTGGTTTTGGGGTGGTTTTCTTTGTGTTCCTTACATCTTGGGGCTTTCTGTATTTTCCTATAGGCAAGGCTGGTTATTTAATGCTAGAAGCAAGGCACACCTCCTTGCTGAGGGTGGAAGTTGTCTACTCCCTGGCTCAAGCAGGGTCAGCCAGACAAGGCTGCCCAGGGCCTTCAGGGTGCTCCTCGACTCTTGGAAAAGACCTTGAGGAGGCTGCAGCTCTGGCTGAGGACCCAGAGCAGGAGACAGCTCCTGTGAGCTGCAGGACCCGCAGATGTGCAGAGCCTGACCATCCATATCGTCTCTGCAGCCCGGACTCACACTGAAAACAGCTGATGGAGGCAGCTCTGCTTCTGCAGTGAGAATTTGGCAAGAGAGAAGAGAATTCTGCCTCTGTAGTCCCTTCCCTTATAAATATGTATTAGACAATATATCCTAGAGGGATGGCTCTTTCCTTGAAGGACTCCAGGCGGATGCTACATAACGACAACCAGCACAGCCTTCCCAGGGCCTTGGGCCAGGCACATGTGCTGTCCTTGCCCAGGGTGGCCTGAGCGCCCACGGGCACCAGTGCTACCCCAGCCTGAACTAGTGCTTTCCCTAGAGCCAGGACTGCAGTGCGCAGGTGAGTTAAGCCCATCACCCTGGCCTCTGGCCTCACAGGGTAGCCAGGGAGCAGCAGAAGATGCCAGGAAAAAAGCAGAAGAACCTGACTCCCACCACATCCCAGTGCCACTGGCACTGTGCCACCATCTCCATCAGGCTGATGGAAAGCCTGAGCAGCCTAATGCAGCAGGCTGGGGTACTCCTGGCTGCTCTGTGACGAGGGTGCCCATGCAAGTGTGACAGGGTGGTGCTGGCGTGAGGTCTTGGTGCCAAAGGATGGGATCCAGGTGGGACAAAGATGTCACATAGGGCCACTGCTCGATCCAGGCTCTCCTAGGCAGACAGGTGTTGGCTGTGTTGGCTGCCAGCCTGGGGAATGCCAACCCACCAGCACATGGTGGAGGGGCTTGTGGGTACATGCCAGAATCCACAGGAGCCTTCAAGGGTCTCCCTGGGTCTTCAAGGTGCTTGAACTGATAATCTCAACTCAGGCATGAAATAACTGCACCATTCCTTTGCTCACTACGACTTGAATTTTTTCTTCCAAATTTCACAAGACATTTTCTCTCACGAAGTTGTTTCCCTGTTCTGCCTTTCATGTCCAGAGCCATGATGCCCTAGATGCTCCAGAATGAACATATGTTCATCCTTCCTTCCACAAAGCTGTAAGTTCCATCTTAGAGCAGTAAAAAGCAGAGATGCTTATATCCAGCGCTGCAGCGATTCCTGTTCCAGAAGGGTGAGTGTCCCCTCCGAGGGTGCCTGTCCCCTGGGGACACGAGCAGGGCACAGCCAGCAGCATGCATGGTACACACACAATGGGGTGCTGCCAGCTGGCTGGGGCAAAGGGCAAGGTGGACATGGGGACAGCTGGGAGTGTGTCAGCACTGAGATATGGACGAGGCCCCAGGTCTGGCAGCCACTCACACAGTCCAGACATCCAGCCCCTGCCTGTGGGATATCCCCATGGGAGGCATCACCCCAATGCCCATGCTGGCTTGGGGGTTGCAAAACGAGAAGAAATGAGCCCTGCCATGATTCACAGTTCAGGGCAGATAAAGTCTGATTTCTACTCTCCTTTAGCCCAAGTAAGCCTAGCTCCAGTCCTGACCAGCTCAGTAGCCTTCATCAGCCTCATTCCAGTATAGGATCTTTCTTGTACTGGGGAGCCCCAAATGGAATATGGCATGCAGAGAAGGCGGGAAAGAATTGCTTCATCAGCCCATTCCTGCAGTCCTGCTGACCCAGGCTGGGACCCAATGCCCACCCTTGCTGCATGGACCATGACTGCTGGCATCTTCACCTGAGCTCAGTGCTCCCCCACTGCAGGCTCAGCCCTGAGTCCTTGGCAGTTTAGCCCTGCACTGGCCTTGTCTGTGGCCTTGAGCAACGTCAGCGGAGCCAGGCACAGGGCTGGCAGTGCTGCCTGTTGGGGCGGGTAGCCCAGGGCTCAGCCCCACATCCTCACTGTCCAGCCAGACACCAGCCTCGTGCCAGCAGCTGGCAGCGGGGCAGTAGCTGCATGTCTACACAGTGGGGAGCTCTGCTGCAGAGCCAGCCCTGTACCCCACTGGCTGCTTGGGCGGTGAAGGCCAGAGCACTGGGCATCCTTCCTTATCTTCTGTTATCTTCCAGACAAACCCAAACTGGGTTTTGTGTCCCTGACACAGTCACACACTTGTCAGCCAAGGCTGTTCTGTGCTGCCTCATAGATCCCTCCCTGTGAGGCCCCACGGGGCTGCCAACACAGCCCAGGTACAGGGCAGCCCCAGGGTGCTGGGCAGGAGGGGGCACAATGCATGCTCAGGGCAGCCCCAGGGGCACTGGGACAGGAATGCAGCACAGTGTGGCAGAGCCCATGGAAGGAGGGCTCTGTGGATCCCTGCGGGGTGGTGGAAAGCTGGTTCTCCCAGGCCTGGAGTACTCCCGAGCAGACCTCTTCCCCAGCCTTGGCCTGATAGTCCCCATCCTGCCAGCCCTCATCCAGCTTCATGAACACAGCTCGCAGGAGAGGGGAGACCTTTGTTACACCTGGGGCGATGTGGGTGGCACACGGCAACCCTATCACAGCCACAGGGTGGACTCTGCCCTGTCTGCGGTGCATTGCTGTCAGGGAAATCCTGATAAGGTGAGATAAGCCTATACTGCCAAGCCCCATCCATCAGCTCCCAGTGTCCCCGGGTTAGTTAGGGCACATGGGGCTCCACAGACCACCTCCCCTGGCCCCCCCAGAATCCCAGCAGGGCAGAGCATCAGCCTGGACACAGACATGACTTCAGACTAGCCCTGGAAGAAAGAGCCACACCAAAGGAATCATGGTTTCCTTCCTTCCTTCCTTCCTTCCTTCCTTCCTTCCTTCCTTCCTTCCTT
>VZRN01000169.1:173286-183775 GCA_013397935.1 Dasyornis broadbenti
GCCGCGCCCGGAGCCGAGCTGCGCCGGGCCCTGTCCGCACTGTGGCGGCGCCGCGCCGCCTGCACCGACCTCGTGCCGCCGGGACCGCAACACCGCCGCCGCCGGGGCTGGACGCTGCCGGGCACGCTGTGGTGTGGCGCGGGGGACTCAGCGGGGAACTGGAGCGAGCTGGGTACGGAGCGGCGGGGGGGGACGGGGGCACCTGGTCTCCCTCCGCGGGGCCGCGCTCATCGGCGCCTTCGCAGGGCTGTTCCGCGGCCCCGACCGGTGCTGTCGGGAGCACGACTACTGCTGGGCACAGATCTCGGCGCTGCAGTTCAACTACGGCATCCGCAACTATCGCCTGCACACCGTGTCCCACTGCGATTGCGACGCTAGGTGGGCCTGGGGCTGGGGCTTTGGGGACAACGCGGGGCCTGGGGAGCCTCACCCTCCTCACCGGTCCCTACCCGCAGGTTCCGACGGTGCCTGCTTGCCATCAACGACACCGTCTCCAACATTATCGGCGTCACATTCTTCAATCTGTTGGAGGTCCCGTGCTTTGTGCTGGAAGAGAGCAAGGAGTGCGTCCAGTGGCACTGGTGGGGCGGGTGAGTGCCCGGGGGTGCTCCAGCCTTCAGCGTGCCTTGTCCGGCTGCCTTCCCGGGCACGGCTTGGCTGGGCTGGTGTGCAGGACCTCACAGCATATGGTGTCCTCAGGTGTGAGCGTTATGGTGTAGTGCCTCTGGCCAGGATGGTGCAGCAGAGTCAGTACCACCCCAGCCTGCCGGTGGAGGAGAGGGGCAGCCCCGCTGTGCAGCCCCCGGGCAAGGGAAGGAATTTCTCTAGAACAGGGCGTAAGCGGCTTCGACAGAAACTGAGGGCAAAGGCTGGGCACCGCCAGGCATGGAGACCTAAGACAGCCCAGCAGCCACAGGCTGCTGCATCGGCCAGGGACAAGGCTGAGCTCACAACCAGGCACCCAGCAGCGCAGTGGGGGCTAGAGCCTGGCCCCACAACAGCATTGACCATGTCGGGACAGGAGCTGGTTGGAGCAGAGCAAGGGGCTGGAGGCATAGCACACCGTTGCTCTGGCAGCATTGGACCCAGCCCAGCCACAGCGCAGTGTGGAGCCACCCCCATGCCCACTGTGAAGGGGCACAGGCAGCAGGGTGAGCTGATACTGTGGGCAGAGTGCGCAGACCACGGTGGGGACGGCACAAGGCCTCAGGCTGGTGGGGTCATGTGCTGGCAGTGCCCCTTACCTCCCTGCTCTCCTCAGGCCCAGCCAGGGGTTGCAGGTGCAACAAGCATCTGGGTAAGTGTGAGCACCAGATTGCACCCCACGAGGTGAGGTACCAGCTGCACAACGTGGACAGCCAGACACTCTTCCACTGCAACTGCATGCGCAGGTATGAGTCCAGGAGGAAAAGGGCACTATGTGTATACAGCTGGGGATCAGGGGAGGTGGGATGCCTGTCCTGGCCAGCACCTGCTTACCTGTGCCCTCCTGTGCCTGCAGGCTGGCACGGTGCCTGCACAGAGCAAGGGACTGCAGTGACATGGACATGGCTGTCCTGGCTGACCGCATCACCATGGACTGCTTTGTTCTGGAACTGCCTGCTGCCTGCAGCCCAGGCAGGCAGTCACAGCACAGGTAAGTGGGGAGGTTCAAGAGGTCACGGCCCGTGTGGGGCAGGAAGCCAACAGTACAAGCATTGGTGCATCCCTGCTCTGCTATGCCACTAGCAGGCTGCAGGGCAGGGAGTGGATGTTGGTGCTGCAGGGTCACACTGATGCTCACAGCTTCACTTCTCTGGCAGCTGTACTACAATGACCAGGGCTGTGCTTGTAACTGCACAGCAGCTCAAAAAGACTCTGAGACGCTGGGGCCCTCTACGTGTAAGGTCCAAGGCCAAGCATCCACACTGGAAGACACAGGCCAGGGGAGGCACCCTCTGTGAGCAGTGCCAGCACCTGGTCATAGAACAGACACCAAGTGCCTGGCCCCACATGGTGCCTCAATGACGTCCAAGCAGCACTGCCTTGGGAGGGAAGGGGAGGGTGCAGCCTGGAGCTGTGCACCAGCTGCAGCCTGGAGCTGCTCAGTGTTTGATCCTTGAATCAAAGGATGGCACTGAGCATGGCTGCTGGCATGACTGCACAGAGCTGGGGTCCACAGCCAGAGCAGGCAGAAGGACTGAGAAGCCTCTCAAGGAGCTATGGTTGCCATCCATGAGCATCAAAAGCAAGGGGAAAAATAGGAGGGCTCAGGAAAGGGGAAACCCATTGTCCTTCTTCGTTGGTGTGCTCTGGGGCAGGGGGATGGCAAGGCCCCCCACCCACAGATTGGTGACCCTTCAGCTGGGAGCCCTGAGTGGTGAGGTGTGATCCTGACCCCCTTGCCCAGGCAGGGTAGAGGGGCTGGGGTCAGTAACTGCATGCAGCAGAAGAAATAAAGGGTAGTCAGAGCATGGTGTATGGTGCCAGGGCTGAGCCTGCTTGCCCCCTCTTCACACTGTGGCCCCCACCCCGGGGCTGATCCTGCCCCCAGCAGTGAGCACAGTGCAGCTGGGGTGGGCAGGATCATTTATTTTGTCACTTGCACGATGTCCAGGCCGAGGCACAGTGGTAGAGCAGGGAAAGAGCAAGCTTTGATCTCCAGGGTACCATGTGGTGGTCCTCACTCTGTGCCCATCGCCATTCCTGCCAGAGCCCTGCCCTGGCCTGTGCCACCTCAGGTGTGAGGCCAGCACTCCTCCCACGGGACAAGAGTCCTTGCACTTGGAAGTTTATGAGGGGTTCCCCAAACCACATTAGACCAGCTTTGCCCACCTTCCTGTGTCGTCACCTCACAGCCCTAGCCAAGCCAGGAGCTTAGGCTGGGAACAGCATGGGGTGGAGCCTCTACCTGCCAGGCACACAACAGGGGTGAGGAGTCACTGCAATAAATAAGGGAGGGAGTGTCTCAGCAGGAAAGTGGCAGAGGAAAGCACACAGCAAGCACACTATGGATAGAAGGGAGGGAGCCACTGAATCAGCGGCCCATGGCACAGCTATGTCTGTCCAGTTCCTGGGGGCTGCACCCCTCCTTTGGGGAGGTGCTACAGCCCGGGGGGCTGGTGGGGCTCATTCTCCAGCAGGGATAATAGCCCTGGCCTGCACTCTCCTGCCGCTGGCCCAGGGCCTGGTCAATCATCTCCAGGCGCAGTGCAGGCAGCGGGCCCAGGTTCCGGGGGTCAGCCGTGGCCAGGGGGCTGTCAGCAGAGACACCTTGCTCCTGCACAGTCTGGTAGGAAGAGCTGCCCTCTGAGCTCTCGGCTGCCTGTCCCAGCTCCTTGCCTTTGACTCCACAGTGCCCCAGCCCCTCCTGGGGCAGATGGATGGTGGGGATATTCCTGGGGAGGCTGCGACGGCTCTGGGGTGAGGGACTGCGGCTTGTACCCCTGTCCCGGCTTGATGGCCGCAGGATGAGGCCCTGGAACTTGGCCAGGCTGGGGCTTCGGCTCCGATGCCGTTTCATCTTGCCCGGGCTGGGGCTACGGGATTTGGGGGCCAGGAGGACAAGTGTACTGTCATCCTCTTCTGAGCTGCTGCCTGAGCTGTCCGTGGAGCTGCTGCCCTCCTCTGACCTGGGTAGGGAGATCTGCAGACCTGCATCAGCACTGCTGGCTGACCCTCACACAGGATTGTTGGGTACCGCAGCAGCTGGCCTCCCCCATCCAGAGACCCCCACACCCATCCCCCCTCACTCTTGCCTCTTGGCTGTGCTCACCTGGAAGGGCTCAGTCACACCAGCGATGCTGCTGGAGGTGTTGCTGTAGTATCCAAGGATGTACTCGCCATTCCCCTTGGGCAGTGCTTCCTCTGAGAACGTCACCTGCAGCCCAGAGACACCAGATGGGCACCAGGTCTAGCACAGGGATGCCCCCTTCCCACCTCCAGCCCCAGCCAAAAGCACAAATCTCTGCTGCCAAGACCATGAGCCTGCCCCAGGCTCAGCATAAAGCAATAACAAGGTGCCCACTTCTGCCATCCAGGGGCATGAAGGGGCCATTGCCCTCCCACTGTGGGGCAGATGTGACAGTAAGACAGTGGGGCTGGCCCCAGCTCACCTGTGCACACAGCTGCTTCTCCAGGCAGCGCTCCCCATCATCGCTCCTGGCCCACACATAGGACACATAGTCTTTAGGATGTCGAAAACCCACCTGTGCACACATACATAGAAGAACACAGGTGAGTGGGGCAATGTGAGCCCCACTCGACACCATCACGCACATCTGGCCTTTGCTCTCCTCTTGCTCAGCCCCCTCTGCTCACACAGGGTGACCCAGAGCTGCCTTGCACCTCCCAGGTGTGCCCCAGGGCCCTGTGGGACCCACAGAGCAGGAGGAAGAGGGAACTGCTGGACCTGAGCCTCCTGAAGCAGTACCACATCATGACGCCAGGGGAAGGGAGGGCACAGCTCCACGCCCTCACCATGTTCGCTGGTGAGGGGTAGCTCAGAAGGGACCCCACAGTGCTGTGCAGTGCTCCCCACTCCCTCCAGCCCCAGCAGCCCCCAAGCCCCTACCCGGTAGAGTCCTATCCAGTCCCAGGAGCTCCGGTGGAAGCCAACAGCCATCTTGTACCTGACAACTGCTTGCTCAGGCCTGCTCCACTCGTCAGCCACATAAATCTCAACCAGGGGCTTGTCCACCTTGGAAGCAAACTGTCAGAGATGGGTACATGGTAAGCTAGGGCATGGCAAAGAGCTGCCTCTGCTGCCCAGGGCCCCTGTGCATATACCCACAGCAACCCCCAGTCAGGGGCAAGGCAGCTGAGCTTGCCAAACCAGAAGTAAGCTCCACAGACACAAGCTGGGCATCCCAACCCTACAGCTCCTGCCAGTGTTCCCAGCAGCCCTGGACCGTGCTCACCTGCACGGCAAAGATGGCAGCTACTGGCTTGTGGTCGCTGACAGTGTATTCCATGTGACTGCAGTAGCACAGCTGGCTCACTGACAGCACACCCTGGCTGGGCCGGTGCCCACCTGCGCCCAACCCCTTGCTGGGAGGTTTTATCTTCCACAGGATGCGGTCGGTCCAGGCAGGTTTTCGCTTCTTGGCACTGCGGGGCACAGAGGGGCATCTCTTGCCTGGCAGGGGCAATGGGCTCTGACCCAAACTGCCTCCTCCTGGCACTACGGCACTTGTGGGCAGGGGATGCGGCTCATCTTGGCACTCAGCTCAGCATGGCTGCAGGGACAGACCTGCACTGGTACCAGCACTGCAGTCACATCCCAGTCCAGTCCGTGCCCACCCCAGCATGGCTGCTCTCCCTACCCATCCACACCAGCACCCACCCTGGCTCTGAGCCTCACTGCTCCTGCATCCCTCGGCCCCACCTCATGCCCAGCTCTGCTCTCCTACCTGCTGTCGTACTTGTTGGTACCCACATCAAACTTGAAAGTGGGTGGGAAGTTCAGGGGTCCCTCCTGAAAGCCTCTAAGAACAGGCCAGGTACTTTTGGCAATGTTTAGCTGAGGGGAAGAGAGCACATCAAGGAGCACAGCAGCCCCCATAGCCAGACCCCTCCACAAACCCCACCAAGATCTCCACCCTCACACAGTGATATCCCTGCCCCATTCCTGCTGGCTCCCACAGCTCTCAGGGTTTGTCCATCCATGCCAGCAGCTAGTCTGTAGACTCAATGCCTCGGCTCTGCCTCACACACTGATGAGGGAAGTGTGCCCAGCTCCATCCAGACTGACCTGGGACTCTGCTGTCCCTTCCTCCCCCCAGAGACATGAGAACCAAGGCCCTTCATGTCCTACAGGCTGCAAGAGGTCATGCGCTGTCCCACAGCTGCATGGGCAGTTTTGGGGAGAGTTGATCGCTGCTTGGGGTCCAGTGTAGCATGCCTATCCCTCACCTGATCCTTCTCCCAGAGCTGGCTCAAGACATTGCTGTCAATGGCATACTTCACAAAGCAGATGTCCAGGCTCTCGATGCGGAAATTGAGGTCCCCAAACCAGAACACGAGGCTGTGGATGGGAGTGAGGGCAATGGGCTGAAAGGGCTGAGGCTACCAGAGCCAGGGATGGCAGGGGTAAGATGTCCCCAGCCTGTGGGCAACCTAAGCCCACAGCACAGATGCTCTTGGGAACAGGCATAGATCAGTGCTCAGCTGGCAGCATGGCCAGCTGCCAGGATTCTGCAGGTAGGACGAGACACCATTAGCCAAATGGGCCAGACTTCCCCAAGCTGAAACTGAGGGTGGAAATTTCCACAGTGAGGCACGTATTGGATTCAAACCATGGAGCCAGGACACCTCACTGGGCCCAAACCCCAACAGTGCTAGTAAGGCAGGAGCTGTAGCAGCCCTGAATGTAGTGAGACCAAGACCCCTCTAAACATGTACCCCACCATGCTGAGTCCATGCTGGGCCAGCTCTGCAGGCAAGACCCAATCTCCAAGCTGTGCTGGGATGCAGGGGACAGACCCCAGACCCTATATGGAAGTGGTCAAGGACTGGGACTGGCACTAGAGCCCAGACTGAGAAGCAATGTGGTGGGGTACGCACTCATGGTCCAGGATGCCGTTCGCCACAGGCCCCTCAAACTGCTGCATGTGCAGTATGGTGGCAAAGTCCTCCTTGCGCTGCTCCGCCTTCTCCAGGTGTGCTGGCAGGTGGCAGTTCAGGAAGCAGATCATGTGGCCGAAGATAGAGAGACGAATGCTCACTCCACCCTTGTTGCCCTGCACCAAGAGGATCCCATGACTCCTTGAGAAGCCAGCACCTTGCCACCTCCCCCCTGGGCCACACTCACCCAGTATCCCCCCAGCCCTGTCCTGGTGCAGTCTGTCTGGATGTCCTGCAGGAAGGGCAGGTGGTAGTACTTGGCAAACACCAGCAGGATTACACCTTGCATCCGCACTGTGCTGACCTGGAATGGGAGCAAGGGCTGGAGTAGGATGGTAGAGAACCTAGGGACAGGGGGACAACTTCCCCCACTCCAGGCCATGGGGCAGCAGCTCCACCTTTCATGTGCCCCCCCATCCCATAGGTGACTAGCAGCGCATTTGGTTCAGAGATCTGTGCATACCCTCCTGAACACTGACAGCCAAACCTGAGCCTCAGTGATGCTGGGCTTACGTGTGCTCTGAGGCAAATGCCTTGGGGAGCTGAACCTGTCCGGGGGGGCTGAGCCTGCCCTGAGACTCGCAGGCTGCTGCCGGCGGCACAGGCTGGTTCCCACATTCACCTTCTCACCCTGGTTCAATGCAGTGGGCAACATGAAGTCACCCCAAAGCACCAGAGGCGAAGCACAAGTGCAGGAAAAGGAGCATGGTGGCATAAGCCAAACAACTCGCTGGGTGAGACGCAGCAGTGGTCCCTGCTGCTTGGATGGCTGCAGGCTGTCCCTGCAGCCAGCTCTCCCACCGCACCTCCCTCCATCCTGCAGTCCAGCTCTCTATCTCTGTGGCCCACCTGCCTCGCAGGCAGAGAGAACGCTAGCTGTCTAGCTCCTTCAGGACTCCTTACCAGGATGAAGTGGAAGGGGCTCAGCACATCCATGAAGAGTTCGCTCCACTGATCTGTGAAGAGGGCATCCTTCAAGCGCTTGTTTATCTTGGAGTTTACCTCCTGCAGCCTGAGAAGAAATGTACATGTCCTTCAGCCACACCAGGAAAGCATCTGTGTCCCAGTTACTGAGAACTTGGGAGAGGTGCCAAAGCACTGAATGCTGGGCAACAGGACAGGGTGGGAAGGGCAGTTCAAGGGAAGACACTGATTTTAGAGTACAAACCAGCCATGTCCTTGCTCCAGTGATTCTGGGCCATGTGCTGGCAGGAGGCACAAGTGGCCCTGAATCCAGGAGTCCTTGACCCTTTCTAAAGGAGAAGCAGTTAAGCTGCACAGGGCTGAGCAGAAGCCTAAAGGCCATCTTGGGGTGCAAGAGGGGCTTACAGGGCCTTTCAGTTGAATCAGTCTCTACAGAGAAGTTACATCCCACCAGCACCAGGTGTCCAGATACATTTGAGCCACGCAGCTCAGAGCAGCAGCAACCAGAAAGTTAAAAGTGCTCCTCCCAGCTCAGCAATTAATGAAGAGAGGGAAGAATGACCACAGAGAACAGCACAGTCAGGAAATGTCTTGCCCAAAAGTATTGAGTGCTTGGGGCACAAAGACACAGGTCAGAGTAAGGACACAAGCAGAGATGCCAGGAAGCAGGGAGTAGCAGGACACCCTGCCCTGGCCAGAACATGGTCCCAGCAGGACCCTTGCTGTAAGCTACACCCCTCACCCCATCCATCCAGCTCAGGTTGACCTCCACAGCCCACACAGACCCATTCCACTGTCCTGCAAGGCTGAGGGGACTGGGAGCCTGGCTCCAACACAGCATCATTGCTTTGGCAGCCTCAGCCTTATACCACTATGCTCCCGCAGCTGGGAGCTCTGGGGCAGTCCTGGAGGCAGATCCAGCTCTTCCACCTCACACCTACAGGCAGAGGCTGCTTCCTGCTCCCTGTGCAAAGACGGCACATCCCTAGCTTTAGCATGAATCCGTAAACCACTACAGTCCTTAAGAGACAGCCACCCTCACCTCGCCAGCCTCACCACAGTGCTGTGGCACTGCCCTACCAGCAGGTCTGTGTACCAGGGGCATGGAGCCAATCCAGCTGTGGGAGAACAGCAGATCTATGCCCTTGAGTCCTGCATAGCACATGCAAAAGCAGAGAGGAGGAAAATGCTTCCAGAGGACTTGGCTGGATGAATCAAATGCCTTGACAGACCTGACCCAAGGATTGCCATGGCTCACAGCAAGAGCAGGGCGCACTTGGGGCAGCATAGCCAGCCTCAGGTTCAATAAGGATTCAAGTCTAATCAGTACTCAAGGGTTTCAGTTCCTCTCAGCACTGCCATTTTACCAGGAGCTGATTCTCCATCACCTTTTGTGACATGCTATCATTTGTGATGCACACCCTTCCCTGCTCCCCATGCCCAAAGGGAGGCTGGCACTGCAGCTCTTCCATTCCTTGTCCTTCAAGGGCTTTGGGGATCCCCCAAAAAGGGGATTTGCCAGAGGGGGGGAGGGGAAGGAGAAGGGGGAGCCGCACCTCACCCTCTTACCCAATGGCGATCATGTCCACATCGTTTGTCTCGCCTGTGTTGAGGTGCAGCAGGGACGTCACATCATTTGGGGGTATGGCTGTACCTACATTCCAGGTGACCACTGTGATGCTTGGGAGGACAAAGGAAGAACAGGCTAACACAGGGGCTCGGAGAGGTTTCCTGTACCCCTGTTCAGCCCCCAGCTCCACTAAGGAAGCTTTCTGCTGGCAACAGAAGTAGCCAAGGCTGAAGCTTAGTCATGGCATATACACCAGGTCCTTAACTCCTATATGAGGAAGACAGGTCCTTGCCTCCAAACTCCCCCAGGATCTACTCCTGACATCCTAGAAACCAGCAGAAAGAACCCTCATCTTCATCACCACCAGCTGACACAGGCAGGCTGGCACAGTAGGCAGGCCGCGAGACAGGGTGTCTCTGGAAAACCGATTCACCCCCCTTCCCCAGGAAGGCTCAGGCTCCTGGGGAAAAGGACCCGGATCTCAGTTCCCAGCCCCTACCAACCACAAAGGCCAGGGCAGCGCATGTGACAGCGGTGCTGCAGCCCCGCAGCAGTGTCCTTCACCAACGCAAAGCCACATCCGTCACAACACATCAATGCCATTGCGCAACGGGCACGAGTAAAGGGCCCGCAGGCTCTTTTGGTAGTGACAGGACGAGCCTCAGTCACAGGGGACACGTTTCAATAGCGAAGGAGAGGAGCGCCACGCTAGCCCCCATGCTCGGGGACAGCGCGGGGAGATGGCACCCACTCCACAGTCGGTGTTTCTATCACGATATCCCGCACCAACAGTGGGCACCAGGCATCCTCCCCGCCGGGAGATGGCCTGCAGCCCCGCACCCCAATCCTGCTGAACCCACCACAGCGGGAAGAAAGGGGCAGCTCCAGCGCACAGCGTGTGATGCTCCCACGGCACTGCGAGCCCCGTTCCCGCGAACACACCGCAGCCCCACTCACCGGAAAGCGCCGTCCTCCGGGGCCCGTCCCGGGCAGTCCGGCAGCGGATCGCAGACGTCGCCGGGACCTAGCCTGCCGAGGGGCCGGGCAAGGACGGGCAGCTCGCCCGGCTCCTCTCGGGGGGTCAGACCCGCCCGCCCGCCGGCGAGGAACTCGCTGGACACGGCCTTGGGCAGTGTGGGGGCGCGGGGCACAGCGGGACCCGCCCAGGACGCGATGTGGTCGCTGGACTCCGCCTTGGGCAGCATCTCCCGCCGCTCCGACGGGCCCGGCGTGGGGAAGGCGGCTCGGCCGGGCGCTGCCAGGGACGGGGGCCCGCCCGGGACGGGGAACAGCAGGGCCGGCAGCGGGACACCCTCGGGCGAGGTCCGGGCCGGGGGCCGCTCCTCGGTCCTTGCGCGCCGCGGGCAGCCGTGCCCGAAAGGGTCGCAGGCG
>VZRN01000169.1:188097-201678 GCA_013397935.1 Dasyornis broadbenti
CGCGCTGAGCCGGGCTGGGCCGGCCGCTCTCCGCAGGTGAAGGCGTTCGTCTCCCAGGACATCCCGCTCTAGTACCCGCCGACGATGGCTGCAGTGCTGAGGCCCTTGCCGGAGTGGATGGCATGGGATGGGATGGGATCGGGGTAGGACACCGTGCGAGGGGACAGGGTGTGAGGGGTTGAAGTATGGGAGGGGACAGGCTGAGGGAGAACGGGGTTCGGTGAGGAATGAAGGACAGAGTTTGGTGAGGAGTGGAGAATGGGTGGTTGGGGGACAGAATGGGATAGTATGCAATGAATGATGGGGTGGGGGACAGAACAGATGGGATGGAAGGGAATGGGATATGAGAGAGGATGGGCTGGGATGGAGGATGGTACAAGAGAGGCAGGAATGGGATGTGACAAAGGATGGAAGGGGGTGTGATGGAGGATGGGATGGGTTGAGGGCTGCATGAGCCTGCCCACTGCTGCCCACTCCTTGACACATCACCCAGCCATAACCTGGAGATGAAACACCTGCCTGGTGCTGACCCCGAGCTTGTGCTCCTTAGCCACCGGTATGAAGAGCTAGAGGTGAGTTGGCAGCGTGGCACCTGCTGCCACAGGGTCTGGGGTGCTTCGTGCCCCACAGGTGCCAGGCTGCAGCCCCTGTCTGGGTGCAGAGAATCCCCCTGAGCGACATGACCCGGGAAGAGATCAACCAGCTGGTGCAGGAGTTGGGTTTCTACCGCAAGGAGACGCCTGATGCCCTTGTGCCGGAGGAGTTCCAGTTTGCCCCTGCCAAGCCTCTGCCAACACTGCTGCCCTCCCAAGCACCCACTGGTGATGGCAAGACCCCACCCACACATGACAAGGAAGAACACCCAGACCTCTAGCAAGGAGTGCCACACTCGGGACAGGGTCCTGTAGCCTGTCCTCAGTGTAGAGAATGAGAGTGTTACGGCAGCTGGGGATGACGTCACAGGGTCACAAAAAATTTTCCCTCCACCCTACACAGCTTTATGCTGTGTAGCCTCTGCCCCAAGGATGCCCTAGGCATATCCAGCCTCAAGCAGAGGCTTCCTGGGCAGTTGGTATTCCAAGGGTCCCATGTGCTGGTTGATGCCCTCCCATCCTTGGAGCCCATTATCCCCAGCAGGTCGGGAGGAGCAGCATTCCTTGCAGTCCCTTGCTGTGCCCAGGGGTTTAGCAGCTCCCAGCACTGGGCAGCAGTATCCTGCCTGCATGGGACAGGATGAAACCCTCAGCAGAAAGCATCAGGTGCTAAGGGTAGATGTGCTGAGTCCCAAAGGTGGGAGAGCTGCCCCAGGAAGGGGCCTTACCCCCCAGCAGGGTTATGTCATATCCAACTAGTAAAGCTTTTATGTACAGTCATGTGCACTGTGTCATCTTTTCAGAGAGGCTTGGTGGGGTGGATCTTGCACTGCTCTGTTCTGAGGGGAGATGGGTGCCCCAGAGCTTCCCACAGAGGCAGGAGAGGATGGCAGTCACAGTCATTGCTGGTGAGCCACAAACTAACCATGCTGTTCCTATGCCACCCCTCCCCAGCATGATAGAGGGATGGGGGTGGTGGGTACCATGGCATGGGATGAGCTGCTCTCACAGGGTGCTGGAGGTTGTGCGTGAGCCCACGAGCAAGTCCTGCAGTGTTGAACTGAAACCCCATAGCTACACTGGCCCAGTGGGGACATCTGGCCCTGAGTAAGGGAAGGAAGTGGGGTACAGCTGCACTTGACCACATCCTTACTGGCTGTATGGTGTCTTTTCCCTGTGCCAGGCCTGAGGCAATGCAGGGAGCAGCAAACCGACAGCCCTGGTCAGGGTGGGGCACTGCGAGTGCCCCTCAGCTATGGGCATCATCAATGAGTGGAGGAGCAGTACTTGCCCCAGTGCCCCTCTGGGCTGGGCAAGCAGTGGAGTTGCAGGTAGAGGGTCCAGGAACAGCTGGACTGCCAGCACTCCCCAAGCACTGTGGTGTGCAATATGCCACTGGCAGAAGGACTGGAGCCAGAGGCATTGCCCTAGGTAAACCTTTATTATCTGGCTGGTGCTGGTACACGTGTCAGCACAGGTGTAGAAATACGACGGAGGGGCGAGTGGCGCTGAGCACGTGGGTGCCCTGAGCTGGAGAGGGGAGTGGGGTCTGCTGTCCCAGCTCGCTCCTTTGGCCTTGTGCTCCCCTGGGACCCCTCACCCCTGCCCACTTCCCGGCACACAGATGCTGCAGCCCCCAATGTGGAAGTGCCCCAGGTGCACATGGCGGTGGGAAGCAGGGTGTTGGCACAGCTGTGGAGCTGTCCCCACGGAGGTGACACCAAGCAGGGCCTGCAGTGGGCAGAGGGGCTTCCTCATAGGGGGCCAAAGGAACCAGTGACAGGTGCTGCCTGCAGGATGCCCCATGACCCCAGCTGGACTGCACAGCCCTGCTCAGCCACAGACCCATGCGGTGCCCTGAGTCTGAGGGCACAGCTGTGCCCGGGCCACCCCGATGCTGCCTGTGAGACAAACATTTCCTAGGGAACAAATAACTTAAAAGGCTGGAGCATGAGGGGGGGCAAGCCAAGCTGGGAGCATCCCTGGCAGCGCCCACCTGGCCCTGCCTACTGGGTCAGCCCACAGCCAGCCAAGGCAGAAGCAGCTCTGCCAAGGCCCAGGTGTGGGGTGCCCTGGTGAAAGTTATTCTGTCCTCAGTGCCAGACCCATGGCCCCCCAGACCCTCCCGGGGCAAGCAGCTCCCCTGCCCACGGGCAGCTCTGGGGTGAGGACAGCAGTGGGGGTGGGCAGGGCAGGCTCTAGCACTCTTTCTGCCGCATGCGCAACTCATGGCGACGCAGGTGGTTATAGAGGGACTGGACATAGGTGAAGACGCACTTGGCGTCTGGCTTCTTCCCCATGATCATCATGTCTTCGACCTCCACCAGCGGCACGCAGTCCACCAGCGTCCTGCAGAGATGAAGCCTTCAGCATGGCCTCAGCCAGGCTGCCTGATGTGGGGGCTGGGATGGGCACCCCACACTGCCCAGGGCCTGCTGGTGTTGGGCACTGCTGCCCTCAGACCTGCCCAGCTCCTTTCACATCCCCCTGCTACCCTGCCCTGGTACCCACAGTCCTGCTGCTCCTGACACTGGGAAGAGCATGCGCTGTCTGCCCTGGGAGCTGTCTGCGCCCCTTGCTCCCCTGGTGCTCTCCACCCCAGCTCTTGGTGCTGACAGTCATCCGCTGCTCAAGCCATGCCCACCCTCCTCGTCTTGCTCCTCCAGCTGATGCTGGTGGCCTCTAGGGAGAGCCCTGCCTGGCTGCAGGTATCTGCTGTGCCCCTGCCTCAAACCCTACCAAGTAGTCCAGGGAAAGCAGGGAGCGGGTCTTGGTCACGTGGCCCCTTACTCCTACCTCAAGCCCTGGCCCTGCTCTTCTGCCTTCCCCCAAGCCCTGCCAGCCCGGCTCCCACCTTTGCCCCAGACTGGAGCCCAGGGGCTACTTGCCCCACGCCCAGCACATGCTACTGCTGGAGTAGGCACTGCCCTGCCTCAGCCCACTCAACCTGGCCTGTGCCTATTTCCTGCTCTCCCCGCCCCACCACAGTGCAGAGGTCCATGCAGGACCCCACTCCCACAGCTACCAGTCTTGTGGGGCCCTGGCAGATCAGCTGTGGTTGTGCCCCCATCCCCAAAATAGCCTTAGTTCTCTGCCGCTGCCCTTTTGGAGGAGTGGCCCACTCCGCCTCGCCACCCATCCAGTTCCCTGGGTCATGTCTCTCCCCAAGCGGGGGCTCCCTGGATGCTTGAGGGGACTGACAACACAATTAGGGGTGACTGTGACAACCAGGAAGGGCATGAAGGGTATCCAGCCACCTCTGTCCTCTCCTCTTTCTACTGGGAGAGGAGGGGGGCCACAGAAGCAACCTTGCTACTGCTGCAAACCCTCCTGGCCCTGCCCAGCCCCTGCACCCTTACCAGGCACCGCCCCCCTTCAGGGGACAGATGGTGCTGGAGCATGCCAGGCTGCTGCTGCTGCTGGAGCAGGGGTTGCATTGCCACTAGGGGCTGTACTGACACGAAGTGGCAGCATCTCTGCTGCTGCCATGGCCAGTTCAGCTGCTTTGGCCTGGGCCACTCAAGGTTCTGCCCCAAGGCTCTGGGCACACAAGGAGGATCCCCTAAAGCAGGGCTCTGCCCCAAAGACAGGGTGCATAAGCATAGGTCTGAACCCTATGCTGCCACCCACCACCACAACACCCTCACCCCCAAGTCCTGTACCTCCCCTCTCCCCCCTCCTGCAGAAGCCCCACTGCACACATTGGGCCCCCAGAGCAGCCCCACCCTGCCCCAAGGAGCGACCCCAGCCAGTGCCAGAACCTGCGGTGCACCAGGGCCCAGGAAAGCCCCCCACCCTGAGTCCCATGGGGTCTCTGCTGCCCTTGTCAGTGGGCTGCAAGCCACCAGCCCCACCTTACGATTCGGCCACTGTGGGGATGAGAGGGGCTATGCCTGGGGCCTTCAGAAAGCCCTTGCCACTACCAGCCTGGCTCAGGGGGTAATGGTTGAGCAACGGAGCGCACGGAGAGCCGCTCTGCCCTTATAAAGCCATTGTCTGGACCCTGGTGTGCCAGCACTGTGCAGAGCCAGGGGAGCTGCAGCTCCAGCGCCAGCCAGGATGCCCCGAGGCAGGCACAAACACTGCAGGATGAGGCAGGACCTGAGCCTTGAGTCACACTTTCCAGTCTCCTGCTTCTGCCCATATATGAGCAGGCAGCATCTTGGAGCTGGGCATGCACCCTGGGGCAGGGGATGAGACAGCAAGCATAAGCACTGATGCTGCAGCATCCTGGGGGACCACCCACACTCAGGAAGCACCACTCAGAACACC
This sequence comes from Dasyornis broadbenti, assembly GCA_013397935.1. Taxonomy (NCBI): domain Eukaryota; kingdom Metazoa; phylum Chordata; class Aves; order Passeriformes; family Dasyornithidae; genus Dasyornis; species Dasyornis broadbenti. The sequence goes on from VZRN01000169.1 coordinate 192,963, forward strand.
CTGAGTGGCATCCCCAGCAGCTGATCCCTGGGTCCGGCTCAGCCATGGGGGGAGGGCTCTGTTCTCACAACTGCCCTCCCCACAGCTGGAGAGCCAACAGAACTCCAGGATGACATAATCCCCACTGCGCAAACCCCCACAGACACCGTTCCAGAAGGCCCAAGCCTAGCCAGCTGTTTCTGCCCATCTCCTGGCCATAGCTGGACCCTGTCTGGCACTGCCAGGACTCGCCCCTCACCCACCAGCATCCCCCAGCCTTGTCCCCCGCGGCAGCAGTCACTTCCCTGCCGAGCCCTGGTAGTGGTGGGGCACGGGCAGGTACTTGGAGGGGAAGGTTCTCACCATTGGTCCTGGGGGGGGTGACAATGGGCTACGACTTTTTGGTTTTTACCAGCCCCTTCTGGACCAGGCAGCGATAGAATTCCTGAATGTATGTGTACACACACTTCCAATCTGGCTCGCGCATCCGGACCATGTCCTCCACGTCCAGCAACTGTGGACAGTCCGCGTGCTTCCTGGGTGCAGGGAGAGAGAGGGGCAAGCCAGTGACCACAGCCCAGTCAGGGAGGGGAGGAAGAGAAAACAAGAGACACAGATCAGTGCAGTTCCCGTCCTACTGGCAGCTGCTCTGCTCTGGCATGCTCTGGGAATGCACGATGCAGGGGCAGGAGGGCTCCGGGCAACCCCATGCCAAGGCCATTCAGTGAGACTGGGGGGGCACAAGCAAGGGAGAGGGGGGCAGGTGAGTGGCGTGGAGAGGCGTGAAGTCCAGAGGGAAAGACAGATGGAAGAGGAGGAGGAGGAGGAGGGGGAGTGACATGTTGTGGTGCCAGGTGCTCAGGGAGCGGGTTCCAGAGTGGAGCGGCGCTCTATATAGCTCCTATATAGACCCACTGGGAGGATGGCGGGGGCAAGCCCAGCCCTCCTGCCCAGCTCCACTTGGAACCACGCAGCACAGCCCTGGTGCAGGAAGCTCGGGAGAGGACGCTCACAAGAGCTGGAGGAGGAGGAAGGACGAGAGGCCACCTGGCTTCCAGGCCGGAGAGATCGATGGCTCTCTCAAGTCCGCACACCAGTTTCCCAATTAAGGCAAAAAGTCCATTAACAGGAGCGCCAAGAGCCAGGCCCGCAGCCCCCTTCTCGCTCCACCAAACAGCACCACGGCACCCTGGGAGCTTGTAGGAGCCCCCAGTTCACCCCGCCACCTTGGACATCAGCAGGATGGGACCCCCACCCCCAGCCCTGCCCCCGGGCAGGGTGCTGGAGAAGAGGAGTGGGTGGGTGGGAGAGAGACAGAAGGAAGGAGAGAGGGGCTGGCTGCCAGCCCTCCAGCTGGGCGCACTCCCATCTCTCAGCACCCAGAAAAACCAGAAGCAAAAAGGGAAGGGAAGAGACTGGAGAAGCTGCAATGGTGTTTGAGCCCCTACAACTGTGAAAGGAGGCACCTGGCATAGGCAAACCCTGCTCCCCACAGGCTGCAGTCCCTCACCTGGTACCCCAGGATGGGATGTACTGCCTGAAGCCAGGTGGGCTTGTGGGGCTTCTGCTCTGCCTTTGGGTACTCTGCTCCACACCTAGGAACCCAGACCCCCACACCCACTCTTGCCACACCAGACTGGGCTGCACTGGCATCTTGTGACTCTGTCCACACAGCTGCTGCTTGCTCCCACAGCACCTAACGTTGTTGTTGCATGGCATGGGGTGAGTGATACCTACAGGCACCCACCTCCAGCACCATCACCTCCATGTGTCCCCCCATTACCCCAGCAGTGAGCAGGAGAGCTACCCCAAGCCATCCCAAGCCCATATGATGGCAAGAGAGGTACGTACTCTGCAGAAGAGAAGGCCACCTCAAAGTTTTGGCGGCGGTTCTGGGGCGTCAGCTTACTGTAGTCAAATGCGTCAGGGAAGAAATTGTGGACTAAGGCACAGAAGGCCATGCCATCACTCCAGCTGGATGAGAAGTTCTGGATGTCCACGTGCTGAGAGGGCAACAGAGTTACCAAGGGACAGAGTGACTGGCCTTGGGACAGGAAGATGAGGGGGCACCCACCTCGTAGCCCCGGGTCTTGGCTCTGCACCAGTCCAGCAACATCTGCTTGATACTGTTGGCGTTGGGCACGCCACAGCTGGAGGAGCGCTGCACAGTCGTCTGTGATACTGCGGGGTTTGGTGAACTGTGGCAGGAGACATGGAATGTTAGCCATAGCTGCCGGGTGTTGTTATTTGTGCAGCACTCACTGCTCTGGCCAGCCTGCCCCAGGCCCAGCCTCACCTCCCACCCTCCTTCTGCAGCTTCTCCATCATGGCCTTGCGTGCCTGTGCGGCCGACGTCTTGGGTAGGCTCTGAGCCTTCATCAGTTCCTTCTTCTTCTCTGCCTGACGCCGCTCCAGCGCAGCCAGGCTGCTCTGCCGAGAGGCACTTTCATCCTCACGGTCAAAAATGCTGGGAGAGAGACAGGCAATGCTAAAGGGGTTGTGGGCAGCCCAAGGGATGGCAAGAAGTGGTCTCAGCCCATGGTCAGCCCTGGCACTCTGGAGACAGAAGAGAGGTGGTTTAAGGTCCTCAGCTGGCAGACCTATCTCCGTGCCCACTGAAGGACCCATGAGAACCTCTGAACACACTGAATGTACCCCAAGGACCAGGAGGCTTTGGAGTCATGTTTGCATGGGGACACTGCAAGCTGGGCAGAGGGTTTGTACAAGCAGATGAGTGACAGGGATCATGTGGGGCTGTCCCCACAGGGACCTCTGCTCACCTGCCTGTCTTCTTGGATGAGGAGCTGTAGGATGATTTGGTTTGAACGAACGTGCTGTTGCCACCTGCAGAGAGAGGAAGAGAGGCCCTGGGCAGGAGCCGAGGGCAGCTGTGCCAAGCAGGCAGGACTCTGCCTGCACCAGGGCAATGACGGCTCAGTGGCAGTGATGCTCCAGGGTTACACCCTGAGGATGCCATGGGGAAAGGACAGGAAAAACTCTTACTGTCTGATCTCTTCACATAACTGGACTCCATGGTTGTAGTACGGGAGGTCTTGGTGCCATCACCTGCAGCGACAAGGCAATGGGAACTGCTGGGCTGGAAGGAGCAGAACCCACAGACACCTGTTGCAGCCAAGCACCCTTGCAATCATGCAGTGCAACAGGGAGAAGTCCCAGGTGGCAGAGCCATGGGCATGGCAGGCAGAGGGGGGACAAGAGGGCATGTGCCCCCCAGGCAGAGAATAAAGAGGCAAGTGCAAAGCAGTAGGGAGCTGGGGCATCCCTCAGCCTCTGAAGCCACTCATCTTGAGCCACCCAGGGACTGGGAGAGCAGGGGGATCAGGTATAGGAGACAAGAGACAGGCCAAAGGTGCAGATGAGGCCCTGCCACCCTGGTAGGGTTGGGGATTCAGAGGGAAATCACCAGAGCAGAACCCTTCATTATCCCCAGGCAGGCTTTGGGCAAGCCAGAGACTCAGCTCTGAACCAGTCCTGTTCCCAGCACAGTCAAGCCAGACTCAGGACAGGCAGTGAATGGCAGAAGAGCTGTGATGGCAGAGCACTCCAAAGGAATCTGCAAGACCTCCAAAGGGCTGGCACACCCCCCCAGCCCAACCCATACTAGACTGGATGAGACGCTCGGTCTTGGTGATGGTGCTGTGTGCCGAGCCATCGGCTGACTGAGTGCTCTGTGTGGTGGTGGTCTCCGTGGCGTGGCCAGTCCTTCCTGCCACAGATTGGCTCCTAACCTCCTGCAGCCGCTGGTCCCGCTCCTTCTCCCGCTGGTCTGCAAATACGGGTGGGAGATAGCATCAGCAGCAAGGGGGAGTGGTGGTCATGGTTCCTGCCACACCAGGGGTCCTGCAGCTGCTGCTGGCCCACAACTGGCTCATGGGAAGGGCGATGTCCTTGGCCTCACAAAGCCAGGGGGGCAACAGAGGACCCAGAATGCACCCTCCTGCTTCTCTGTGGTTGGACAGCCCCACTTCAGCACCCTATATTGCCACCAGCACTACTCTGACCCCAGCAGGGGTCACTATCCCCAAGTACCTCTCTTGCGCTGGCGCAGCTCCCGCATGGCGTTTCGAATCAGCCGTCGCTCCTCAAAGTCTGTTGTCCGATCCAGCTGCAGGAGAGGGAATTCATCATCAGTCCTCTGCCATCAGCTCAAGGTCACTTTACTTTCCTGCAGGAACCCAAACCAGAGGAAGAGGTACCATCTTGTCCAGAACATCCTCATCCTCAATCCTGCTCAGTTCCTCGACGTTTAGCTTGCTCCTTCTCTCCACCTCCCTCACTTGCATCTTCTCCATGCCGTTGGGCAGCTCTGGTTCCAGCCTTGGTGCCTGGTGCTGCTCCACCTCTTCCGGCTCCATCTGCAAGGACATCACTGTGCAGCTGGGCCCCTGCCAGCTTGGCCACCCCACTACCTCTTCTCAGGTTCTCAGGGTCCAGGCCCTCATCACCCTGATACCTGCCCGATGCTAGAGGGAGGTGAGGACCCTGGAGAGGAAGTGCCACATGTGGTGTAAGTGCCATCAGCTGGTGGGGCGCCGCAAGCATCTGCAGCACCCAAGGCAGGCAGGGGAGCATAACTCTCTCCTGCAGCACCCTGTGTCCCAGGAGGGCCCAGCAGTCCCTGACCTTCTCCCAGTCTGGCTGCCAAAACATCTCCAAATCCTCTCTGCTCCGTGGCAGGAGGTGGCTGGGCCCCACAGCAGGCAGGGTCTGCCCAGGGCTCTGGCAGGGCAGTGGCTGTCACCCAGCAGTGGGCAAGGTGCTGGCAAGGCGCTGGCAAGGCCAATGCGTGCCATTAGCGGCACAGGGATTTCCATGGAATTAAGGGACTCAGTGTAGAGAAGAGCTTGTGCAGGAGATCAAGAGCCTTCCCCCACATCCTTGCCAGGATCTAAGCCAGTTTGGCCCCTGCCCGAGCACAGCCAGGATGCCAAGTCTCTTTCAGCACGACCCCCCAGCAATGCAGGGCAGGCGGTGGGCCAGGCCCATAATAGGGCACAGAGGCACCAGAGATGACAGAGTGGGGCCAGAGCAGCCCCGCACACACCTGGCCCCATCCTGCATCCTGTGGTCCAGTAACCAATCCATAGCAAAGCTGTCGGCAAGAGCTGACGCTGGCCACCTGTGCCTGGTGCTGTGGTGGAGGCAGGACAGCTGCCTGTGGCCTCCCACCTGGCACACCGGGAATGTGGAACAGATGGGTGCACAGCCCCGCCCCAGTGTGCCCAAGGGGTGGCAGATTCCCATGGTGCCATGTCCCCATGCACCACTGCCACTCACGCCTTGTGCCAGAACTACAGACACCCCCAGGACCCTGGGGGCTGGTAACACCCTCCCACCCCCCTGTCATGAGGCAGGGTTGCCCACACTCACGCTGCTGTTGCTTCGGGAGAGGTGCAGGGTCGCTTGCTGGCGCATATTGGAGAAAGTGGGTGGATGGGCCACAGGGCCACTGGGCTCCTCAGTGCCCTCAAAGCGGGCGCAAGGGTCCTGTGCTTCCAGAAAGAGGGTGCTGATGTCCTCCCCAGGGAGCTCCTGCAGCCCTGGTGCCAGCAGATTGAGGCGACGGCCAAGGCGCCCCAGCTCTGCCCGCAACTTCAGGTGCTCCTGTTCCAATGTCTGCAGTGCCTGCGCCAGCATCTGCACTTGCTGCAGGGCCCACTCCAGCTGCCCCTCTGCTGCCCCCCGGAATGCCACCAGCTCCTGCCGCAGCTCTGCCAGCTCAGCCGCCCCAGCCTGCACCAGCCCCTCCAAGCTGATCCCCGGCATGGTGGCGGTGCAGGCACTGTGGCAATCCCTGCTCAGCTGTCTGCTGCCCTTTATAGGGGCCCGGGCACCCCCCCAGCTGGAGGCTGGCCCGCTCCCTGCCTGTGGGCTATTCTGGTCCCAGCAGCCGGGGGTCCCGTGTAGGGGTGCTGAGCCAGGCGCTACACTTGGCATCCGGCTGTGGGACCAGGTGGCTTAGCAAGCGGAGCCCTGCAAGCAGCCCCCCCCGCCCCCAGCAGCTGCCAGGAACAGACACCAGCCTGGGGGCTGTGGGACAAAGTGGTGGGGACCAGCCCTGACCACTGTAGTGCTGGGTGTGTAAAAAAGCCAACCACTGCTGTGTCCTTTCGCCCAAGTGCCTTCCCACTCTGGGCTGGCATCACCCACAGCACAACACCTCCAGTCCCAAGCTGGCATCAGTTCAAGGACCTTGGCCAGAGCATGGATTTCAGGTCTTCACACCCCCATGCTGCCCAATGCCTGCCCCAGGGGGAGCAGGTCCCTGCACAAGGGACACAGGCAGCACCCCACCAGCGAGAAGACATGCCGCAGTGGCTACTGCCCCCAGGTCCCTGCAGCCTGCTGGCCCCTCTGACTAAGCCCTACCTGGCAGGGCAGCCAGCACTGCTGCCTCATCCTCCTCCCTGAACACCGGGAGCATACTGGAGGTTGCGTCTTCTGCCAGGCAGCCAACAGGTATCAGACCTCCCACCTCAGCAGGCAGACCCACTAATACCTTAATGAGAGCTGACAAGTGCTCAGGCCAAGCCTGCCCAAGCGCATTAGCACAGGAAAGTCACCACACTGCAGCCAGCTGCCCACAGGCAGGACCTGCTGGCAAGTGTGGGCAGCACCTGTGGACACTGCCTGCCTCATGCTGACAAGGACTGGGCTGAGGATGGGGTGAAGCCAGTGGTATCACAGCCACCAGTATGCCACAGGCCATGCATGGGTAGTACCACAGCCACTGACAGTGACACAGGCCACCCATAGTGCTGTTCCGCAGAGGCAGCCAGGCGTGCGCGGGGCCATGAATGAGACAGAGCTGTGTTTGACATCCCAGCTCCTGCCAAGGCAGCACATGGGTGCCTCGCATTACCCTAGATGGGCAGGAGCAGATAAAAGCACTTGAAGGACTGCACACAGGGCTGTCTCCGGTGTGCACCCAGGCCCAGGGTGACCAGAGCCTGCTCTCCCCACAAAACACTGCAGAGGGGTTATTTTTCAAGTTTTTTTCTCCAGTTGCACCCAAGAATCCCTCCTGGGCGGGCTGGGGCTGTGGCCACTCTCCATTCAGGATGGCATAGCAGGAACAGGCCCAACCCACAGCTCCAGGGTACATTAGTGAACTTTGAGGAGTAGCTCCCCTCCAAGGCAGGCTCCCCAGAGTGATAGCCAAGGTCCATCCCCAAGAGGAAAAACAGAGGGGTGGTTGGCGATGGGTTTTTCCCTGAGCTGCTGCCACTCTTAAAGGTGTTTAAAACAAAGGGAGACCCACAAAAGGCTCCTTGTCCCCCTTGCCCATCTCCCCAAGTGTCCGGGTACATGGTGGCAGTCCAGAGTGCAGGGGGCTCATGTGAGGCTGTGCAACCACACACAAAGTCCAGAGTCTCTTGGCGAAAAAACCTCACCAAAACAAACGCACGAATCAAAACCAGACAGAGCCTCTGGAGAGTGTTGCCTGCACTAACCCCATGGTCCCTGGTCCCCACCCCAAGCCCTGGAGCTGCCAGGCAGTGCATGGCCCCACAGACCCCAGCCCTGCTGGGCACTCACCTTGGTGACATTGCTGCTGACACTGCTAATGTTGCAGATGCTGCTGACACTGGTGGGGATGGTAGTGATACGGATGGGGGTGCCTCGCAGTCCCAGAGTCACCTCTGCAAGGGGAGCAAGAGGCATGTGGGGTCTCAGCCCACAGGCTCAGCCCCACATGGGGAGTTGCTCTGGCTGGGCTATCTGCTTGTCCCACACATTCTGCCCTGGCAGGGACCACTGAGCTCTGGCACAGGGAAAGGGCTTTGGGGACAGGCAAGGGATGAGGAAGTCGAGACCCCTCACTGCCCTGGCTTATCCTCCCCAAAGAAGGGACTTTCTGCAGTGCTCTAGCTGGACCCAAGACCCCCTGGTGAGAGAGATGGCCACACGAGCATCCTGAGCCAGCTACATCTGCAGGCAGACAGGGTTGGGGCAGGGCTGGAACAGACACAGCACAGCATGGGCTCCCCTGAACAAGCAGGTCAGTGGGGAGAGGATGGGGCAGGGCTGCAGAGGCAGGGCAGGGATTGGGGAATGACCCCAAACACAAACATGGTAAGACAGTGGGGCTGGGGAAAGGCTGAAGGACCAGATGGTCTCCCTGAACTGAGATGTCCCGAGCAGGCTGAGAGTGAGTGCTAAAGGATGAGGGCTATCAGGCACGCTCTGTTCTTCTGGAAGCACCTGTGCTCAGCCTCTGGGCTTCCAGCACTCAAATGCCACTGCCGACCAGCACCCCCCTGGCCTGGCTCAGCCTGCCTGCCTCCACCTGCCCATTTATGCCCACCATCTGTCAGTGCCCAGCTGCCCACTGGCACCCACCTGCTCCACTGCCCAGCTGTGCACATGCACAGTCCCGTAGTGCTTACAGTTCTGCTGGTATCCATTCCCCTGCAGTGCCCACCTTCCTGAGAGATCCCCACCTTTTCCAGTCCCACCTCCCTGCATGACACCCATGCCCATCACCCCTACAGTGTCAAGCCTCATGACAGATGCCACCTGCCCACTGGACCTGTCCTCTGCACCCCGTACCCCATCAGTGCCCACCTGCCCGCTGGCTGCCGGGGGCGGCCGTGATGCGGGGCGCGAGGGGCTGCATGCGCCCATCCTTGATCTCGATGGTGAAGAAGGTCTTCATGGCGTCGAGGCGGGGGCCGGCGGGGCGCGGGGCCGGGCGCTGCTCTGCGCCGCCGCC
>VZRN01000169.1:201956-266480 GCA_013397935.1 Dasyornis broadbenti
GATGCATGCTGCCCCCGCCCCTGGATGCCACCCCCAGCAGCCCCCTGGATTGCCCACACGATGCACAATGCCCTCGGAGTGCCTGACCATGCATGCAGCCCCACCACGGTGCCCAGAGGATGCATTGCTGCCCCCCAGAGATCCCAGCACTTCCCAGGGTGGTTGCAGCCCCTCAAAGCCCCTGCTCCCTCCCTCCACTGCCGCCGGGTGTTTGTGCACAAGGATGGGAGGGAGGGAGGGAGGGAAGGAGGGGTCCTGGGCAGGAAGCAAAAGTGCAGGTGGGCAGCCAGCAGCACCCTGCGGCATCCTGGCACTGCAGAGCTTTACACCTGTCCAGGCTCCACCGGGGGCCTCTCGCCACTGGGAAGCAGAATGGAGGCAGCCGATACCAGGATCTTACCCGTGGGGTCAGCCAGGCAAAGGGAGGAGGGCGTCAGCTCCCACTGGTGAGTATTCAGGCGAGCTGGGGTCCCCATTACCTCGTGGGTGGGCACTGATGCTTGGGAAGAGACAGGCCAGGGAAGGCATGAGACAAAGGGACCAGAGGGTGAGTATGGCACAGGTGCTGCTGCCATCCCCTCACCCCAGCATAGCACCCTGGGGTCTCCATCCCCATGATTCCGCATGCCCCAGAGCTTAGTACGAAAATCTACCAGCACTTGTAGGCTGCCCTGTACCCCAGGCTCTGCTTTGCAATGCAAAACCACACCGCAGAGGATGGTGGGCTCTGTGCCCAGCTGCGCAGTGGGGATACTTGGGGTGTGTTGAAAAGCTGGGATCACCACTGTGCTCACCGAGCCCTGGCACATCGCCTCTGGTGGGACTTTGAGGGCACCAAAGGGTACAGGCAGGGCTCTGCCCTGGGGCTGGGGTCCTTGATGCCCATGGAGGGAGGGAGCTCAGCCTCTCCTCAGAACCCAGGTTTGAGCCCCCTGTGAGGCAAGGGGGGTTGGGTCCTGCACACTTCCCTCTACCCTGGGGCTGTGCCATGCTGCCACCACCCCCCAGCATCTTCCCAGGGCTTCTTCGTTCCCAGGAGCCAGCAGCCTCCAGGGGCTCCTCAGAGGGATAGCAACCTCTGCCTGCAAGGGCAGCATCCCTGACCCTAGAAGCAGAGAGCTACTTTTTGGTTTTTCCCCATTTCCTCCTGGCACAGCCATGGGGATGGATTTCCCAGTAGGAAGAGGCAGCTGCTGGCCACTGGAATCCCTCGGGGCTGTGGGGAGGCCTTGCAGGGTGCTGGGCGGGGGTGGTCAGAGCCAGTCGTGCATAGCTCCCAGCCTTATTGGGACAAAGAATGCAAAAGGCCAGGGTTTGCTGCCGGCACCGATTCCCTTTCATGGCCCTGCAGCCACCCGGCCAGAGTGGGAGCCCTGGTAAACAGCCCGCCTGGCACCCAGTTCCCTGGCTGGGGTGGGACATTGCCACTGCTTGGCTGGGCAGCAATTGGCCCCCCAGCTAGGGGTGGCCTTTGGCCTGGCTGTTCCTGGCCCAGCACGCGTGGGCTGGAGTCATGTCCCCTGGCTGCCTGGGATGTACATGCTGCAGGACAGGAGAGCAGGGGTGCCCTGGGGTGGCACTACCCAGCTGGCAGGGGGCCATGGCTCTCATGCTGCCCCCCTCAGGGCAACACTTACCCACTGGTGGCCTCTCATGTCTCCCACCTGGCTCCAGCACCTGGCAGTGCACCCCGACATGAAGCTGTGGGAGGAGAAGGGCAGAGCGCTCAGCTGGGGGTTGCATGCAGTACCCCTGTTAAGTTGCCTTCACCCACAGACTGCCATCCCCTGGGCAAGGAGGGCAGCAGCAGCTCCCACCAGTTCTGTACCTGGCTGCCAGCACTGGACTGGCCTGAGATGGGTTGCTCCCCTCTGGGGCTTTGCCCCGCACTGGGCTCTGGGGTGCTGGCAGGGCTGCTCAGGTTCCCTTCCTCCCAAGCTCCGTGGGGCTGCCCCTGCTGAAGGTCCTCACCACCATCCTCAGGCTCTGGGTTGGACTCTGGGGCTGGCTGCGGCTCCAGGAGCACAAGGGTCCCTGAAGCCACAGCTGTGGGTGAGAGAAGAGGCTCTGCTCAGGAAGCCTGCAGCTGCCTGCAATGCATCCCTACTCCTGCAGCCCTTCAAGGCAGCCAGCTGCCTTGCCCACCATTGGTGAGATGCCCTATGCCCTCCATCGTCCTGCAGCTGGCCAGGCACAGCTCTGGTCCCAGGTATGCACCTAGATGGGGCTTTGCTGTGGGCATTCACGGGTACTCACCCTGAGCACTGGGTTTCTGGGGGTCTCCCGCCTGCTGGCTGCACAGTTCCTGCATAGTGGCTGGGACATGCTCCTGGTCCACCCCATCCTCTCGCTTTTGGGCCTGGGGAGAGCAGAACCAGCCCCGCTCCAACCTCTGACCTGGCCACCATGTCCCATTCCAGCCAGGGACACACAGGCTGTGGTCTCTTCCCATGCTATCCAAGTCCCTGCCTGCATGTTGTCGGGAATGGACAAGCCAGTCCCTGCACAGGGCTCACAGCAGGAGGCTTGCAGGGAGACAAGTGTCCCCACACCCCACTGCATCCTGTGGGCAGGGAGGGAGACAGTGTCTAGTGAAGGGAGACCCCAAACCTGCCCCATACCCCCAGCCCAGACATTCCAGGGCTCCATGATGCAGGGAACACCTAGTTTTGCATCAACCTGTCCCTGTCCATGGCACCTGCAGCTCTGCTTGGCAAATGATGAAATATTCTGGACACAGCACCACACACAGGTGACAGGCATGTGTCTGACACAAGTCTGAGCAGGGCCAGGTGTCAGCTAGGGAACCAGGTGCCAGTCCTGGCTTTGCCAGTGCTTCTAGTAGCACCATGATTCCAGGACAGGGACAGACGAAGAGGGGCCTGTACCCTGAGGGGGCACAGGGGAATCAGGCCGCAAACCCAAGGATGGAAATGGCCTTGGGTTTGGAGATATTAGCCGGACTGAGCATGACAGCCCTGTCAGCTGCTCAATGATGTCCCAGCTCAGCCAGGGCTTGGGAGCAGCATGCCAGCACATCCGGATGGGGAGGCAGACAGTGCTGAAAGGTGGCACAGGGCCACATCCCTTCTGCAGCTTCCTGTTATGGTCCTGGGGCAGGCAGAGGAAGAAGCAGGGCTGGACAGAGGCAGATGGGGGAACCCCAAGCCTTCTCACCCGGCTGCGGTTACACCCATTTCTTGTCCTCTTCCCACCCTCACTCTCAAAGGGCAACCCTGCAAGGCTGGGTGCAGAGATCTCCTACCACTACACAGTCTCTGTAGGGTCACCCCTGCTGCACTGATAACTCTGGCTTGTGCTCATTCCTTCCAACTCTGCCCACCAGCTCATCCTTCCCCCACCGAGAAAGCCCCCAGCTTCACTCCAGAATGAGCCCTGGCCCTCGAAGGCTGGCAGGGACAGCTGTCACAAGAAGGGGGACAGAGAATCATAGCTCCTACACATGCAAGGGAACTGCTGCAGGAGAGACGAGTGGCTGTTGCCTCCAAAGAGCCCCATCCCCAAGAACTGGAGCAGGGAGAGGTGTACCACATGCACCAAGGGGCTCCCAGATCCCCACCAGGTTGCATCCTTAGGAGAAGCCCAGAGGCACCCTGGCCTGAGGCCCCAGCCCCAGCTCACCATTGCTGGGGCCATGCTGGCATAGCCCAGCCCTGTCCCCAAAAACCCCAGCTCCACCTGCCTCAGTCCCTTCGGGCAGGCAAGCACAGCTTGCCCAGGGCTCTGTGCTCCAGACAGGCTGGCACAGGAGCTGCAGGAAAGAGTGAAGTCTTGAACAGTGCCACCCTCTGTAGTGCCCTACACACTCACCGCTGAGCCTTCAGGCTCCTGGGCAATGGGCTGCTCCGCAGCCTCCCTGTACCCACTCTCTTCTGGCCCAGCCAGTGCCGGCTCTGCACCATCCTGATGGCTGCTCTCCCCACTCCGGTCTGTGCCTGGAGGCTTGGTGCTGCCCTCACCACGGCTCTCTTCACTCCCAGTAAGGGCTGGTGTTTCAGCATTGTCCCTCTGGACAGTTTTCCCTTCTCCAGGTACAGTGGGGGGCTTGCTGCCATCCCTCCGGCTGCTCTGCACATTCCCAGCCAGGGTTGCGGCTGGATGGGAGCAAAGATGGTGTTCAGGAAGGAGTTACCCACATCCCGGATTCTCCAGGACATCCACCCCAGAACATGGGAATGGTCCCTCACCTTCAATCTCCTCCGCCCGCAGCTTACGGATGGCAGCTCGGATCAGCTTGCGCTCCTCATACTCACCTGCTGCTCGCAGCTGCAAGAGGAAAGGACCCAGGAAAGAAGCAGGGTCAGTCCTGGCACAAGGTCCATCCTGGCAAAAGGTCTGCCCCTGCACACGGTCACTCACCAGTTGTGTCAGTTCCTCCACGGTGGTGATGGCTTCGAGCTGCTCAGACAAGGCGGCCAGGGCTGCCTGCTGCTCCTCCTCCAGGCGCCGGGACCTGAGCAGGGTGAGAGCAGACACCGGCTAGGAGCTCTCATTGGCACTCGGGAGCAAAGTCCGCTTGTGGGCAGCTGGCAGATCCAGGGAACAGGCCCTACCATGTGCCATGTTGCTCTGTGCCAGGCTGCTCCCACCCTCATGGTCACGCAAATCTGTGCCAGCCACAGTGGGGCCAGGTACCGCAGCCCCCATCTCCTACCGCAGAGGCAGGGAATGACCCAGCTCCCCACAGGACTCACTGTGGCCAATTCTCCTTGTCGTCTTGTCGGTGGCTGCTACGCTCTGGGCGGAAGCGCTTAGATGCCAGAGTCTCCTCGTCCCGCTCCAACTCCTGCCGCTGCAGCTCCCGGATGGCGGAGCGGATGCGGCGCCGCTCGGCCAGGTCCAGTGTGGCCTCCAGCTGGATGCACAGGGCAGGGCTCAGCACTGACTCCAGCCACTGAGCTCCTGTCTCAGCCCTGGTGCTGCCCTCTGCCAAGCTGCTGTGAGCTGCCCACGCTCTGGACAAAGGGGCTGTCTGTTTGTGGGACCCACGTGCCCTCTGCATGCTGCCCGGCACTGCCAGGCCCTGCGAGAAGTGGGCACGGCCCCCCCCCGGGGCAGGATGCTGGGACCAGCCATGGTGAGGAGAGGCTGCCATGGTGGCACTGAGACCTTCAGGCATGTGTAGGTCAAAGAGACAAGTGTGTGAAATGAATGCCCACCAGTGTTCCTGCAGCCTCCAAAGGTTGGTGCTCTGCAGCTCTGCCCCTCTCAGTGCCACCAGCTTTGGAATGAGCCCTCCCACCCACGCCAGTCCCTCCAGCAGCAAAGGGACAGGAGAGCCCATTCTCTTCCCATCTCATGTCCCCCAGGAGGTGTTGGTTGAAAGGGTCCTGGCATCCCTCCAAGGGGTCATCTTGGCCACTCTGTAGCCCACCCCACTCTCATCCACTGCTAGGGCATGGCAGACGGCTCTTGGAGCGAAATCCATGAGTGGGATCTGTCCTAAATCAAAGTCCAACCCTTTATGTGTGGGAAGCACAGCAACAACTCCCCCACAAACGTCCCCCATGAACAACTCACAGGCGCTCCAGGTGCTCCTCAGCCCACCCAAGGCCATCACTTGGCATGCACACTCAGAGTTGCTCCCCCTCTTCTAGGTCAGGTCACAGCCCAGCCCAATTACCAGCTCCAGTTTTTCCTGGGGGCTATGAACACACCCCCTAATGAGGAAGAGGCAGAAGGCAGCCAGATCTGCAGTGAAAGGCCAGCCAGGGCAGGCATAGTCCCACTATCCTCCCACTTGTCCTGCTGTGTGACATCAAGACTGCCCTGACACTGGGAACCCAGGAGGTGATTTCCCATGGAGCTCGTTAAAAATAAACCAGCTGCTGTCAGCATCAAGCCCCATCACACTGGGAGAAGTCATGGCTGAGCCACGGGACAAGAGCATCAGTCCCCACCCTTCCTGTCCCATGGGCCACTGACAGGCCACCCACCCAGGCTCTCTGGGTTCCACTGCAGCAGGGATCCAGGGTCAGTCCCTTGATTGGACCTGAACCGAGCCACACTGGGGGCCCCAGACCACCACCTGTATGCAGACCCCTCTGCAGAGACCCTGAGAAGCTATTGCACTTTGCCATCTCTGCTTGGAGTTTGGGGATATGGGAGGGTGTTTCCATCTTAGTGAAGCCAGCAAGCACAGAGCAGGCACAGAGAACCCGTGTGCCACTCCAGTGGCAGCTAAAACTGTGGTCCTCCAACCCTTGCTAGCCATAAAGCCCAACTGAAAGTATTATCCTTCCCCAGCTGAGAAGATCCTGGTGGCTGTGACTACCAACCCCTAGGGCAGACCAACTTAGAAAATATAGGCAACCTCTTGGGGAGATGCCTGGAGCCAGGGTGCCCTTTCCTTCCCACCCCAGCACCCACCACCATGCCAGCAGGCAGTACCATCCCTTCCAGCATTCTGGCTAGAGCTGAGGCCTGCAGCCCCCTCTGGGCTTTTATCCAGAGCAGACACCTCTGCCACCACAAGGCCAGGGAAGCGACTGGGAAGAGCAGCAGCCACAGTGCTGCCAGAGCAGTGGGAGTGTTGGAGAGAAAACCAGCCCCTCCATCCTCATGGGCCTCTCATTTCCCATTTGTCCCAGATGGTTGCCGGCATCCCAAGGATGCTGCTGCAGTGGGAGCACTACTGCCAGGACAAAGGCATGATCCAGCAGAAATGGCAGCCACCCTGGCCAGCTGGGAAGCCCAGCTCCCTGCACACAGGGCAGGATTGATGGGCTGGGAAGTGGTGGAATCTGGTTCAGCTCAAAATGAGGGGCTGAAAGCAGAGCTTTGTGGTAAGGACAGCTCTCCCCGAAGCCATCCAAAGGCTTTGAGGACAGGAAAACAGTCCTTGACTGCATCCTGGGTGGCCAAGATCCTGGCCCATCCCTAAATAAGCTGCTGGCAGTGAGTGGCTTGGCCCCAGCAGCTGGGTCAGAGCAATGGGGAAGGTGAGGGAAGGGAGGAGAAGGCGGCATGTGCACAGCAGCTGCAGAAGTGGTGAGTGCCAGGAAAGGGGGACACAATGGGACACCAGCCCTGCACACCCTGGTGCAATGAACACGCTGGCACCTGCATGTGCTCTGTGGCACCCACCTGCCAGCCCTGGGGTCTGCCCTACCTAGGAGGCTCCAGCTGGAACCTCCCCTGCACCCAGGTCCTGGAAAGCTTCTCCTCAACAGGACAAATGGCAAGGCAGGGAAAAATGCCTTATTCCAAGCCCACGTCAGCAGGGAGCTGGGATGAGGCAAATGAGTGGCTTTGGAAGCTCTGTGGCCGGTAGCAGGGTAAAGCATGCCAGAAACCGCAACAGCTCGGGAGGGACTAAGGGGCCCAGCCCTGCCAGCACAGGCAGGCTCAGGGATCGGCACTTGCTGGGGCCCCATGGGCCCTGCCCAGCTGCCAGCAAATTAATGGTTCCAAGCAAACACCCTCCTCAGCAAAAGAAGTGCCTTTGTGAAAGGGCACTGGCACAGCATCCATAGGCTACTTTCCCACTGGTGCCCAACACAGCACCACTCAGAGTACTGGCACGGCGGGCAGCTCCTCCAGGAGGGCTGCAATTATTCCTGCATCCATCCAGCTCTTTGGAGTGTCTGAGTACACAGCACTTTACAGGCTGGAGCCTGGCCACAGGGAAACCACTCTGGGACATCGGATGAGCCTGGTACAATCGGATGAGCCTGGCACACCGAGCACCTCCTACGGCCCCAAGCTTCACTGTTTTCTTTGGAGAGAGCCATGGCGAGCATGGCTGCCCCCTGGGCAGAGGAAAGCAGGAAGGACACTGGATGGCAGGGACATGGCAGGGATGCAGCACTTCTCAGGGCCATTAAAGATTTGCCAAAGGCTACTGGGTATAAGAAGAAGGGGACCTTCTTATAGGCAGTGACTTTCCTAGCTCACCCCTGCCCTGCCACTGTCTCCAAAGGTATTTACATCCTCCCTAATTAAACAGGCTAAGATTTGGAGGGGCTGGGAGAGGGGAGCATTCCCAGTCCAAGGCCAGCAGACCTCAGCCTGGAGCTCAGCATGGCTGTGAATGCTCAAACTGTCCCTGCTTCTGGACATCCACCTAAGGGCCACCCTGCAGCAGCACCCACCCCATTCACCCCCACAGCTCCCTCCTCCGGCTCCTTCAAGCACTTGGTCACCTTTATGCTGCACCATTCGTTCACCCCAACTGGCCTCCCTGGGACTGGGATACCAGTGGGAAGGGGAAGCTGGGAGAGAACCATATGGATGCCTATGGCAGGAGTTGCAGGGCAGAGGCTCCCTGCCAGCTCCCAGCCCAGCCAGCACAGGGGTGAGGAGGCTGCAGGGACCTCCTCAAGTCCCCCAGCCTCCTTCTGCCAGTTTCTCTGGGGACATCAGATGCTGCTGCCTAGACGTCACTTTGCTGGGAGAAATGAGTAGAAGCAAGGCAGAGTGGAGGGCTGGGGAAAGCAGAGAAAAAGGGAGGAAGCAGTGGGAGAGGCAGTTTTCCCTTATATGGACTAATCCTCTTCCAACTGAGTGGAGCCAAAACCTAACCAGAAGAAAAATAATTCCTTCCCTGCCTCAGCTCAGAGGAGGCTTTCCCCAACCTGTGCCACACAGCACAGGGAGATCTGGGTCACAAGCACGGTGCTCTAGGGAGGCAAAGCCCCAGCAGGTCAAAGAAAAAACCCCGACAGAAGCAATGCTTGCTGCAGGATGAGATCCACCTCCCTGGGCTGGCCAGAGACCAGGAATCCACCACCACTCCTGGGGCTCCATCTCAGATTGGAAACCTCGGCTGGGACATGGCAGAGCTGAAGCATTGGCAGGATGGGGAGACAGCCCGACCATCCCAAACCTCTGGATGGGAGGTCCATTGGCCCTGACATCACCCCACGAGAAGAAAGTGGGCTCCTCAGCTCGAACTACGGGCAGGTCTGCGTGTCGTCACTCAGAGCTGGCTGAGGGTGGCAGGAAAGGAAGCTCCGCCGGGGGCAGCCCCCGTGCCGACCCACGGCACAGTCCCCGCTTCCCGCCGGCATTCCGACTCTTTCCTGTTCCCGCAGACCTGCCTTCCCGGCTCACTCAGCTTCCTGCTGTGACCATTCCCCAGCGCTGGCCCGGGCCACCTCGGCTCAACCCCCGGAGCAGCCAGCACAGCTCCAGCCCCGGGCCGGGGGCTCCTGTGTTTGCCCAAAGCCGGGCAGTTGTAGAGGCTTCCCGGGACACCAGCCCCGGCTGAGCATCCTGAGTCCCGTCTTCGGGACATGGAGGCCCTCGTCCTCCAGAGCCCACCGGCCCCGGCAACGCCTGACTGTGGCTCTCGCTCCTGGGGCAGTGCCCGGCCGGTGCTCCAGAAGCCACCGCGCAGGAGGGGATGGGATGCAAAGCCATGCGGGCAGAGCCCAGGAAGTGCACCGCGCCAGTCCCCGCAGCGCGGGAGCCCGCAACGGGAGAGTGGGGAACAGGGAACTATGCCGGCACCGGGTAAGGATTTCCCGGGATCCACCGGTCGAGAAGATGGAGCCGAGACAGGCGGTACGGCCGGGCACGGTTGCGAGCAAAGGGCCAAGCGCGGCCAGAGAGGAAGGGCCAGAGCCTCCGGAATCACCGGAGTAGAGCTCGTGCTAGAGCTCACCCCGGCCCAGAGCCGGACCCGGGCCAGCGCGGGCCCTTCCAGATGCTGCCGCCCGAGACCAGCGCTGGGTGTCCAGCGCTACAACCTCTCCCAGACATGGCTCCGGAATCCCCTGGCCAAGCGACAGACCCGAGGCCCGCCCGGTCCCGCTCTGCCCGCGCCTGGGACGGCCGCCCCCGGCCCGGAGGATTCAAGGAGCTGAGGCACTTCCAGGCACGATCCGAGCCGCCGCGGGCGCGTACCGTACCCCGAGCCCCGGAACCACCGCGGAACTCACCAGCTTCCGCAGCGCTCCCTCGTCCATCCCGAGGAGGCTCTCCTGGGACATCCTGCCCGTCGGGCCGGCGCTCGGTGGCGGCCGAGACAACAAAGGGCGGCCGGGGCGGCGCAGCCCCGCGCTCGGTTTCGGCTGCGCTCCCGCTCGCCCCACCCCGGCTCCGCTCCACTCCCGGTCGTGCTCCCAGCAGTACAGCACCCCCGCTACTTCTCCTCGCCCCGCCCCGCCGGCGCCAGCCCGGCCCCGCCCCGCCCCGCCCCGCCGGACCAGCGGGTCCTGGATCCCGATGCCCAGCCCGGCCCAGGCTCCGTGTACCGAGACGAGCCGCGGTCCCGTGCCATGCTCCGGGGTTCTGCACTCATTCCGTCCCGGTCCCCACCCCGGTGCCGGTGTAGCAGAACTCGGACCTGGCGCGCCGTGGGTGGCACCCCAGGGTGTATTGGTGCCCACAGAGTGTCCCCGAGCCCAGCCCGAGCGCGGGGATTCCCCGCTCACAGGATCTGCTGCGCCCCTGGTTTGCGGCATGCGGGGCAGAGAGCCACCAGCACCTCCTGCCCAGAGGCCTTCCCCACCACGCCCGGGGGATCACACCATGGGATGCCCCTGCATGCACTGACGGGCTCCCTGACACCGCTGCAGGATTAATGCCCAGGGCATCCCCAAAAGCCCTCCACCTGCGAGGGCTCCCTGGGGACATGTTGGCTCCCCAAAATGGTCCCACTGCTCGCTCCAACTCAGAAGCTGCTTGTGGTGTCCTTGTCTTTCCATCTTGTCCCAGGTCCCAGAAGGCAGTGCCAGGAGAGCCAAGCCCTGGTGTCTCGCTATCGGGAAGCTCCCCTAGACATCCTGAGCTTCCTACCTGCAGCTGAAGTGCAGCCCTGCTCGGCAGAGGATAAACTTGTTGGGGCTCCATCTTATTTCTGGGCAAAGGCCACAAGTATTCCCTGGAGAGGACTAAGTACCCGATGTAACCCAGAGGTACTGTGGGCTCTGCAAAGCAGGCAGCAGCCACCTGCTTCCAGCTCCTAGGAGAGCGGGAGAGGTGCTGCTCCCTGCCTTGACTGACAACTCAGAGACCAAGGGGCTTCTCCAGAGCAGGTCACTGAGATTAAGTTCACTGCTCCTCTGGGAGTTCCCAGCAATCTGGGAAGATGGATGGGATAGAGCTGGACCACAGCATCCTCTGACACAGGGAAGGACCCACCACTGTAGGCCAGAAAGATGGGGTGTAGTAGAGGTGCCTAGAAGGTCCAGCAGTTTTCATACTGGGAGTGTTATTGGTTCAGATGTCTCACTTCAGGCCTGTTTGGCAGGGTAGGTCTTCAGCTGCACTGGCATCCCAGAGCCCTCTGCTCCCCTAGGCTCCTCAGCAGCTCTCCACTCTCCAGCCCTGAGCAGCATCGGGCTCCACTGAAGCATGACAGCCCCTGCCCAAGCAACTATGCTAAAGCGAACCCCTACAAGCACTGTGCCCTCTAACACAGCATCTCCCTCAGCCATCACTTGCTGGATGATCCCTGCCGCAGAGCTGCCACACTGGGGTCTGGGTTCTGCCCTGCCCAGCATCTCTGCTGTCACACAGCCCCTCGGGGAGCAGGCACCTGCACACTCGGGGGTCTGTATCACTTGCAGCTCTGCTGTCACATGGGAGCAGGCACTGGCGCATACCCAGCTCACAGCCTTTGGGCAGCACAGCTGGCAGCAGCTCATCTGCCCTTGGGGTATGGGGGGGACTCCACTGCCAACCTTCAGCTGCTGAAGATACATCAGGTTTGTTCCCCAGCCCCAGCCCCTCCAGCAGCAGCACTGGGCAGGGCGATGGATACTGGTACGTGACTGGCAGTGTGAATGGTGGCCTTCCGACACGAAGCACCCAAAAGCAGAAGCATGCTGAGCTGTGTGGATAGAGTAGCCTTGGGTGCACAGCTCTCAGCATGTGTAGTGCCACTTATCCTGCCTCTGCTCTCACAGGTCTGCACCAGTCCTGACTCCATCACCCCAGGCAGTGACCCTGTCACATCCTCACTGACCCACTGCCACATCCCCAGGATCACCATCCACACAGCATACACAGGGCTCCCCAAGAGTGAGGTGGGCATGCAGCCAGCCAGGCAGACTCCAAGAAGACCTCCTTACTCCATGAAGTGGAGCAAGGAGAGATTTACAAGCCCCTCATAGATCCCAGGGCTCCAGCTCCAGGCCTGGCCCTGGGAGGGCTGCTTGTGGCAGGTGAGGGAGTGATCTCACTGACTTGCAGCAATCACAGCATGCTGTTGTGTGTTCTGTGCTGATAAAGGTGGGCATATCATCCAGTAAGATGGGATGAACCTGCACCAGGTGGCAGAGGCCTGGGTGGGTGCAAGGTCCTGGGGGCTCCCCCAGCTAGAGGACAAGTGCAGCAAAGGGAGGAGGGGCAAGAATCCTTTGAGTTCCCTTTGGGGATGCTAAACATAATGTTAAATACCAGTGATGGAATTTTATTGTGCAAGCATGTGTCTGAAACTGGTCTGGACACCTGCCTGACTCAGGGGTGAGACAATGCAGACAAAGCTAGGGATGTGACTGTAGTGCCAGGCAGGGAGAATTCAATCTCCTTTGGGTCATGGCTCTTCTTCTGGGCACAGAAGCACAGTGTGGGACCACTGTGTCCTGGCAGCACAGACCCACTGGCAGTGCAGGGCTGCACAGGCTGCAGTGGGCAGAGGAGGGTCCTGGGACCCCTCTCTTCTTCCTCTTGAAGCTTTCCTGGCTTCAAGCCTCCTCTCCTGGGAACTTCTGACACCCACACACCTGCGTCCATCCGACTGCCTGCACACCCAACACTTTGTGACTGCTCCCAAAATCATAAATTGGCTTGACCTAGCTGGCATCACTCCCAAAGGAAGCCAAGGAGGGGGGACCTGTCACCCCAGGTGGATGTTTGGGCCAGGCACTCACTCCTGGAGGGCCAAAGCAGCAGGATGAGCTCAGGGAGGAGCAGTAGAAGGGGGAAGAAGAAGGGAAGGAGAAGAAGTACAGCTCTTGGCTTCACTGCACTGTGCTGTTCACCCATGGCACGCACATGTAAAGCCTGATGCTGCCAGTCCTCTGTATGCTGACACTCAGGACAGCTCCCATGGAATACTATGCTGTTATCAACAGTGACATCATGGTGGTTGAGTTTTGGAGCTCTCAGACCCACTTCCCAGGGCCCCCCATGGCAGACCACTCTGGTGGTGCCCAGTTCCTCTGGGCAGGAGAGAAACTCCTCCAGCTGCTTGGGGCTGCAGAGGAAGTTGGGCTCTCCCTGCCTCCTCCTCCTCCTCTCCCTCCTGAGGACTGCAGCCTTGAGTGTGATGATGTGCCACAATCCTCCTGGACAGTAGATCTCTGGGCACTATGCAGCTTCTTTAGTTCAGAGACTGGCATAAAAAATAGCCAAAGCAGCAGGACCTGGGGTGGGTGTAGTGCTGTGCCTTCTCAGAAAGATGGCAGAACCTGGGCATGGGCACACCCCAGAGTTGGGTCACGGACAAGAGATGGATTAAGGACTGCCCTTGAGTGTGGATGGAGGCTGGGCAGCACAGAGCTGTCAGGGTGATGCACAGGAAGATGTCCTGGGACACACAGTGCAGCAGGAGGGCAGCAGTATACCAGCTGCGCTGCAGCCAGACCAGCCACAGAGAGCACCTGCCTGCACAGAACCAGTGCCACTTGCTTAGGACAGGACACTCATGCCCAAACACGTCCCCATTTCTCAGGCATGACTCACATCCTGCTGGGAGCCAGGGCAGGATCAGGTGTATTGGATCCCTCACATCCTACTGCTGGCAGGGGCACTGGGCAGCCTCCTACTTGCCAGGGGGGTGCTGCTTCATCTGGGATAGGAAGGAGCCATGTGAGAAGGAAGGTCCCATGTCTGGGGTGCTACATTGCCCAAGGAGGATCAGTGCTGCCATGTACACTGAGGGCTCCAGTTGTCCTACTTGGCTGGCCTCTATGGGGACCAGCACGCAGAAAACACACACCACTTCACTATGAAGCAATTTGCCGCAGGTGCAGATCTCGAGGGCTGGATCTCTATTGTGCCTCATAACCTGCACAGAGGAAGACAACGGGCAGGTCTGTCCATCTGTCTGCAGACTCTGGTCTGTTGCTCATGCTGGTACAGAAGCCATGCTGGTGAGGGCAGCACTGCCCTGGTGAGGGTGGCATACCCAGGGGCTCAGCCTGCTCAGGGCATGCACCTTTGCTCCTGGTAGAGCCTCTCCAGATGATGGATCCACACTTGAGGTGCTGGGTTAGCACCCTTCCTGCCCATGCCTGCCCCGGTCCTGCTCAACTCCTGCTGTGGGGGCTGCAGCACAGGGGCACTGAGCTCCTGCCTCACCACAGCTTTGGCTAGCAGAGTTAAACCCCAGATCAGTGAATCCATTTCCCTCCACTCACCTTTGGCCCCTTTCCTGTGCACAATCCCCCGAGGATCCTGTGAAGCGAGCAGTCTGTCC
Source organism: Dasyornis broadbenti (assembly GCA_013397935.1). Lineage (NCBI taxonomy): Eukaryota > Metazoa > Chordata > Aves > Passeriformes > Dasyornithidae > Dasyornis > Dasyornis broadbenti. Next base: position 216,349 of record VZRN01000169.1, read on the forward strand.
CATTCCCTGCCCTGACACAGGAGTCAGTGGGTCTATCCTGCAACACCACCACCACGAGCGCCTGGATCTGCTTCTGCTGCAGTGCCTCTGACACAGCCTGCTCCTACCTGGGCACCTTGAGTCCACCTTGCCTGTGTCCCCAAGGAGCGGAGAAGGAAACTCTCTCAGTATCCATCACTGTGGGAACCCAGCAGCCCAGGGCACTGCACGGCACCACCCAGTGCAGGATGTAGCCACAAGCAGGGCACCATGTCTGCCAGGAGCAGAGGGAGGCCGCAGGCAGAGGCTGCTGTGGAGTTAGCATCTGCTCAGGACATGACTCCCCAAGCTGCAGCCTGCTCCCTGGCAGTGGGCCCAGGGGACTGGAGAGCTTGAAAACTGTCAGGACCTTGGTGTCAGCATCTCCAGCAACCAGAGGTCTGCCAGCCCGCGAAGAAGAGTAGGACTTCCCTGCTGTATGCTGGCATTTCCAGATGGATCTGTGCATGGCAACACATTTACCCAGGCTAAGCACATGGTCCCTGTCCTGCTGCACAGCCGCTGCTGTCAGTACCTGCAGAGGCACTCTGTGGCATCTGAACTTACCATGGAGCTGTGCCCCTGCTCAGCTGGCACTGGCAAGCTGCAGAGTTTCCCCTCCAGCCTGCCCAGACCTCCAAATGTCCCTTGTCTGACTCTCCTTCCTCCAAGGGGTTGTATCCCTCCCTCTGTGCTGACCCACAGGGCTCTCATCCTGCTTTTCTCTGCACCTTGAGAAGTGGTGCCAAATAGGGTCTTGGGGGGACCACAGCTCCTGGTCACCTCAGAAGCCCCACCTGGAGATGGAGAGAAATATCTCCATGCTTTCAGAGCAGAAGGAGGCTCCAGCTCAGCTGGAGCTCTGGGAGCCCACATGAAGCCCTGGCTGTGTGTTATGCTGAGGGAGGCTGCTTCAGTATTTCCACAGACAGGACATTCCTGAGAGGTGACCTGACAGCACTCCCCCCTCCTGCCTTTCCAATTTCTTTGTCACACTGAACGAACACAGCTCTTTTTGGCCTTTTTGAGACACCTCAAAAGCCCATAAATCAAAATGTTGAGATCTGCTGTGGCCCAGAAAGGAAGGCTTTGGAAAAAGAACAGGGGTTCAGAAAAGATGCCACTCCTGGTCACTTACCGCTAAAAACCCAGGCTCCAGACATTCTCCAAATGCTACTCAGCCTGGACAAGAGAAGGCTCTGGGGAGACCTCATTGCAGCCTTCCAGTGTTTAGGGGGGCAGATAGTGATTGGACAGGGGGAAATGGTTTTAAGCTGACAGAAGAGAGATTTAGATAAGACATTAGGAAGAAATTCTCCCCTGTGAAGATGGTAAAGCACTGGCACATTGCCCAGAGAAGCTGTGGCTGCCCCATCTCTGAAAGTGTTCCGGGCCAAGCTGGACAAGTCTTGGAGCAATCTGGGATAGTGGAAGCTGTTCCTGCCCATGGCAGGGGCATGAAATGAAATGACCTTTGAGGCCCCTTCCAGCCTGAACTATTCTGTGAAACATGCTAACCCTTCCAGGGCTTTCCCAGAAGACTAAAGCAGCCACCTGCATCTCCAAGAATCCTGCCTGCCAGATAGGAGTTAGGGGTTTTGACCACCAGGATGCTGGGGGGCAATCAAGGAATCGTTTTCCAGACTGCCCTAAAAATGGCTTCATTCACAAGCTGTATGTCAATGGCAAGACGACTCTTCTTGCAGCGATGGGTTTGGAGAAGGTCTCCCAAGTCACTGGAACTAGAGAGACCAAAGTGGCACCACTGTGCCACAAGCAAAGCCAAACAGACCTGGGTAGAAGCGGCCAAACCCCCCGGGCTGCCCAGGTCATCTCTGCAGCCTTGTGCCAAGGTAAACAGACTGCTTGTCCCAGAGCTGCGACACTACCTGCGTGGAGGGCGATGCAGCCCCAAGTGCAGGGGTCAGCAAGGCCCACACTCACAGGCTGGCTGCAGGCAGCCCTCGCTACAGGCACAATTTCTCCTCCAGGACTGAGGAGCTGGGGACAAGTCTTCCTCAGCACTCAGAGGTTGCTCTCTTGTGGTAACTGGCAGCGTGGAAACTGCATCATATGCACCAGTGCCACAAGACTCCAAGAAACCTGGAAGCTGTAATGTTATGGAGCACCTGTACATGACCAGACTTGGGATTTGCTAATGAGCCACATCATATGTTGACAAAAGACAGTTGGGTGTGTCAGTCCCAGTAGGTCATGTCCTGCCAACTGGTGGAAGGCCTGGCTGTGTGTCACACCTCTGGGCTTTCAGCTGCCTATGGTCGATGATGGCAGCTCCATGCTTCAGGACTACCATGTTCTTATGGATCAAGAAGATGAACCTTCATCTGCAGGTCTCTGGTGACACCTGTCTCAGGCAGGGGTGCTCCTGTCTCACCACGTGAACTATTTCAAGACCAGACTCTTTTCTGAATGTATTTTCTCCTTATAGTCACTTGATTTTCCACTGGGACAGTCACAAGGAATTAAGAAGGCTCAGAAAAATATTCCTGAGTATGCTCTTCAGGGCTGCTCCTCCCCAAGACCATCCTTCCCCTTGCCTGCAGCTCCTTGCTGTGTTCTCTTGCACTACCTGTCTTGTGGGCTCACTATGAGGAGATATTTCTTGGCAATGCAGCACTTTCTGTGTGCAGGACATCAGATGTTTTCCTAGCTTTAGTAAATCTCACTAGTTACTGTTCTTTTCCATTATTTTTATAGCTGCTCATAGATTTTTCTCGGATGCATAGCTTGCTGCACTATCAACATCCTTTTCCTGTTCCCTCCTTGCTTTGCACATGCTCAGATATGAAAGCTGTAGACTGGAGACCATCTGTGTAGTCAGCAATACTCTCATACCAGGGCATTGCTTCATCTTGTCTTCATGTCTAGAAGGCTTATGTAAGAAAGAACCGAAGAGCCATATGGTTGTGAGTCTTCCCTGCCCAGCTGTGACTCTGCCAACTCTTGCACTGGACTCCTAATCCTTGCTGCTATGCCTAATATACTGAAGCTGAGCTGTTGCACTAAAATACCCTGTCCACGCACAACGACATTCACAGAGCTTTTCACAGAATCACAGAATAGTCTGAGATGGAAGGGATGCAGAAGGATCATTGAGTCCAACACTTACGTGAATGGCCCATATGGGGATCAAACCTACAGCCTTGGTGTTATTAGCACCATGCGCTGACCAGCTGAGACTGACAGTACTCCATTCAGCATTTCACACAGTCTCCAATTAACTTTGGAGGTGGAAGATTAATTTATCCACTGCAAAGTCAATATGAACAAGTCCTTATCCTGCAGCAAAAGCTCCCACCAACATCCCCTGATGCTCTGCTGGCTCCCTGTGATGTGCTTTCCCACCCTTCCCTTTTCTGGCGATCATTCTCTTAAGTCCCAACTTCAGTCACTGAACTAGGGTCAACTGCAGCTCCAGCATGTATGGAAGTCACAAACCAAACCTTTTGACTCATTTACAACTGACAGCAGCATCCCAATCCAGCTATTGCCTTCCATGATATTCCAACAGCTGCCTCCCAGTCCAGCTATCTCCTTCCATGATATTCCTTCCCTCTCTTCAGAGGTATGATAGCACACAGAGAAATCTTAAAATAACCTTTCACAAAAATTCTGCCATTCCTTGCAAGTTGTGTCCACATTTGGACGTCCCTCTTGCTGTGTCTGATCCCTCAAGACGCTGCTCTGCCTGCCATTCAAATGGTGCCCCATTCCTGTCCTCACTTCAGCAGCTGTGATGCAGGACATAAAAACGAGCTGTCACAAAGCAAAGCTTCTCCCAATCACCTCGCAGGGTTTATGTTTTGTTTCTAACACCCACACATGTTTAACACTCTGCTTATCAGCAGGTTGTTGTTAAAAGGCTCCTTCTCTTCTCCCAGTACCTGTTAAGATGTTTCCTGGCCTCAGAGACACATGGTAAAGTGAACCAGCAGAATAATGAAGAATATAATCAACATCCAGCAAGACCATAAAATGGATCAAAGTCTCCATCTGATCTTACAAAAATTCCTCACAATTCTTAAGATGCTCCTACAGCAGACTTCTCAAACCATCCCATGGAAACACAGCAGGTACTTCCGGATTGGTCACTGAGGAAACACCACAGCACACCAAGAAGTGCTTGCTCAAGAGACACCCAGCTCCTATCTCTTACTGGCATCCCAAAAAGAAGTTGCACTGCAGGTCACCTGTCCGCACACCAGGAAGCTGGTGCCTGCTCATGCCAACAGCTACAGCCCAGCAGTCTGACCTCAGCTCTGTCACAAACGTGGGAGAGGGGAGAGCATGGCCAACCACTTGTGTGCTCCAATGGCAGTCCTGCCAAGGTGCGTCCCTCAGTGCAGGCTCACACTCATCTCTGCCTGGTGCATCTCCAGACCACGAATCCAGCAGACACCTGCGAACACCACAGAGTGTTCTCTGCAGGGTTCAGGGCAGGACATTGCTCCACAGCAGGGACTATGCAGTGTGCCTAAAACCCTTTCAGCACTATGAAACTGGCAACACCTTTGCCATCCAGGAGGAAGGAAAGCCCTTCAACAAGCAAAAGCTTTGGAGAACCTCAGAGAGGAGCTGGCAGGGACAAGTTCCAGTCATGACACTTGACCCACTCTGCCTGCTCTTCACCATGCTGTGAGCTCTAGGGGTCCCATGAGCTCTGAGATCACATGGCCTCTCTTCCAAGGGCTCCCTATTCCTGGCAAGTGCCCCCTTCCCTGCATAGCTGATGCAGGGAGGCAGGGAGGCTTGGCTTCTGCCCCCCAATTGTCCCATCCTTTTCCCATGTGTGCCCTTTCATACTCCTCATTGTCAGTGGATAAATCTGTCAGATGGAATGCTTTTCCCAGGATTAACTAAGGATAAATTCTTTTCTGTCCCTTGTTATGGCAGTAGCTGAATTAAGACCTTAGCTACGTGTAAACAGAGGGCAGAGTGGAGGGAAGCCCCCATCATGGCCAGAGCCTGAGCCACATTATCAGCAAAGAATTAAATCTCTGTGAGGAGGGGGAACGAAGTACTGTCTTAGAGCAAAATATTTAGATTCTGTGGAATATTGGCCAATTACAATATTTTTATTCAAACAGAACATTTATAAGAACACTGAAATAAATATCTGAGAACACTATATACCAAAGCCTTGAGTCATTCCTGATGCAAAAGAATTCCCTCATTTTTCAGGCAGTTTACCCGTTTAGGGTTTGGAGTTGGGATGACTTCTGGTGGCACTGAGTTGCACTGACAGGTCTGGTGGCACGTGTCCCTGCTGCCTGGAAATGGTGGAGCCCTCCTGGCAAGGGTCATCTCCCATTTTGAACCAAACAGCTGGGTGTGTTGGAGTGTGAGATGTGCTGCCTTGACTTCAAAGACCCTGCCAGCAGCAGCTTGGGGAAGGGCCTGCAGGCAGCTCTTCCTGGGAGGTGGGAGGGCAGTTTGTGACCTTCCTCTGTCTTTCAGTCCTGTGTGGAAGACTGCAGAGGGATGTGGACACAAATGAGATTCCTTACATGACCTTTTCTGAGATTCCGATGAACTGAGCTGCTAATTTAAACCACACTCACTGCTGCCATGTCAGGGTACTGGTTCAGATGCTGGAGGTCACATCCCACTGCCGTGGCTGCAGAAGCAAGGCAAATCACCCACAGAGCTCTAACAGATTTGGTGTCATGCTCCCGAGCTGATGCCCACCCTGGCCTCGAACAGCCCCACCTGCTTTGCTTTCTATTTTGCCCCCATTTCCCCCTTCCATAGGAACAACCTAGCCCAGTTCTTTCTCTCTCAGATCAGCTTTTGCTGATTTTGCACCCTTGTTCAGTGACTGCAGCCTTGGTGAGTAATCCCAGTCAGGCAGCACTGCTGACACTGTCTCTCACCCCTTTGTCTGGCTGTTTCTTGCTTTTTACTCAGCCCCTGGACAGGGGTGGCCCTCTTTGGCCTGGTAGTCACCCCCGCATTTAACCTCAGCCCAGAGCCAGACACCTCCTTGCAATTTTGCATACTGTCATTAACACTTGTATTTTCCTACATTTCAGCCACTGCCACCTGATGCAATACCAAAACTGACTTTTGACACAGTCTGGAGTCTCTCTTCATTGGCTTTCACCAATTCCACGTCAGTAGGAAAGAAGCCACCACCACGTTCTTTGTGAGCCCACAGATATTCTGCTCTTCCTTACATTAGGTGGGGTGAGGTTAGAAACAGTTTGGGAGAGGCACACTGGCAAAGCCACTTCTACAGAACAAAGTCCTTTGTCTTTTTAAAATATTATGCAAGACAAAGGAGCGGGGCTCAGGATGTATTGAACAAGCATGATGACATCTCTACACATCCTCCAAACTGATGGGATTACGTTGGATTGATGAGGACTGGTCAAACCCTCATGAAATGATCCAACTGCTGATAAAACAATTCCCAAGTTTGTTTCTCTTAATGAAAATAACGGTGTTTGGATGGAAGATCTGAGTGACAAGAAGAAACAATTTCAGGGTGAAGTTGCTGAAAAAATTACGCTGCCTCACAGATTCTTCTTTTTTGGCTTCCCAAGAACTTCCCATCTTCCTGATAGTCCCACCTCAGGCTAGTGACAGTCCCTGAAGGTGTCTACTGACGGAGTGCTAACAGCTTTTCGCTACAGTACTTTTGCTCCTTACACCATGTCTTGACTGCCAGACTGACCAGCTTCCTGCAAACCATGGCATTCCAGGGAAGATATTACACATCTGTGAAGTTCCCCTCATTCTCTCCCACCAAGACAGTCAGACCTTCATGTTGATGCTAGCTTCCTGTAAGGCAGAAAGGCAGTCCAGGGTTCCCATGCACCTTGTACCTCTCTAGAGCTAAAGCTAGGGGAGATAAACGCCTTCAGAGATGACAAAAGACATTTGACCCATGGTGGCATTCCCAGCACATGCTAGAGGAGCAGCTATCTAGTCACCACTGAGAGATTCTTTGATGGAAAGGACTGGCAAAGCCATGCTCTCTCCCTAGCACTCCCCAAGCACCAGATGTGGTGATACAGCTGTTCATCTCTTCATTGGTATCAGAGCTCAATCTACTTGGATGCTGCTTCCATGAGGCACCCAAGCAATTTCCATAAGCTTTTCACTACAAAAGTATGTTTTTGGTTGGTTTCAAGCTGCCAGACTGAAATTACCTGACCTGCCCATGTCAGGCACACATCCATCAGACTGGGTTAAACAGATGCTCTGAACTGGACCAAACCCACAAGTAACACAGTCCTCATATTTCAAATAGAGAAAACTATTTATTAATGAAAAAAATTAATTGTACTAGTTAGTCACCTTGTTAAGAAGCCTGCACACCTTCTTATGTTGGTTGAAGTCACTAGAAATGTCATGCAGTTAACAGTTCAGAGCAGAAAGCCTCCAGGCTTGGGTCCTTTTCAGCATCCTCCCCCTGTGGAAAATCATCCAACCTAGACCAAACTATCAATTTCTGACAATGAGTTCACGCTGTCCACAACTCTTTCAAGTTTGTGAAGAAAATTCTTGCAAGACACCACCATCGCTCCTTTTCTGCCATCTTCTAGTAGCCTCTTCTGCCTGTCACTCTTGCCAAGGCATGGAGTGTTTTCTGCGGTAGGCCTGAGGTGGTGACATAATGCTGTAACAGCTGTGACATTTTGTTCATGTTGTTAATTCATTAGTCAAACCTGGGCTCAGGGCAGCAGGAGCCTGACTGGTAGAGGAGGATCCTCCCCCTGTTCACCATTCCACTGACAAGTCACTCCAAGAATTGTCTCTCACCTAATTGCACGCCCTGCTCTCACCTAATCTTAACCCTTTCCACTTTTTTGCAAACTCATTTACAAAGTAATTTCTGACAGCCTGTGCCCATCAAGAATGGTACCTAGACTGAAATAAGGAATTTAAATCCACGACGTGACTTTCCCTGGAGACAAAGCATTGAACAGCTGGCACTTGGCTCTAGAGAAAAGGCCTCTGAACCGTTATGCTGGTACCTTCCACACGTTTAAGCACTCATCTTTGAACATCTTGCTCTACGTGTCTTGTAAGGACTGACACACAGGCTGTTCATAAAATTACTGTTCCAGAGAAGAACTGCAGGATTTAGGCCTCCCAACATAGGAGAAAAGAGATCATGAAAAGAGGTCTAACTTCATGACACTTGCCATGTATAATTGAAAGATCCAGAACTATTTAAATAAAGTTTGGGGAGAGAGTTTCCAAGAAAAAAAAGCTGCCCCAAAATAGGATAAATGTGAATTTCCAGTGGGAAGACTTCCATCTCTGAAGTCCTGAGAAATTTAGCAGTTTGCAGCAGTGGTACACAGGCCAAACAAGCCTATTATGTTTCCATCCACGGACAGAGAGGTTCCCATCAAAGCATAGCTCTGCCATGGCCAAGGCAGAGCTGTGATGTAATCCAAATGCTGTTTGCAAAAGGTGAATTGATTTCATTACACCCTGGGTCAATGTCTGGCAGCTCAGAGAGCCAGCAAATGAAGGTATAAATCTTTCAAGACTTGGGCAAGAGAGACCAAAGAGCAGAAGTTAGGAACATGTCTGAAACCTACTGCCAGAACAGCTATGGAAAATGTAAGAACTAAATTCTCACTTCACTTCTGTCAAAGAAAATGGAAAAAGATGTGGAACTGAACACCACCAAATGGTGAGATGCTAATGAGCAATTTCCTGCCTGGGCTGGCCAAATGAAATGGAACTGCAATGTAGTGATCTTCTACCAGATGGACAGGGCTGGCATCCAGCCAGCCCATTCTCAGAACAGGTCAGGTCCTATGGGAGCAGCAGGAAAGTGTCCAACTGCTCTGTCCACAGCACTGCAGTACTCAGATGATGTCATCAACCTCTCCAACAACAGGAAAGAAACATTGGTTCCTCCATGAAGGTAAGATGATGAGACAAAGCTCCTGGTAGGCACAGAGATGCTCAGAGTATCTAACAGGATACCGCTGATACGATGCAGAAGTTCAGGTTCATATTCCTCAGGAACATATATCTGGGTAATTTCTTTGCCTTTACACTGATGTGATTTATATTGCTTTTGAACATCTGCTGCTGGTATTGACTACAATGTGACAAAAAAAAAAGCTGAGCACAACAGATGATGCTACAATCTTTAATAGACTCATTGATTGTCATAAACCTAATGACACCTAAACACAGCTCTCGACAGTAATTTTCCTAATTCTTTCATGCAGTTTGATGTCCTGCTGTGGGCAGCTTTTCAGAGATAAGGCCTAAAAGAGCCACTGCACACACTCATGCACAGTGATTTTTTGATGCCTTCACAAGAACACACAGAGAAATCCCTGCCAGGAGGAATAATACAACTTGCTGGCCTGAACAGGCTAAACTGAAGGTAAACAGAGCTAAATGCTGTTCTGGGAAGTGAAATTCTCAGGCCAAAGCTGCAGACTTGTTAGCTCAGGCTCACACACCACTGGGGATGGGGGTCAAACAACTCAAATATGAAACTCAGGTTCTAGCCATTTACCAATCCTGAGTAACAGATTAAATTTAACTTTTCATCACATATCTTGGATACCATAGAATCACAAAATCATGGTATGGTTCGGGTTGGAAGATATCTTAAAGGTCACCTTATCACACCCCTGCCATGGGCAGGGACACCTTCCACTAGACCAGGTTGCTCAGAGTCCCATCCAAACTGATCTTGAACACTTGGAGGGATGGGGCAGCCACAGCTTCTCTGGGCAGCCTGTGCCAGGGCCTCCTCACCCTCACAGGGAAGAAATTCTTCTCCATATCCCATCTAACCCTGCCCTCTGGCAGTGGGAAGCCATTATCCCTTTTCCAAAGTCCCTCTCCAGTTCCCTTGGAGCTTTTTTCAGGTACTGAAAGGCTGCAAAAAATCACCTTAGATGCTTCTCTTCCCCAGGCTGAATAATCCCAATTCCCACAGCCTTTTTTTTTCTTTCTTTTTTCTTTTCTGATGAATTAAGACTTTATTGTTGGAAAATTACAAGATAAAATTAAAGTGCTTCTTTTTACCAATTAAACCTTTACCTTTCCCCCATTATGCCCTATAAATGAAGTGCCAAATAAAGTTTATCCTTTTTAAATCTGCAGTCTTAGATGTTTCATTCTTGCTGGACATTCTTCAAGGAGAAATACGCCACACCAGTTTCTGCAAAGACTGACTTCCTTCAGATTTTGGATATTTAGCTCAGATTCCTGTTATCCGAGACACAGGAGACACAGTCAAGCTGTTTCACTGATCATTTCAGAAGGACAATTGGGGGTGTTTTTCCACTGGACAACTCAGGTGCTCAGCAAAATATTCCTGACCTTCAGGGTTCCCGCGTTCAGGCTGCATTTGGGGGAGGCACGGTGTGCGCAGGACACAGGTAGGACAACCCCTGAGCTCAATCCGTTCACATTTCAAGATGAAACAAAGGCACAGGATTGAAGCAAGAATGTTTATGATTTTATATACCCTTTATATTAATGCTTTTTGGTAAGTACGGGCACGTTCAGGAGCTTCTCCTCGGTGAGTTTCCAGTCTTCACCAGCGCCGCTGGACCGGCATCCGCCGAAATCCGCGCGGAGCCTCCGTAAGTTCAGCGGCGAGCTCCTTCTATCCAGCTGCGTCCCGGAGTCGCTCCCAAGGTCCGGGACCGACGGGCCTCACCCGCTCCAACGTGACACCCAGCAGTCACCGCCAGTTGGTGGCCCCATCCACGCCGCCGGCCCCGCGGCTATCGGGCCTTCCCCGCTCCGGCAAGCTCGCCCAGGGCCTGACGGGGCTCTCCGCAGCCGGGGGGGCTCTGCCCTGGTACAGGTTCTCACCGCGCAGCCCGGCCCCACCACATACCCTCTCGCCCGCCCTAGGAGGCCACAGCGGGCGCTCCCGCCGCCCTGAGGCGCTCGGCTGCCGCTGGGGCGGAGCCTGGGCGAGAAAGGGGACCCGCACCGGGTCCCGGAACGGCCGCGCGCGCCACACTCACCCACCTCCGCCGCTCCCTCCCAGCCGCGCGCGCCCGTCACGCGGCGACACAGAGCCCGCATTGGCCGCGCCGGGGCACTTGCATCACGTGCCTCTTCTCGGCCAATGGGCGGCAGCCACGTGGCTCCGCCCCCGCGGACGGCCGTTGCGGTGTCGGGTGCGATCGCGGCGGGGACAAACGGGGGCTGGGTTTGGGCGGTCCCGCACCGCACCGCACCGCACCGCACCGCACCGCACCGCACCGCACCGCACCGCACCGCACCGCGAGGGTGCGGTGCTGCGCGGCGCAGTGGGACGCGGCATAACTCAGTGCAGCGCCGGCCGCCTACCCGGCGGGGGCCGTGACCGGTAGGGGGCGAGGAGGCCTCGAGGCGCGCGTGACCGCCTGTGCATGCGGCGTGGGCCCGGGCCCGGGCCCGATGGCGGCTACTGCCGCCATGTCTTTGGGCAATTACAGCAGCCTGAACCGGGCCCAGCTTACCTTCGAGTACCTGCACACCAACTCGTGAGTACCGGCTGTGGTGGGGCGGGCCCGCGGCACCCGGCCTGCTCGGGGCCCCGGCTCAGTGCGGTGGGCCTGGCCGAAGCCACGCGGGCCGGTGGGGCTGAGCGGCCCCCCTGCCCCCGGCCCGGGCGCCTCGTGGTCCCACCGGGACCGGCTGTTGTACCGCGGGCGGGTCCGCGGGCCACGGAGAGCCGATGCGTGGGGACAAGAGGCCCCGGGAGGAACGGGGAAGCCCCTCGGGTAGCCAGACCTCCACGGCCGCACCTCTGCGGAGCAGTGCGTATGCTGCCATGTCGGCTGCCATCGCTCTGCAGCATCTGGCTTTGTGTGTGACAGTGTTTTGCAGATTTATTTTCAACAGGAACATAATACTCTTCTTCCAGTCAGATTTTTGCATGTCGCCCGTGAATCCCCTAAAATAACACCTCTTGAGAAGAGGCAAAGCTATTATTTAAAATGAGTTTCTTCTGAGTGCATGTCTAGAAAATGAGAAACACCATCAGAAGGCAGTGCTTAGTGGGCTTAGGCACCTATCAAGACCTGCCTGCTGCTCCTAAGCTTTGTAATGCCACGTACAGAGGAAATGAAAGAGCTTGTTCTGCCTGAACTGGAAGAATACTGTGGAACCGCTTGGCATTGCTTCGTTTTGATTAGCTGGTCACCGACTTAAGATTGTCTGCCGATGTTACTGTGGAAGACTTGACTTACTGTTACCAATCAACAGAAGAACAAATAAAGTGCAGGTTTATCTTTCTGTGTCCTTTTTCAACATGTGAAGGATCACAGTGGTCTGCAGCAGTCTAAAGATGACACAGAAACATGGGCAACTTGGTTTCAAAGTAGATTTGTCTGGTTCTGTTGGTAATGAGATATATCTGCAAGAGCAGTCATGACTGATCTTACATATGCCAAGAGCATTATGGTCTGTTTATTTTCAGAATCAGGAATGTAATGGGCTTTGAACAGGGGAATAAACCTAGTAATGGCTCCATGTCACCTTTGGGTCTGCTTTCTAGCTTGGCTCGTAGCAGTTGCATGTGGAGTGAACAGTCTGGTGCCTGAAGATGGACAATACTGAGTCATGTTGTGGTGCTGTTGTTGATTTGTGAAATTCTCATGTCCAGCTCCAGAAGACAATCTTTTTTATGGATTAGAAGACCATGCAGATGATGGCAGTGCTCTGTCAGCGGATTGTGTTTGCCTGCAGAACTCCAGAACTGTCTGTCTTCATAAGAAGATAAAGCCTGTGCTGTAGAAAAGACTGAGTTGTTGCTGCTGCTCTCAAATATATGAAAGCTACTTCATGTTGCCAGTGTGCTTGCACTGCTGGTCTGCTTGTGGTGTGCTGCATGTCTACAGTGATACCTGTATCACCAAATTGTTGGGAGGAGCTGGAAGCTAATGCTTGGATAAGCCAAAGCCAGGACTTCTTGTCCGTCATGAACAAAGAGCCTTTTGAGGTTGTGGGCATCATTGCTTAAGTCAAATGCTTCCCTAAGAATGGCAATGGGAGTAATGGAAGTCATTTTAAAAACAAAGCCCCAAACGAACGCAGGACAAACTACCTCTCCTGCTCCTCCAGTAAAAAAATGAGAAAGAAAAAGAATTAGAACCAATCCCCGAATCAAAAGATGGCTTTTGATAGAGGAGACTGGTCTTGTGGACTGTTCGCTCTTACCGAGGAAGACCCTCCCATCTCAGATAAATTCTAGTTCAGTGCTGAAGGTGTTCTCGTTGTCAAGGAGGTGAAAATTCTTTCAATTGCAGTGAAAGACCAGCCATCTGGCTGTCGGGTTGCAGAAGAAAACCATGCCTTTTTTTCCCCTTCCTTTTAATACCTTCTTTAGGAAAAGTTTCCGTATGTCTGACTCAGAGCGCTCAGTCTGAGGTGCTTTACAGGAGACGGTTGATCAGGTCCCTGAGCTTGAGGACCTGCAGCAGATTTTTCCAATAGCAGCTTCATTCTTACATGTCTGATGGCCCGTTGAGTTGACCTTCCCGCATCTACATGAATCGATTCAGTTGCCATATTTTTTTTAAAAATAAAAATACCACCATGCTTCTCCGAGTGCTTTACTTTATAAATTGTTGTGTGGAGACAGACTTTTTAGTAAGTTCTGTAGTGATAGGACAGAGGGTAGCGGCTTTCAAATGAGAATGTAGATTCAGACAAGATATAAGGAAGACGTTCTTCCCTGTGAGGTTGGGGAGGCCCTGGTACAGGTTGTCCAGAGAAGCTGTGGCTGCCTCATCCCTTGAAGTGTCCAAGGTCAGGTTGGATGGGGCTTGGAGCAACCTGGTCTGGTGGAAGGTGTCCTTGCCCATGGCTGGAGGTTGGACTAGATGACCTTTAAAGGTCTTTTCTAACCCGTATGATTCTATGTTAAAGTTGGTTTAGATCCTAGAATGAAAATCATAAGCTCGTGAAAATTACATGTGCCTTGTTTTATGACTTCCCATAGCCAACTGCTTACCTTCACATTGGTTGTCCTCAAGAATTAAATGCTGTTACATTAAGATACTTCCAAGTTATTTGTTGAGTTTATGCCAAAAATATACATGAGACCAGCCAATTTGTGTTTGCATATTTTGAATATTTATAATAAAAAATTAAAGGAGTTTGTTAAAAGTTGAGGACCTGAAATTATCTTCTAACAGTAGGTAGCCTTTAGCTTGTGATGGAACTTGAGTGTTTTTCTGTAACTAGAACTGTTCTCGTGAATACAGTTGGAGTGGAAGAAAGGCCCTCAAATAGACTTCAGGATGACTCAATGTTGGACTTGAGGAAAACCGGTAATAACAGACCAACAATATCTCCCAAACTCCCTCTTGTGCCTTTTTCTGTGTTTTGGCCTGAAACAGAGTGCAGTACTTAGAGAATGGCTATTGTTCCTGACACATGTGCCAAAATACACCATTTTCCCAGATGTGACCTCCTACAGAAAAGAAGTGAAGTCTTCTGTCTCACATTAGTAATTAGGTACTTGTCTGCAGGGTGTAGAGACCAACTAGTTTCAAACAGGAGGTTCCTGTAAGAACTGCTCACAAAATAAGCTTTTCTTTCCTTGGGACGTTACTCCAAATGATTGTTTGTAGAGGTGTTTGAAGTTGGTCATGTTTGAGAGCCGTCTAACTTGACCTTTTGTAACCTATGTTTCAATAAATTGCCAGCGTTGGACTCCCCTGTTGTATTCCTTGTCAAGCCTCTAGTTCTGCATGGAGTTGGCTCAAATGGAAGTTGCACATTGTGGGATGGTCCAGGCCAGTCTGTGTCTACCAAGATGAGCTGTTGCTTAGACTATGGATTTTGATAATACTTTGCTCCCTTTGTGCTGCAAAGGGAGCAAATTGTACTGCAGTAATAGTTGTATTTTGAGTGCTCTGATGCAGGTTGTTGTTGCCTCTGATGATGCCTGTCATACGCTCAGACGTTTGCAGGTTACTTGCAAGCCCTGATAGACTTCTTTTTGCCAACAGCTTGTCTCACTTTTTAAAAGTTGTGTTGCAAGTAAAATAATCCCAAACTTTTTTGGGGACACGTGAGAAATTGTCACTAGTTGATCGTGATGAATGTGAAGTATTTCTGGCACTTTTGACTGTAAGACAAGACCATGGAATTTAAGATTAGTTGATTGAATCAGGCCAAATCACTTCAAGTGACGTCAGTTAGATATTGACAAGCATGTTGAAATTCATAAACTGAAGAGAAGACTTTCATAGTGGATATTCATTTTTGTTAGTGATAAATGGCTGGAGTGAATTTCATTTGCTTGTAGCAATGTTTCCCTTTGATCATGTCAGCATAAGAGGTTGGAGTTTTGGGAGATGATCAAGTTCAGTACCGTGTTGAGCTATGTAGAGATGTTTTGTCTTTCCTTTCTTATCATCTACAGCTGTGTTATCAGCTGTTTCGTTCCAGAATCTTTCTTTGGAAATCCTTATTTGTAGCTTATTTACATCTTTTCTTATTTTGAAGTATTCTTAAAATTGTGGAGTAAAAGCTGCTCATGAAGCATAGTTACTAGTTCTAAAGCATCTATTTGCTTATGGGTTACTTCCTGAATGAACTTCTGGGATGTTGACCTGTGGAGCTGAATGGATGCTTGTAAGCGCAAGAGAGCACTTGAAATCTGTAATCATCCTACATATCTGCTTATTCACCTTCCCAGTGGGATGGGAAGGTGAATCAGATGAGTAAATCTCATGGGCTGAGATAAGTACAGTTCAAAAATTGAAGTAAAGATACTTTAATAATAGGATAAAGAGGGACAGGAATAAACTCCAAAAGTCAAGTGACGCCCAATACAATTGCTCAGCACCTGCTGACCAATGCCCAGCCTGTGCCCCAGCAGCAATTGGCCCCTCCTGGCCAGCTTCCTCAGTTTATAGACTGAGCATGACACTCTGTGGTATGAAATATTCCTCTGGCTGGTTTGTGTCAGCTGCGCTGGCCGTGCTTCCCTCCAGCTTCTTGTATAGCTGACTGGTGGAGCCTAGGACACTAAAAAGTCCTTGATTTAGGGTATGCATGGCTTGGCACCAGACATCGGTGTGTTATTCTCACACTAAATCCAAAACACAACACTGTAACATCTACTGAGAAGAAAATTAAGTCTATCCCTGCTGAAACCAGGACAGCAGGAAATCCTGCACAAAGGAAGGAACACCAAGATTGTGCTTCTGTGTAAGCTTTCTGATTGGGTAGATAGTCTTCTGAACACTCTTCCCGTTGGTCGTGTCTCGGTGGGAGAGTAGAGATATGGAAATCTCTGTTCCCATGGTTTTAGTGATAACTTTGAAGGCTGATGTGTTTTCCTCTGACTGGAGATGGGTTGATTCAGTGTGATGACCCTGAAGATGGATATGAAAGCTTATTTTGTGGTTATTAGCAGTGTGGACAGCCATACATTTTATGTGTGGGAAGCACCTATGTGTATGTTCTTGGAAGGCTGAAAATATGAATAAATACCTTCTCTTTGGTCACCTGTTGGCCTTTTTGTGTAGTCGTGAGAACAGGTTGTATGTGAGGGTTTTGTGCAAACTGGAACATGATGATAAAACAGCTTTCTGAGATTTTGATCTCTTTATTGAACATCCTAGAGGAACAACAAATCCCAGCAACTGTTTCTCTAGGTCTTTGCTGTTAACGTTGTGGTGGATGTGGCTCATCTGTGTTTGAACTAATTTTAAGGTTTTGAAGTTAGGTTGCCAGCTTGGGCATGAAGTGGAGATAGGGCATTTATGTTGACAAATGTATTGTAATGATTTTTATTAACTTCTTTTTCTCATCATCTATCTTCTTTCAATGTTTGAAGCATATAACTAATGGTTTTCAAATGAGACCTCCTTATAAGAGATGGCAGTTAAGAGGCTGGAAACTAAACCTGTCTCTTGAGATTGTACTGAAGTGGTAGCTGGGTTCATTATTTTAGCATTAAATTGGGAAGGTGGCATGGTACAGTGGTGTCAGAAGACTCTTTCGCTAGATTAGCAGCAGTTGCACCTACTGGAATTCAGCCAGGATCTGGAAGCTTTTTTCTGTCTGAGATAACTTCTGCAATGAGACTCTGTGTATGGGGGAGACTCACCTTGTTCATAATGTCCGTTTCTTGTTGCCCAGAGCAGCTGTGGCTACCTCATCCCCACAAGTGTTCAAGGCCAGGTTGGACAGGGCTTGGAACAAGGTGTTCTTGCTCATGGCAGTAGGATTGGAATGAGATGAACTTTAAGATCCCTTCCAACCCAAACTGTTCTGTATTTCTATGATAAACCTCATCTGGCCATAAGCAGTGTTTAGTTGCCTTAAAAAGACCTGTCAGTCTGGTAAATAAGGACTTCCATGAACTGTTGACTGGGTCATAGGCTGGTTCATTGAATCATAATGTGCTCTGTCGTGTCTGTGTACCTGCAATATGCTTTAGACCATAGTCAGCTGCAGTTTGGGGCAAGCTGGCTGCTGCCTGGCTGCCTCTGACACACAGTAAATCACTTATTCCTAGTCTGCTGTCAGCCAGACCATAGTGTTGTACCCATTTGACTGGATTTGTTTAAAATGTAGCTGAGATTCTAGTTTATTTAGAGGTCTCTCTTTTTTAAAGTGTTGGTGTAACCCTGCTGACTTCTGTGTTTCATTGCAGAACTACCCATGAGTTCTTGTTTGGCGCCCTTGCTGAACTTGTAGATAACGCTAGGTATGTATCTGCAACTGCCTAATTCCCAAGGTAACTTTGGTTAAGATTTAATTCACCTGTATTAGTTGATCTTAAGCAATTGCCACTTCTAGTAGACTTTACAAGAAGTACAAAGAAGACATTGCTTCAATTTAGTATGAGTATTTCACTTGCTCCTCTTACACTGCCACATCAAACCCCTAAAAGAAATTATTCCTGGAAAGACAGGGTTTATTCAATCCTGAAACAACTCATATTGGAAAGGAAATTGGTAGAAGACACAAGATAGATTTAAAGAAAAATACAGTCTGCCTTTTTGTGTAAAGAAGTTGGTAAAATATTACAGGAGCTGTGACTCTTATGATATCTAAATAATAGTATCAAACATGACAATGAAAATCAAATCAGAAGTGAGATGCTGAAAAATAGAGCAAGAACAGCTAAAGGAATTTTGACACTTGAGGAGACATGGTCTTTGGAAATTGCAGATGTTGGGCCACCTGTCTCACGTGTGTGTGGGGAATCCATGCTACAGCAGCCTCCCAAGCCTTGCATGCTTTTCTCTTGAGCTGCAGGAAGTACTGTCATGAAGCATTATGCAAGTATTTTGGGATTGTTTTCTCTCATATGTGCTCTGTCAATGTGCAGTTTGGGATGTAAGGAGCTGAAACGGAGGCGTTTTTGGGCAGGAAAACTCTGTTTAGGGATTCAGCTCTGTGTGTCTGCAAGCTGATGCTGTGTTCACTGTTGCTACAAGGTAGTAAAAAGTCGGGTCTTTGGAGTGGTTTTCCCTTCACCTCTTGGTTCCTCTCTGGCTACAGAGAAGTTATCTTCTGGGAAGAAGGTGGCTGGGCAGGAGGTACGAAATTGAAACAATGTGGCTGTGGCATTTGTCAAGTGGGGTTTTGTTACAGCACAACGGCGCTACTCCTAGTCAGCAAATCAAGGTTGGTTTGAGAAGAGGGCAGTAGTGCTGTACATGTTGTACTTTCAAATACAGAGGAGGATGCAATGTGTGAAGGGCTTCACTTCAGTGTTCTTGTAGTGACAGTTTGATGTAACAACTGTTAAATGTATTGAGATGGCGCTTTGGAGTAACTAAACCTTTTGTAGGTAGTTTGATAGAAAACCTATAGGTGTTTTTTGTTTCCTACAGGAGGGAGCTCAGAAGTGTATTCTCATTTGATTCCCAGCCCCAGAATAACTTTTGTTAGAATGCCAGTGATACTTCCTGTCACCAGATCTGTTTGTGTGCCAGCAATGTCTTATGCTCGAGTTTAGGTTCAAGTAGACAAAAAGCAGGACAATGTTTTCTGTCAGTGATGACTGTGGGGCCCTGTGGACTTTGATCTGTGCAGCCAGTTATTTTTGAAATGGTGGTATGTGCCTGGATTTTTAGCTTCATTTCTGTTTAACATTTGAATAACAGTTGTGTTTTTATCTCTTTCTAGAGATGCAGATGCCACGAGAATAGACATTTATACTGGTAAGTCACTCCTGCTGCTTCCTTGCATATCAGCAATTAAGTCAGTAGTTAACCTGGATTCAGGCTGCAAATGTGTGTTCTTGATAAAATAAGAGTGAGGGTGCTTATGCCCGATCCTGGGGTCAGTACTGGGCACCTCCAGACAAGAAAGAAATTGAGGGCCTGGAGCATGTCCAGTGAAGGCAAGGGAGCTGGGAAAGGGGCTGAAGCACCACTCTGATGAGAAGTGGCTAAGGGAGCTGTGGGGCTCAGCCTGGAGAAGAGGATGCTCAAGGGGGCCTTCTTGCTCCTACAACTCCCTGACAGGAGGGAGCAGCCATGTGGGGACTGTGCTCTTCGCCCAGGGAACAAGTGACAGGGACAAGAGAAAACATCCTCAAGTTGTGCCAGGAGAAGTTTAGATTGGATACTAGGGAAAATTTCTTCACTGAAAGAGTGATGAGACACTGGAACAGGCTGCCCAGGGTGGTGGGGTAGTCATTATTAACCCGTGTTTAAAAGGTGTGTAGATCTGGTGTTTAGGGACATGGTTTAGTGAACTCAGCTGTGTTAGGTTTATGGTTGGACTTGATGATCTTAAGGGTCTTTTCCAACCTGAATAGTTCTATTGTTCTACCATTCCTTCTGTGCCATAGTGCCTGTTGTCTTTCAAAAAGGAGTACTGTTACAAATACCTTGGGAAAGCAATTAAGTCAGCCTTCACCTGAGGTCAGGTAAAGTGAGTCGCTGTTTGTACTGGATGCTTAAAAACTCTGCTGTTACAATACAGTTTTATAGCACATACTTACATATAGTATAAAGTGAAGAAGTTCTTAGTAATTTTGTAACAAAAATCTGGTGCACTTTGTTACTGGAGAAAAGGAGGCTCAATATGCTTGGGCATATTGCAGGTGTACAAGTCCCATTTGTTGTGTTACTTTTGCTGTTTTATGGAACTTTTAACTTTTGCTTGTGGAAGCAGTGAATAACTTTTCTCTTGTAGACCAACGGGAGGACTTACGAGGTGGATTCATGCTATGTTTTTTGGATGATGGAACAGGAATGGATGCAAGTAAGTGGCAGAAAGTTATACTTGCATTTGCAAGCTGAGGTTTCATGTTATGGTTTAAGTTGAATTAACAGCTTAGTTATTTTGAAAAGGGCATGTTCTGTTCCTGTGATGCCTCTAACAGGGTAATCTGTAACAGAGGCCAAGACAAGTTAGGAGAATAAAAAGCGGACAAATTTATTCATGGCCTTCAAGGTACATTGAGGACAAACAAGGCCCCCGCATGGGGCTACGCCCGAAAATGGACGCTGGGTCACGTGCTCTTTCCCTTTTATAAATTCTGTCATATTAGCATATCAGCCCCAGTTCTCCAATCATACCCTCAGGTGATGATGGTAACAACCCCAGGCTGCTCCTTCTTCTTCACTTACTGTTGTTTACATATTTTCCGGGCGCCAGGGCAACAAGGTGTCCTTGAATTTCTACTGTTTTGGCTAAAGCTGATGGGAACAGAGGTTTTTAACATCTTATAAGAAGCACAGACCTACACCAAGTTACAGATACATAAAGAGCAAAAACCAGGCAAAAATTTCAGGCATCATTCCCCCCTTTAGAGGCCTGACAAGGCCTCTACCTTGTCAGGTCTCTATTCTAAATACCCACTAATGGTATGCATTTAACAGCAATATATCTAACAATAACAAATGTCTAACAGCAATCTCATTTCACACAACCAGCTATCATGTGAAGACTGCAATTAAAACTACTATGACCAATTCTTTGATCACAGGCCAGTGAGTGTGGAAGAAATATTCAAAGCTTATTATTCGAGTTTTGGATACCCCTTGGACCGGAATTATGTGTAGATTTTGGTTCCAACCCTGAGACATGGTTACCAACTATGTAGTTAACAGGCACAGAAACGAATCTATCGAATCACATCATCTCTGTTTGTGTCAGTCTCTATTTTCAGTTGTTTCAGGAGCAGAAGCCTTCTTGACTTGGAAGTAGTGAATCCAGGGTCCTTTGCCAGCAACTTTGACAGCAGTAAAGGTAGTCAGCAGGACTTGAAGTGGTCCTCTCCACTTGGCCTGTAAAGGATCCCTGTCCCACCACGTAACATAAACCCAATCCCCAGGTGTGAAGGGATGTGCCGGTGTGTCCAGTCCTATGGGCCTGGATAACATGATGTAACTCTGGAGCTTCTGCAAAGTGGAGCTTAAAGCTATTAGATACCTCTGAAAATCAAGTTTCCCCCTCATGAGTTTCTCCTGGAACATGTGGGATTTGATATGGTCTACCATACAATATTTCATAGGGACTGATGTTTTTCCTCCACCTTGGTTGTATGCGGATCCTTAGTAAAGCTATAGGCAAGGCCTGAACCCATGTCATGGATGTTTCTTGACAAATTTTGCTAATTTGGGTTTTAAGAGTTCCATTCATGTGCTCAACTTTGCCACTTGCTTGGGGCCTATATGGTGTATGCAGATCCCAACTAATTCCCAGAATTTTGCTAGTTTCCCCGACCACTGTTGCAACAAAATGTGGTCCCCTATCTGATGACATTCCCAAAGGAGCCCCAAACCTTGGAATTACATGATTGAGCAAAACTTTCACCACCTCCCTTGCTACAGGAGCAACAGGGGTAAACTTCAGGCCAGCCACGGAAAGTGTCAACCAATACCAAAATGTATCTGTATCCCTCTTTGCATGGTAACTCAGCAAAATCTACTTGCCAGTAATCGCCAGGAAGATCCCGTTTTTTTTACTCCTAACACAACTCTTTTCTTTGTATCAGGGTTGTTCTTACAGCAGATCTCGCATTTGCTTACTATTGACTGTGCAATGTCAGTTGTTCCCCTTCCTTTTACTACCTTTTTAAAATGTTTCAAAAGATTTTCAACCCCAAAATGTGTGCTTTCATGTTCTCTCTGAGCTATCTCCCGAAGGATTTAGGGGTGGGATCACAACCTGGTTCACTGGTGTAACAGCCCACCCACTTTCTGTGATCTTGGCTTTGAGGAACTTGATTAACTTGTGGTCTGCCTGATCATACTTTGGGGTGAACCGTGACAGATCAATCTCTTTTTGTGGTACTACTGCAAGAATGCAGTAATACTTTCCAACAGCCAGGCCATCCCAGCGAACGTTGTCTAGTTGTTTTGAAAAACAGGCCTCTGCTCCACCAGTGAAGCTGAGTCTGACTTCCGGAACACTCAGGAACTAAACAGCTCCATCCACCAGTTCCTTCATCCCAGGCGTCCAGTGTTTCTTGTGAAGAATCTTTTTACAGGTTGATCTCTTGGGCTTTGAAGATCAATCTACCATCTTGAGTGAATTTCTTCAGTTTGTGTTTTGTCTTGTTTGTTTTGCATCGATCTCCTTCCCCCCTTTTTCTTGCTGGGGTGTTTGGCTTATTTTAATCCAGTAACTCTGAGACACAACAAAACAAAAATAGTGTGAATAAAATAGCCTTAAATGAAACACCCTCCAGAGCCTTAAAAGAGCTGGGAAAACATTAATTTGTATCTTGATTCTTGGGAGGATATAAGTATTTAATCTCTCCCAAAGACAGCCTAGAGCAGAGATGCTCGCTCAGAGTCCCCTCTGCTCAGCAGCAGCTTCATCCCTCTGCCCTGAAAGAAGAATCATAGTAGGGTGGTTTCAGGCATCCAGCATTGAGTGATAAACCATCTGGTTGCCTTTCCTGTGAGAGGAAATGCTTTGGATAATTACTCTTTACCCTTTTTAGGCTTTCTAAAAGGGTTTCTTAAAGTAGTTACTGAAAAATGCTTGTAGAGCAAAAAGGTTCCAATAGTCCTCCTCTTTTTAGAATATCCCCTATCTGCTTTCCTCACCACAGTTTAAAAATCATACAGCAGTAGTAGTTAGAGTAATAATAAAAGCAATATCATCATCATCAACATCCTTACCCAGATCTCAAATACGAGACATTCTAGTGTTTTCTTTCTTTGGCTAGAAAATACTACAGTAGGCTGAAGCAAAGGCAGAGGTACCCTTATCCAGTGCAAAGCTGTTTCTGGAATAGCTATGGAGCTCCATTAAGAGTAGCTGCAGTTGAGACAGTGAGGTGTTTGCACAGTTGTCCTCTTGTATTTGTGTCTTTAAATCTGAATATCATTTCCACTGAAAATGGCATTCTGATACCAGCTCAGTGATGTCATGTCAGACCAATGGTGTTAGTACTGAATATTTTACGGGTCTATGCTAGTAGGCCTGTGTGAGTCTCCTGCGTACGTGAAATCTAGGTTGTCCATGGGCTCAGCCTCCACATAGCTGCCTGGTGGCGAGTGATGTCTTGTGCTCCCTAACAGCTTGTGTATGCATTTGTTTGTAGCCCTCATGGTAAGGCACTTTGTGTTCCTTGTGTCTGGAATTAAACTTAATTTCTCCCAGTAAACTCTTTGGTGAAATGATTACTATCTCTTGGGAGAAGGAAAAGGAATCATTCTGTTCTAGGGATGATGTTAAAAGGCTTTATCCATTGCACAATAGAAAGGCTGGAACTAAAAATAACAGACCCTCTCAGCTGTAAAGCCATTATGTCCTGTCATTTTGTCCTGTGCCAGTGAAATCCTCTGCTAATTGCTGTAGGACCTGCTTGTGCTGCCTTTCCCCACAGCTGTCCTGCTGCCAGGGCTCCAGCAATCTGCTGCCAAAGTTAGCTTGTGTCTTACTAGTGCGTTACTTAACCAGAGTGTTCAGTTCAGCACTGTGAAGTGTGAAGTGTAGTGTTTATTCTGGATTCTTGACCTTTTTTATAGTCCTGATTTATGCCATAGTGCCAGTGCTCTCAAGTGTGTGGTGTGAGTGGGATATGGGGTGCAACAGAGCCACTGCATCCCAGGTCTTAGTTTATAAGAATTGACAACTGTGGTGGACACAATAGAACTATCTTCGTGCATGTTTTTTTTTTTTTTCACAAAAAGAAACGTGTTCATGCAGTTCAGATGGGACAGACTGAAACTTAAAACTCTTTTTGTCAGCATCACGGCACTTGTACAAGGCTTCTGGTAATATCAGTGCCCTCAAGCAGCATGTATCTTACTGCTCTGTGGTGCAGCTTCAGGATGGAACTTCAGTTTGGGCTTCTGGCCTCTTTTCTGGTCTGTTTCCAGTGGCGAAGGAGTTATCTTCCTTATCTAAAAGATGTGTGTGTATGTCTGTACGTTGCAACAAGCCTTTTTTGTTCCCTATCTCTTGTTGCAGATGAAGCTGCCAGCGTTATCCAGTTTGGTAAATCAGCGAAGCGATCACCTGAGTCCACTCAAATCGGGCAGTATGGGAACGGCTTGAAATCGTAGGTATAAAAAGAGCCAGCCTGCTGAGGTTGGGCAGGTCTTAGTCCAGGTGATCATGTACTTTTTGGTCAGAGGTGTATAGCTTTTTTTCCAGAAGAAAAAAAAGCCTATGAACACAAAAGATCCCCTGGTTTGGTAGACAGGAGCTCTGCCAACATCTGCTGTAGTTTTCCAGTGGCCAAGAAGGCTCTGTACAGCTGATGACAGTGGTTTGGCACTATGTGTGCATAAGGTAGAGGGCATGGGTCAGAGCTCAGGGAAAATAATGAAAGAGCTGTAAACAAAATGGTAATCTCCCTGTGACAGTCAGTAAAATCAGAGCAAATAGTGCTGCAGCCTCTCAATAGGAAAGTTGTCTGGTGCAAGGCAGATGGACTTAAACCATTTCTTTTTGTTCTTAAACCAAACAAATACAGGGAGAAGGGGAATGATGGAAGCAATGAGAGGAGGAGTGGGATTAAGTGCAGAAGAGCACAAGTGGGAAGGGAATCTTACTGGTTGGAGTGGATTTGCAAGGAAAGAGGAAGAAGCTTGCTGTGTCTTTGGAAAAGTTACAGGGCTTTGTGGCTTACTTTGACTATTCTGCTGTATGCTCACTCGTGTCTTGATTATATGCATCCTACTCAAAAGTCAGTGGGACTCTATAATGTGGGGGGAAAAATCCAGGCTTAGGGGATTTTGAGACACTGTTAGTTCAACTGCAGTGCAGGACAGATCCCAGATCCTGACTGTATGCTTCCAGGACAGATCTCTGTCCTTTCTTAACCCTGATCAAGAGGTGTACTGTATTACAGCTGAGAAATGCTGCCTGAAGCCCCAGCACGCTAAAGGTAGGTTGTGGTATTGCTGTGGTATGGCCTTTAGCCAGTCTGAAGAGAAATGCACTGACATAACACTAATACTTCTTTTGAATGTTAATTGTTATCTGTTAAGGTGTTTTGGATGAGTTTGGGTCAGGATAACTTGGTAGAGAAGATAGAGAAGATACAAAGACACTATTTGGGAAAGGAGAGTGGGGAGGAAGAGTGGACTGTCCCTTTTTGTGACAAAAAACTTTTAAGTGCCTTAACTGAAGTGTCAGTGAGGCTTTAGTTAGGCTAGGAAATGAATTTTCTGTCTCCAGACTGCTGCAGTTGATTCCAGGTACAGTGGAATGAGGAGTGCATTTACTTTCTCACTGACATTTCTGCTCAGAGATTTGAAGGTTATTGTCACATCTCACTTCAGTTGTCTTTTAAAGTTGTTTTTTAACTTTTTGTTTAAACTTTCTACATAGTACGAGTCTGGAACGCTCTGCTGTACTTCTGCACCTTTTAATAGTGACTGGTGTTAAGTGTTTTGAAACACTGTGAAAATGCCCAGATTGATATGCCTTCAGAAAGGAATGAGATGTTTAGAGAGAAATGGTAGTTGCTTTTTCAGCCCTTCTGCCTAACCTGGTTTTGGCGTCTCTTGACTGAACATAATGGAAAGAAAGCTCAGTAACGTGGTTTGCGTTCTGAACGGTGTGGTACATCAGGTGTAACACACGGTTTGACTTCTGTCTGCAGGGGTTCCATGCGGATTGGGAAGGATTTTATCCTGTTCACGAAGAAAGGTAACACCATGACGTGCCTGCTCTTGTCACGGACGTTCCATGAGGAAGAAGGCATCGACGAGGTTTGCATATTCTTGTTGCAATGAACTAAAGTAGTGAATGCTGCCTCATCTGAACTTGCCCAGCTCTCACAGAAGAGTCTGTGTCATGGCTGGTTGCTACTCTAGTGGGATCAGTGTATGGTTTTCTTTTGGCACTATGTCTGTAGGGCTTCTGCAAAGTCAATGAAATTTTTTTCCTTTTGGTTTTAATCCTACATGAGAAGTCTCTCTAAAGTAGAGCACGTTTGAAGGGCTTGTTTTAGTCACTTAAAGGTGTGCTAATGCCAAGTTCAGAACATGCCCAGACATCTTGCGTTTTCTTTTTTCCACAAAATTTGAGTTTGAGATGTATTTAATTTTACTGCTCTGATTTGATTTTGTGTAGAGAATTAAAGGTGTTTGAAGATGCTACCCACAGGTCATTCATTAACTGCAGTCATGTCTCTTCTTTCAGATATTTTTGATTTTTAGTAAAAAGTCGGTGTATTTCTACCTATGAAAAACTTGTATATTTTAACAGATAACTCAGGCATTGTTGTTCCAGGCAAGGTTTGATAATGAAAAGTTTTAAATTTGCACTGGGATGGTATCTCAGAAAGCATCTTCCATCATGAGGGAGGGATTGAAGGGACCTGTGCAGAGAAGCTGGGGAGGGGCAATGCATGCTGTCAGCCAGCCCATGACTGAAGCAGGTTGGGAACAGTGAAGTAATTTTAATTCCCACAGCAGCTCTGGCTACTTTTTTGGCTTGACCATAGTTCTGGGATGGGATTTGTGTCCTTGATGTGCAGCTGCAGTTTATAATTCTGTGGTTTTGCTCTAAATGACAGAAACCACCTTGCTAGCATCTTATAAAAACAATATAGAGTGAGATAAGGATAAATATGAGTGAAGGATATCTGAGTTCAAAAGAGAAATTAAGCAAGAGTGATTTCTTTAGTATTATGAAAGTTGCCACATGGGAGGGGGGAAAAAAGCCTTTGAGTGTGTGAGTAGCCAGTACTGTACAAGTGACTTGGGAGTGGTTCAATCTGAGACTGGTGTTGTAAGAAGGCAACTCAGAGGCTGGCAAAGAGGGTCTTTGAGCATTTGACAGACATGCAAACTACTGAAAAGCTGGAAAGGACTCTCATAGTGACTTAGGGGGCTGTCAGGAGGGGTAAGTCACTGGACTGTGACCCACAGGAGTGGCTGACTGGAGTGGGAGAGCCAAAGTCACTCTCAATACAATGGGATTTGCAGGTCATCGTTCCCCTGCCCACGTGGAACGCACGGAGCCGTGAACCCGTGACAGACAACATGGAGAAATTTGCTATTGAGACGGAGCTCATTTACAAGTATTCCCCTTTCAAATCAGAACGGGAAGTGATGGACCAGTTCAATAAGATTCGTGGTGAGAAAGGTACATGTGGATAGTGCAGGTCACAGGTGAGGTATTTGGGGTTTAGCTGGGATTCACCTGTTTGACTTATTACTTGCTCAGGCACCCTAGTGATCGTCTTTAACCTCAAACTAATGGATAATGGAGAGCCAGAGCTGGATGTGACTTCTGATCCTCAGGATATTCAGATGGCAGAAACACCCCCAGAGGGAACGTAAGTGTAACTGGTGTAACAGGTCCTGATCAGATTTGGTGTAGGGTTTGGCTATAATCTGTGTGTGTGGGGTCTTTTTTAAAACTTTTCTTTCTGTAGTGAACTAGAGAATCTAGAAGATCTGTAGTTTGTTCTTTAGCAGCTTGGGGTTCATGTGTGTGGCAGCCTGTGGAAAATCTAATGCCTTTGAAAATTGTTGTGGCTGTGTTTGGGGTGAACGCCTTCACTGGCTAGTCTCAGCTTAGCCAATGCAGCAGACTCAGTGTCCTCTAGGCCCCATGAGAAAAAGAGCCCTAAGCTATATGTTTAATTTTCTACACCTATCAAAGATGTTTTCATCAGAATGAGAGCTGGTTGTGAGTCAGTGCTGCTCCCAAACTGCTGTTGAGTTTTGTGATTAAATCGCAAAACATGAGGCGATGTGCATGTCAGCCTCTGTGGGTGGATGGTACAGGGGGCAGGTGGGGTGTATCATCACATCTGTCTGGGAGCAGGAGTCACTCCTCCCTACAGAGGGGCAAGAAGGATGTGCTCAGAGGGGAGCTGGAGGATCAGAGAGCCCTCTTCAGAGAGAGCTGAGTGTTTGCTGAGTTGATCACCTGTAGCCTGAAAAGGAAGAACTGAGCTGAAATGAGCCAAATGCTTGATTAAATCCCAGAGCTCCACAGACACACCTAGCAAGCTTTACCTTCTTGATGAGATTTCATACTTCTTCCCTGAAGTGCTTGAATTTTCCATAGGAAATTTCAGACCCTGTAAGGCAATTCTGTCTATGTATTAGAGTGATGATATTGAGCAAACTCCTTGGGGCCCTCCAAGGGATCTCAATGTCTTTAATGCGTGTTTGTAAGGTTGGCATGATTGCCACTGATCACTGCCTCTTTCTTCTGATGTTGTGGTACCATGTCTGTGTGTGAGTAGTGCAGGTTCTCTGGCAGCATACTGCTGGCTTACTGAAGGGTAAAAAAGCTCTGGCAGGTCAGCACACTTCTTCTGGTGTTAAATAGTCCAGTTTATAGCTTTGACCATTTTTATCCAGATGTATTAAAACTCCCTCTTCAGGCTCCATTAACATGTGTATCAGTGTCCTGCAGCAGTGCTTAGGATGTACAGCTCAACAGAGAGTCTAGAGAAGACACAGGGAGAAAAAAAATTTAAAGAAACTCTTGTTTAATGTAGCTTCATGGTAATTAAAATAGAAAGACTTTTTCTTTCATGTTTTGCTGAGGGTATCCCTTGGGCATCCTCTGAAGTAGATGGCTCTCTTGCAGCAAGCCGGAGCGCCGCTCCTTCCGTGCCTATGCTGCTGTGCTTTATATTGATCCCAGGATGAGGATCTTCATCAACGGACACAAAGTACAAACCAAACGACTCTCATGCTGCCTCTACAAACCAAGGTAAGTGTTGGACCCAAAATCTGCCGATGTGCGGGACCTTTTGGAGTCAGAGAAAAGGTCAAGTGTTTTGCTCTCCGGCTGTATCCTGCATAATTCCATGTCAAAGCCACAGAAACAGACCATAAGAGAATGGCATGTGGTGTTGACATCATGGGAAAAGAGATGCGTAGTGGAAAATCTAATGCCTTTAAAAATTGCATGAGTCATTGGTGCAGTTTGGCGCTCTTTCAGAGCAAACAAGAAATTAAGATCCTGGTTGTATGATATATCATATTCACACAAAACTGTTGGGTAACTGTTGTTTTTTTTGAGCAGAAGAAGGAAATACACATGGTGGGTGTTAGAATTATTTCCAAAAAGAAACTAGACCAAGCGCTTTAAAACAGTTCCTTTTATATGTAGCTCATCTAGGTTTAAATAGAGATTGAGAAAAAGCTTTTGCTATATTCACTATATTTAGATAAATGCTGAAAAAAATTATCCCATCCATTTGGGATGGGATTTTCCTCTTGATGTCTCCAAAAGCTTGTGTCTTAAGGTGATCTGAGTTCCTGCAGGCTCTGCTTGTCCTAGATATTATCTTCCCTCATGGTGTGCTTGGAGGTGATACAAGCTTCTGCCTCACACATGCACATCTCACTCTGCAGCAGTCAGTGAATTTGGATCTGTATTTGGCGTATTAGGATACAGGGAAGGTGAAACAAGCTGCTGCATCTCCAGCACAATTTACAAGGTTGTGAGTCAGATGCAGAGCACACAGATGTGTCCTGAAACTTGAAGTTCTGGTCAAATTGTTGCTCTGCTTTGAGCTAGCCCTATGTGAGATGGGCCTGTCAGACTGCACTCATGGACAGCTGTTCACAGGAAAGGTTATTTAGCTGCAGTGGGAGGGTTTTGAGAAGCTTTCCATATATATTCACTCCTCCTTTCCACTTCTGAAGAAATTATTTCTCAAAGTCTTGAGATTTGCTCCAAGAATACGGATATATTTCACCCCCATTGATTAATGCAGAAAAAGAGAAGATATTGTAGTTGCAGCTACTACTAAAACATCTCTGACTTGAAAACATTTTGCCTAGCTTCATCCAAAAATGTCCAGTTCATGATATGTAAACCTCCTCCATTTGTTGAATCTCTTGGGAGGAGTAGATCAGCATGTGGGGACTTTGTTCTCTCTTGCAGTGATGAAATCTTGGTTTGACCTTACTGCTGAGTTTGCTGATTAATAAATTTTGATCATCACAGGATGTACAAATACACTTCAAACCGTTTCAAGACCCGTGCAGAGCAAGAGGTGAAGAAAGCAGAGCACATGGCAAGGATAGGTGAGTCCTCAGGGTATGCGTGTGCCCTCACTCAGCTGCAGCTAAAGGGAGGACCAAACCCTTGCTGGATGTGACCTGGGATTGCTTGCCTCTGGGATCATTGGGATTGCTCAGAAACTGAATTACTGCAGCAACTACAGATGACACAGACTTACTTCCATGCAATGGAAGGAGTGTACATTGTTCCCAGAGACTATTTTGTCTGAGTAGCAGATGAACAGGATAACCCTTGGAGTTCCAGCTGTTTGGCCTTACTCCAGCAGAAGTCTGGCTGAGCCCTGTCATGCTGCAGTTCTTCTCTCACCTTTAACATCCATGAGCTTTTGGTTGTGTTCTTGTTCTGTGCCTTTCCTGTTAAGGCAGCTAAAAAAGTAGGTTTTTATTCTGTCACTTAATGTAAAGGGATTGGTCTGGGTGTACAAGGGAGCCCTGGTTTGTTTGGTTGTAACCCTACCAGGCAATCATTTTGCCCATCTAATCTTCCTTTCCTGTTAAGTCCTGTAACCCTCAGGGAAAACTCAGTTTGTCATTATTGGATATTCGGTGTATAGAAATCACACAAGCATGAAAATACAGCATTAAACTGGATTATAACTCCATTAAATCTCCAGAAATTTAACACACAAAGTAGTGTCCCTCCCTAACCCTTGATGGAGAAATGCTGTAGTGAAGGAAGAATCTTGGAAGTTTTAAGTGATCTATATGTGACCTGTATCTTCTGGTAGGTTTCATAAATCAACTCCATAAATCCCTTGGAGACATGTGTCCTGTGTCCCTGTGTCAGAGCTGCTTTAGGCACGTCTGCATGTGGGTGCAGGTCAGATACACAGCATCTGACAAGGAATGGTGCCACATTCAGCCTGTGCAGCATCACAGAGGTCGGTGTGACTGTGACCCTGCCCCACAGCAAAGCAGCAGAGTGAAATGATGTGAATTGCCACGTGCCCTGTTCCTCCTTTAGGAAGTACAGCCTGGCAAGATAGACTTGATAAGATGAAGCTTAAGCAGTTTTTATTATGTGCCTCAATCCTCACAGGTGAATTTATTTTTAGATTGATAGGTCCTATTTAATGTGTAGCACAGATTTGTCTTTTTTCCAGACAAAATTTAGCAATTATCAGAGATAAAAGCGTTTCTGAAAGTAGTCCTTTCCCTTAATCTCTGCAAGAAAATAACCTCTTTGAAACTCCTTTTCAAGCCTGAACTTAGTTCTGGTTTTGAGAGCCTTTCTCTGAATCACATTACCAGGAAGAGCAGGCAGGGCCACTGGCATCCTTACACTTTCCAGTTCCTTGTTGAGTTCCTCACAGATCATTCCTTCAAACATGCTTTTGCAATGTATCCCTGCTATTGTGCCAGTGTGGACTGTGACCTCTGAGCATGTTTAAGATGCTGTGTCAGTGGGGCCCTCTCATGTAAGGTTTGATTTTTGTACGTGT
The DNA here is from genome assembly GCA_013397935.1 of Dasyornis broadbenti. Classification (NCBI taxonomy): domain Eukaryota; kingdom Metazoa; phylum Chordata; class Aves; order Passeriformes; family Dasyornithidae; genus Dasyornis; species Dasyornis broadbenti. The sequence goes on from VZRN01000169.1 coordinate 248,228, forward strand.
TTGTGTTCCCTTTTTACCCTTGTACACAACACTCTAGCAAAGGCTCTCTGGAGTAGCTTTCCTTGGGTGAATGCCTGATAATGTCTGTCTGTACCAAATGGCTGATATCAGCTTTGTCCGTGTGTGTTTCAGCGGAAGAGAAGGCTCGTGAGGCAGAGAGCAAAGCCCGTGCCCTTGAGCTACGCCTTGGAGGGGATCTCACGCGAGAGTCCCGGGTGAGCCTTATGCTTTCGGCAGCATGTTGTGTTTTGGGCACCAAGGGATGGTTTGGAGCACTGGCGGTGGAGTGATGCTGACTGGACAGTATCCCATGACAGCACCCCATGTGCTGGTTAAGCAGGTGGTGGCTGCAGTCAGCAGTGAACTTTCGGCAGCATTTAGCCATCTCTATGGTCTCATCACCGCTGGCTGTTGTGCTTCACCATCTTCACATAGTGTCCAGCCCAAGTGGGAAGTGTGCTGGCATTCCCCTGCCTACACCCCCGATATATCCCGTGTGAAGAGGTGACCTCCAGACTCCAGGTGCTATTTGCTGACAGCCTCTGTGGAAGTGGCCTGAGGAACAGGACTAGAACTAGGGGCTTTTTGTCTGTTCCCTCCTGCCTGTCCAGCTGACTCCAAGGCATTTGAGTAGGGGCTTTTGGAGAGGGGCTCTTTGCATCCTTCCAGTGGGACTGTGGCTTTGAGAGGGGCAAGGCTGAGCCCTGCTGCTGTGGTGCCCAGGGCGTGGGAGGAGGGCTGGCAGGGACACCAGGAGGGTCAGCAAGTAACACCAATTTTAAATCACTGAACTTCCTATTGCTATGTGATGGAAACAACAGTATCCAATTGCCCTGGATGTTTCCGTGTACTCCACTGCCACTGGTTTCAGTTTCTTTGGTCCTTTATTACACGTAGACATTTTCCTCTAAGCAACTGTGTAGCTGCTTGAACAACCTAGGGTAAGTGCTGCCCTACATGTGGAGTTACACTGTTTGCCAGCCTCTACCGGTTGTGAATTTGCGTTTAAAACATTTCTCAGCTCTTCCTGAAAGAGGAGAAAATCATAAATTGAGTGAATTTTATGAATTTCCCAGCTTGACTGTGCAATGTGTGTTTGCAGGTGACACTGCGTCAGGTCCAGAACTCAGCCATCACCATGCGGCGTGAGGCTGATGTCAAGAAAAGGATTAAGGATGCGAAGCAGCGGTGAGTGCCGGGGCTGCTGAACTCTGGAGTTCCTAGGCAGTTAGTTGCAGGTGCTCATATGTCTCTCCTGCTTTGCATGTGTGTTTCATTCAGCTCAAAGCTTAAATATCCATGGGTGTCTTTTATGCCTGGGCTGTTAAACTGAGCAGCTGGGTCACTATTCTCTGCTGAGGTTACCTCTGCTATTCCCTTACCTGCTGAAAGACATGTGGGTCTCTGGGTTGGGTTGTTTGCTGTAGGTGTTTATCTGGTTTTCACATCAGCTTTTTTCGTTCTTTTACTTTTTCACCCACAGATAAGGTTCAGGCTGATGAACAAATGTTCGCAAGTTACAGTGAAACAGCTTTAGGAATTTTAGGCATGTTTTCTAAAAACAAGCTGAGTTTTGGTGGTCAGTGCTGTGAAATCCCAAGGCCTTTTCCAGCTTAGCTCTGGTTGCAATTAACTTTGGCTTTTGCTGTACTCACAGGAGTATTTCAGTCTTCATATATGTTTGTTTTTCATTTCTCCAATGCAGTGATAACCAGAAACAAATGCTCTTAAAACAAATGCTGAATCTGAGGAAGTTGGAGATTTGAATACAGCATATCTCCATTCCCACCCATCTGTGTGCATGCTCATTTACATGGCTGCCTGGGTCAGAACTATGCCAGACTTGTTGCCAGAGTTAGACTAATGCGTCTTAAGATGCTAAAAAGAAATAAATAAATACAGCTTTAATTTAAAAGTGCTAGAGCTAGGATCTGAAGGATACAGAAGCTTGGGAGAGAAGCTGTTTTCTTCAGCTTCCACATACTTTTCCATGTACAGTTTGTCCTTTAATTCTTGGGTTTGGTGACATTAGTGTGTAACAAAAAAATTTGTGAATAGTCCTCTGCCCTTCCTGCCCATGGCAAAGTACTTTTTCCTGTTAATAAGCTGACCAGCAAAAAAAGCTCTGGGCAGGTACATGGCTTTCCCTGTGTCCCTGCATTCATCGCTGGTGATCAGAAGCAGTTCAGAGGATCATGCTTTTCCACAACATTGTACTTCATCCAGAAAACAGAAAAAAAATCCTGAAAAATGTATATAATAGGATAGCTTCTGTACTAATCAACTCCTGTAGTCTTTTGGAAAATATCTTGAGTTATACAGAATGTCCTAGGACAGTTTTCTGCTGTTTCCCTGATTTTTCACAAGTAGCAAATTTCAGGACTAATTTAATGCTCAAGGGTGCTGGATTTCCATACCCTCTCTCTAACATCAGCAAATAATACACTTTATTTTCAGCATCTCTTGAGGCTCTGATTCATTCTCTGCAGGGCGCTGAAGGAACCCAAAGAGCTGAATTTTATCTTTGGGGTGAACATTGAGCAGCGCGAGCTAGACGGCATGTTCATTTATAACTGCAGTCGCCTGATCAAGATGTATGAGAAGGTGGGCCCACAGCTGGAGGGTGGCATGTGAGTCCTGCAGATTTTTCTGCAATCTTTTTGCTTAAGCCTGGCACTTTTCTACATCTGACTTAAGCTGTGCAATAATTGTGTTCTGCATTAATCATTCTTCATGAGCCTGAGGCTTGCTCATTTTGTCAGCCTTCAGTTTGCATTCTGAGAAATAAATGATACTTAATAGTGCCTAGTATTTCCCTGGTTTCTCGATAGAGAGTTCTCTACACAAATTTTAGTCATCCCTGCAACAGTATGACATGCTTGGCATTTGGTGCTGATGAGTGCTAGTAGTAATAGTGCCTCATTCCAGAGACAGGGAAAATAGGTCTTGACAACAAATGCAAGTATTTGAGCCCGTCTTGTATTTTGAATGATGGTTCAGATTGCAAACCTATCAGTTTAATGTTTGTGACTCTTGTGTCCCTCTTCCAGGGCATGTGGAGGAGTGGTAGGCGTGGTGGATGTGCCCTATTTGGTTCTGGAGCCAACCCATAATAAACAAGACTTTGCTGATGCCAAGGAGTATCGACACTTGCTGAAGGCCATGGGAGAACATTTGGCTCAGTATTGGAAGGATGTTGCAATAGGTAATGAAACTTCACGATTACCAGGGTCTGGAAGAAGAAACTTGGGTGGCTGGAGGGCAGCCAGGAGTGCAGATGGTGATTTTGTCATAATGGCTCCATATTGAGCAGGATGTGGTTTGTTTTCCAGCTCAGAGAGGTATCATCAAGTTCTGGGATGAATTTGGTTATTTATCAGCAAACTGGAACCAGCCTCCGTCTAATGAACTACGCTACAAGCGCAGGAGAGCCATGGAGATCCCCACCACGATTCAGTGCGGTGCGTCTGATCCAGCTGCTTCTGCCTGGGGAAGGGGGGTTACTCCTGGCTGCAGCTGGGGACAGCTAAATGCATAGGAGATTTGGGATGGATTGTTGTGATCACCTGCACAGTTCACTAACTGGTCTTCAGGTGCTCTGACAGAGCAGGCCAGGTGTGGCCAGTAGCAGTGTTGAGAGCAGGCTTAGAAATGTCGTATGAACTGGAACTCACCAAAGCCATCCATCCCAGCACCAGAATAAGATATGAAACATCCTCCTAGGCAATGGGAAGTGGCCAACTAATTGATACCCTGATGCACTGGTCTGCTGATTTGTGCACCTCTAAATAGCTCTGGCTAAGCCCTTGTTAGGGTAATGGGAAGCTCAACACCATCACTTTGTCTTTTGGTAGTGGGACACCAAACTCCCTCATTTTCTCCCCAGGACTTGAGGATGAGGTTGTAGAAAGGAATGTAAGGCCATTCTTGTGGAATTATTTGTTAGGCTCTTTAGCAGTGATGGTTTTCACAGTCTTTTCAAGGTTCTTCTGAAAGAGCAGGAGCGTTATTCTCCTTCTTCTTGTCTTCCGTTGTTGATATCCTTCCAGAGCCTGATTTAAGGACGTTTGGTTTTTCCTGGCAGAACTTGATTTTGTGAAGTTGTTGGTTTTCTGGTAGGCCAGCAATACTGTGGAAGACAAGTTTGTGTTCCTGGTTCATCAAAAATTTAATAGAGTGTTATAAATGGGGTTTTTTTAGGGGATAAGCCTCTGATTTGTGTTATTTTGGTATCATTAAGAGACAGCCTGACTGCTGGGCTGAACTGTGACGTCAAGACTGGCTGTTCAATTCAGTTTGTATGTGCCGTTGTTGCAGCAGGAGCATGAGGTCCTCTGGTATTGAAGCCAGGCTTCATTGCATTCTTGTTAGGAATGTCTTTGAGGGTTTCATTCAAGCATTTGGTGAGCATGAAGCAAGAATTGACTCAATATATTCTGTGACTGTCTCACTTTTCTTTTGGCCGCTAGTCTTACTGTTGTTGGATACACTTTGGTGTGGTCCTTGGGAGTTAAATGGGCTGTGGGAAAAAATGATATGTCTCAGGCTGTGTATTTGACTTGCAAAGCGTCTGTCTGACAGATGTCTGTCTGAAGTGGCGGACTCTCCCGTTCCAGCTGAGCTCAGTGGAGAAGAACTACCCTGATAGCTGGGTGTGCTCCATGAACCCTGATCCTGAGCAAGACAGGTAAGAATCAGTTCATATTAAGACTCTTCTGCAGTGCCTTATCTGCACATTTGGAGCTTTTTTCTGGTCGACTGTTCTTTGAAAACAGTTGGAGAGATTCTGAACTTTTAAGTTGTGCTCACAGTCTGTGAAAAGGCAGCAATGACATGTATGGGGATGGAATTCTGGGTAGGCATTTGGGATGTGCAAATTGCAGAGGACATCCTCAGCAAGTGACAAGTGACACCAAACTGGGAGGAGCAGCTGACAAACCAGGCAGTCATGGATCCATCCTGAGGGACCTCCAGGCTGGAGAAATGGGCTGGCAGAAACCTCCTGAAGTTCAACCAGGAGAATACAGAGTCCTGTCCCTGGGGAGGAACAATCCCAGCACTGGTGTGTGCTGTCCATTCCAGAGCTGAGCAAGCTCAGGGGGTTCTCATCAATGTTTGTATACAAACACCTAAAGGCAAGCTGCAAAGAGGACAGAGCCTGGCTCTTCCCATGGTGCCCAGTGGTAGGACCAGATGCCACAGGCACCAACTGGAATGCTGGATGGTCTCTCTGCACATCAGAAACACTTTTCCCTGCAAGGGTGGCCAAACCCTGGCCCAGGTTGCTCAGGGAGATTGTGCAGTCTCCATCCTTGGAGATATTCCAGGACGTGATCCTGGGCTCGTGGTGTTGGGTGGCCCTGCCTGAGCAGGGGATGGAACCAGAGGGACCCCAGAGCTGCCTCTAGCCTCTACCAGCGATATGGTGAAATTCAGATCCTTGGTGGTTTTTCTGCACTGGCACTGGAAATACTGCTGTAGATTTAGATTATAGTACTTTTGCCATGGGCAGAATAGATGGCAACTGGAGAACTCTCATGATGCAGGCTGGGAGTTACGTGAGTTCAGGGGAGCTTCCTGCCTAGAGACACCGACAGCCCTGCCTACACCCCTATACCTGTCTCCATCAGCTGGCAGGACTCACCTGTCCCTTCAGTAATCAGCTCCTGCGGGTCACCCTTAAACATCCCCTCCCCTTCTCCCAGGTCAGCTCCTGGCTGGCTCCTCTGGCTCGATGTTCACTGTGGCTCATGTTCATTCACGCCCCTGTAGTCACAGGAGCTGGTGGCACACAGGCACATGGGCCACTGTGGCCAGTAGTCCCACTCGCTGCTGGTACTTGCACCCCAGTACGCAGGTGCGCATGTGGAGCGGAGCCCCTCACTTAGGAAAGGGGGAGACAGGGAGGTTAGTGCACAGAGGTGCACTGACCAGCCAACCGTTTATGTACAACGGGCCCTTGTTATTGTCTATTTTTCCCATGTTTGTTCTTCCCCAAATCACAGCAGTCCCTTTCTTCACCTGCTTTTGGTTCCTCCCGTTGGTCCAAAAGATGTTTCAGAGGGCTGGCCCATTGACCAGACACTGGGGCTGAGACTGCCATGGGACAGTCCTGGCAGGAGCCCAAACAGGGTTTCTGTTCCTCTGAACAGATTTGCATTCCCCAATTCTGGAATAGCCCAATTCACATTCCCTGAGCTGCCTTTGGGCCTCTGAGCTTGTGGAAATGGACCCTAGATGGGCTGGTAGCTCCTGGGATGGCCTGAGGGGAGCCATGGAAGGGTGGTATTCAGGTCCCCTCACTTGGCATTGTATCTGTGTTCTTCTATCTGCAGATGGGCTCTTTATTGTGTCACCTACCAGGAACTTGATTTACTGATGAAATAATTTCAATTTTTTTATTTGCAATACCTTGAAAATTGGGGGTGGGTGGCTGCATTTCATCTGAGAACACATTGGGGCATTGTTTGGAGTGAGTCTGAGTGCCTCCACAGTGCATGCAGTGCCATCCTACATCCCCCAGGGAGCTGGGAAGGGACAGGTGGGGCACTTGGCACTGGTCATCCAAACTCCTGGTCATTTCAGCTTCAAAAAGGATCTCAGGAGCCTTACTCTGCAAGAATAAATAACTCCAGAACATTTGTTGATTAAGTAGGCTTACGTGTGCTTTCCAGTAGTGAGTGCACTTGTGTCCTTTACATGAAGCAGAAATTGGTCCAGCACTCTTCTGGCTTTTGGCTGGGGCCAATTCCCAGTGCTGCACTGCCTGATTTCTCCTGCTGGGTCCTTGCACAGAGTTTGGACACCTTCATATCTGTGTGCTGACCATTCCAGGTATTTGTAGTGTCTGAAGGATGACAGGATTTGAGAAGCACATGGGTGGGATCCTCAAGCTTGGGTACCGTGAGGGTCTGTGCAGGGTCTCATCCAGCCAAATTGGAAATGAAGCAATGTCACAGCTGGTGTTGAGACGCTCCTGGCATCAGGGATCACGTGGTGGTTTTGGCTGCCTCGGCACAGTGCCCACTGGTGGCACCGAGCTGCTTCCCACCCTTCTGGTTTGTCCACCTACTCTTCAGTCACTGCTTGTGGTGTGTTGTTCCAGATCATGGGAGCTGATTGCTGTTCTCGGTCTCTATCATGAGAAGCTCCTTCTAGTGCCACAGTCTGTGCTGAGGTCAGCACTAGGTGCTACCATCACTCACTTTGTTACAGAGAAGGCAATGTCCCTGTTTCACACTGTGAAATAGTGTCAGGCTTGCTTGTCTCTGTTCTCCTATCTGACATCCGGTTGGATTCTAAATATCATTTGAATGAGTGGCTGAAGCACCAGCTGAAGGTGACTGTCTGTCTTAAAGTTCCTTGAGCACCACCAGTCTTGGTTTTAGGCCATTCTGACTACCAAGACAATTCCTTTGTTCTGATTTGCTGCCTCCAGTGATTCAATCTCTGGGTTTGGATACCATGAGTAGTCTGAATTTTTCCTGTCACAGAACTGTCTTAGGTTACATGGAAGGTGTAACGAAAAAGTGCCTATTCTATTACCACCTTCATAAGCTGTTAAAAACAGGTGGGGCGGTGGTCTTTATCTTCAGCGTTACTCAGCCCTGGTAGCACCCTCTGGGGGGGCTACTCCACTAATGGGCCATCAAGGTCTCCCAGCATGACTTGTAAAATTACATCATCCCATTGTGAGATGCCCCACCCAGCGGGGAGGAACTGAACATTCCCACCTGTATATAAGCTGAGGCTTGGAACACTACTGCACTACTTCCACTGGATTTCCCGAGGTGAAGAGCTCAAGAGTCACTACTGGACTTCCAGAGACAGACTAGGTCTTTCTTCAGGATCACCACTTCAACCAGACCACATCCATCACTTCAAGGGGACTGCAGCCACCATTTAACTGGACTGCTATCACCACCCTGGCCAGTAGAGTGGCAGGTTGTATTCCAAATCTGTCAGTTTAAGCTGGTGTTTCTGTATTATTGCCTTTACTTTAATTTTTCCTATTAAATTGTAGTTCTGACTTGGAATCTGTTGCAATATATTTGTGTGGGGTTAATTCCTCTGCTGGTTTGTTTTCAAACTAGTAGCACAAAAGCTCATGGTGTTTCATTCTTTACTGTGCTGTAAGACAGCTTGGCAATGCTTCCAGCCTTGCCATGAGCTGGAAGATGCATTTCTGTGCTGGAAGACCTGTGAGTGGTGCCTCTTATTCAACTTTATTTTTGGGAACTGCAGGTTTGGTGTCAGGCAGTCATTTTGCAGTGATAACACATACTTCCTTAGCTCTTCCACTCTGTGGAACACACCCCAGCAGTGTTTCAGCTGGGAAGAGGCTGATGGAGGAACTACAGTTCCTTTGCACTCACAAAGCTGATCCGTGTGTATCTGGTAGACAGAGATCTTGATAAAATCATCTCTCCTCAGCTTCGTGGAGCTTTGAGTGTCTTACAGTGAGAGCAGGGTCCTCCTTTTACTAATAAGACTCCCACCTGCAGGTTACCAGCTTGGCTCCCTACTGGATCTCTTGTGTTGTACAAGGGCCATCTGCTGCTTTCCTGGCTTAAACCATTCTTGTATGACTTTACCCCAGCAGGGCTGATCCTAGTCTGTCTTTCCATGACTCCATTTGGTGACAGGAGATGAACCTGGGCTCAGTCCCCTCTTCCTCCTCTGGCAGTGCTCCATAGGGCCAGCTGCTCAGCCAGCACTTCAAATGTGGTGCCAGTCCATTTGAGAGAGTATTTCCTACCTGTGTTTTCCTCCTCTCTCAAGTACTCTTGCAGGATTCTGCACCTGAGAGGAGCTTGGGGAGTAGGATTGTCGCTACTGTTATAGGCAATAGGCTGAACAGGATGGAAAAAGCAAATAGCTACAGGGTATTGCAAAGGAAACTGCATGGCCTTGAGTGGCAAGTCAGAAGGCATCTGAGGCTGGAAGGTTTGTGATAATGTCTTAGTCATGGGTTCCCGGTACTGTGCTTTTCTTTCTGGAGGGAAAGGAGTCTGTAGAAAGAGGAACTGATATGAACACATAAGGTGATAGGAAGGAAAATTGCTGAAAAAGTCTGGAGTACAGATGCAGTACAGAAGCTATCACAGTTCCTGGGCTCTGAATTGGTGATTCCCAGCATAAATACCTTTTTATTAACAACTGTGCTTTTGATCCTTAATTCATATCTGTTCCCCAAGACGAAAACCACTGCTTTTGAGATTGTGGCTACTGCAGAAAGGCAAGTGGCTTTCCTGCTGCATTTGGGATGGGATGTTGGGATAATCCTGTGTGAGACAGCACAGGGTCTGCTGTCCTTGCTGAGGTTGTCTTGCATTCCCTCCATTCTAGATGTGAGGCTGCAGAGCAGAAGCAGAAGGTACCTCTGGGAACTCTGAAAAAAGACTTGAAATCACATGAGGAAAAGCAAAAACAATTGACGGAGAAAATCCGCCAGCAGCAGGAAAAGCTGGAAGCTCTGCAGGTGAGTCTGGAGGTCTCCAGCTAAGCAGAGCAGGGCATTCCTTGTGCAAAGGGCTGCTGCTGCTGAGTCTGAAACCACCTATGCTCCTTCATGGGGCTAGGGCCATTCTAATAACATAAATTGTCCATCTCAGCTTGCATTTAATTTTCTGTTGGGAAAATGGGAATGACAGCTAAAGGGATGTCTCTTGAAGGACACAGAACACACTTTATAATTGTTGGTTTTAGCCTGGAAAGCTGCTGGGATGGGTTCAGGCATCTTGGTAACATGACCTTTCTGATTTTTTTTTTTTTTTTAATAGAAAACCACTCCAATTCGATCTCAGGCTGACTTAAAGAAACTGCCTCTAGAAGTGACCACACGTCTTTCAAGGGAGGTAAATGGGATCCTGCTGTAGACTTTTACTCTTTTGTGCTTCCTTAGCTACTCTGAACAGCAGTTCCCCACTCTTTTACCCTTCTTCTCTCTGTACCCTCCTTTGTTTCAGCACACCCGACCTCAGCGCCCACGATCTCCTCCATTGCCTGATGTAATCAAGAATGCTCCCAGCAGACCACCAGGATCTTCACCTCCTCCCAAGTCCAGCAGTCAGCTGAAAAAGAGCTCTTCAGATCATCCAAATACCAGCTCCTCCAAGCTGGCCAGTACGCTCTTCAAGGAGGAGGCCAGCACTTCCAGGACACACCATCACACTGCGACAGCTGGGAAATCTAACAGCACTTTAAAAACTCTTGCCAAACCAGGTACAAACATAAAGTCCCTCTCTGGCCTGCAGAGCCTCAAAAGCCCACGTGAGACACCCAATCCAAAAACTACCAAGGTGCCAGCAGTGAAGAAATCTGCCTCTGGCAGATATTCACAGGTAAGAATCAACGGGATGAAACCCCTCAGCTCCTCACTTACTCCTGTCCTGCTAAGCCTGTCTGCTCTGTCTTGTGGGATGTGCATTGTGAGTCCTGCACAAGACAAGAACTTTTACTTTACTCTTGGGTTAAGGTGCCATTTGCACCCCTTGAGAAGACTTGTCTCATCTCTTTCCTGTTAGACCAGATTGTCCAGAAAAAAACAGCATGTGGAGTGGTGGGGTAAGCATTTGCATGATGATGTAGCACCTCTAAAACCTTCTGGAAAAGCTAATTAACTACCAAATTAAATACTGGATGTTGGCTTTTTTTTTTTTTTTTTTTTTTTTTCTTTTTTATTTTTTTGTAACTTGGCTGAAAGAAGATTTTGGTTGGTAGCAGGCTGGAATTAATAGCTAGAGCTTGTTTGCTTCCTTCAGGCCTCCAGCACTCGAAAGAGGGCCTTGAATATCCCAGAGGATGGGTCAGAGGAGGAGGGGGAGCACAAAAAGGAGAGAACAAAACGAGGAAAATTTTTGGCACTGAAAGAAGAGAAGGATTCCAATGAGGTGGTGGTGGAGGTGAGAGTGTGCTGGTTTCCCCAGCAGAAGGTATTTGTCAGGTGTTTATAATCTTGATGGGAGGTGACTAATGTGAGCTCTCTCTGCTCCCAGCTCACAGACAGTGCTGGAGAGGAAGAATTGTTGGAACTGAAGAAAGCACAGAAAGGTGAGAAATGAGCCCTTGGGCTGCCACTAGTATCTGGCATATAAAAGACCTGTTGCACCAGTTAAACGTGTGATTTCATTAATGAGATTTTGAAATAAGAAATAGTGTAAATTTGAATCCCAAACCCTGAGATGACTAACTCGCATTAAACATTTTGGCTGGGAACCCTTTGCTTAGATCAGAGGCAATTGTGATGTGGGAAGGTCTGTGATCGATGGCTGCATCACATTGACAGGGATGGGGCTGGGGTGCAGGGTGTCACTGATGGTATGTTCACCCTTCCTGAGTGGATCATGGAGCCATGGCAGCTGGAAAATGCTCAGGACTGTATCCAGATCTGCTACACTGCTGTTAGAGAAGAGGGGCTGGGAGACCCCAGGAAAGGTGATAGCCAGGGTGGTACTGTACCATCTACCAGAGCAGGGCATCTCTTCAGCATGCTTCCAAGCAGCTGTCTGGAAAGTGACCCACCAGGGACATGTGGCAAATTGTCCTAGAGGCCATCATGAGACTGGAAAGCCCATGTAAAACAGCTTGGAGTATAGGAGAAACCTTCCATCTGGAATTGCCAGCTCATTTCCATGCATCTTCATGTTTCTCAGCAGGAGGTGATCTGTGTGCCCATTGTGATTTGATGGTGTCCATAATGATTGAGGGCATTGTTACAGGTTCAGGCATGCTCCCTGCTGAGGTGCCTGAATCTCTAGAGCTCCTGTAGAATGTGCTTTCCAGCAGCTGAATGTTTGCGAACACCTTTGCTTCCCCTTCACAGATAAGGGGCTGCACGTGGAGGTGCGTGTGAACAAGGAATGGTTCACAGGCCGTGTCACAGCTGTGGAAAGGGGCAGTCATGCAATCCGGTGGAAGGTGAAGTTTGATTATGTCCCTACAGACACCACGCCAAGGGATCGCTGGTAACTATCTCAAGCTACTGGATTTTGGAAGCTTGTTTTGGTTTTGGGAGGAAGGGCCTGTTTTATTGCCACAGATGCTGAAGACAAATATGCTGCTGTGATGTCAGAAAACATGTGAGGTTAGGACTGTCCAGGGCTTCATAAGGAATGGTCATGAGAGACTCCATCAGTCTGTCACTCTGATGCCTGCCCTGGAGGCAGCTGTTGTGTGTCTATAGAGGTCTGAGTGACGCTTGGGTACAGGTTCTGATGAAACTGTTAACTGTGTTTCAGGTATGTCCCATGTAGAAAAAGATTCTTGATATTCCCTTAATACTTTTTCTCAGGGTAGAGAAGGGCAGTGAGGATGTAAGGCTTATGAAGCCTCCCTCTCCTGAGTACCAGGCTCCAGACACACAGCAGGAAGAGGAGGTAGTCGTGGCTGAACCTTCTACCTCGGATTGCATCAGAATTGAGCCCGACACCACTGGTCCCAGCAGCAGCCAAGAAACAGTCGACTTGCTAGTCCAGATCCTTCGGTGGGTTCACTGCAGCCCTTGTGAGCTCTACAGTCTGATTGCTTCAGTCTGTTAAACTCCCAGCTCTGGCTTTGTGTTTTGTTCTTCTGCACAGGAATTGTTTGCGATACTTCTTGCCTCCAAATTTTCCAGTCTCCAAGAATGAGCTGAGTTCCATGAGCTCAGAAGGGTTGTTGGCATTTCCCTTGGTGAGTTCAGTACTTCTAGAAAAGTAAGTTCGTGTGTTTTCCCCACACATAGTCCATTTTTATGGCAAATGTGCATCCTGTTGACACAAGAGTGCACTCTTGAAAAGGTAGTTTGGATCCTTGGCAGACTAACATAGCTGAGGAAAAAAGTGAGAGGTCTGAGAGATGCCTTGAGTCTTGTAACAGTTGTCTGAGGGTTTTTCTAATTACTGTGCATCTGTGTGGGAATGCTGTTGGCTGCTACTGTCATAAATTCTTACCCATTGCTGTAAAACTTCTAAAAAAGGGAGGCCAGGTTAGAGGTTTGTAGAAGCAGGAGGTAGACATATCTGTTTGTTTTGCTCCCAGCCTTACAATTTATGTGGAGACAGCCTTATAATTTATGTGGAGACAATCTTAATAGTGGTAAATAACTAATACAAAAACAAATAACTATCCCCAGATTCACAGAGTATTCTGAGTTGGAAGGAAGCCACCAGGATCATCGAGTCCAACTCTTAGGTGAATAGCCCATACAGGGATTGAAACCACAACATTAGTGTGGATTCAATCCCTTTACAGGCGATTTACTTTAGTGTGAGAGAACATGGAAACCAACCCCTTCCCACTCACCCAAGAAAGCAGATTGACTGGCAGCGAGGCAGCTACACACTTTAAGACTTTTGGCCTCTGTTTATTTGAGCACAAGACAAGTGGGTCTGAGCTTCCACCAGTGTCTTCCACCAGCAAGCTGCTGGTACCAGGAGGTCCAGTGCTGGCTGGAATGCAGGGCAAGGGAACTGGCCCCTCTGACTTTTCCCTTCTCCAACATACCACCAAGAGAGACCTTTCCAGGAGGCACACTTAAATGACAAAAGCCACCTGCAGGCGACCACATGCCCAAAGCCAGTGCTGTTTTGTACTCCCATACTCACAGTGTGTGTATTGGAAGTCTCTCTCTCGTCTCCTCCCCTTCCGTTAACTCAAGCATCTGCTGGCATTTGCTGGAGTTCCACTCCCGCTCCTTTCACAGGACACCTTGGCTGTGTCTGGGGTTTTTGGTGAGTGTAGCTGTCCCTACCTTGCAGTGAGAGGCTGTGTTGTCTGGGTGATCTGTACCAAGGATACTCACAGTGTACAGGGGATGCCAGGCCTTGCCTGCAGCATACCTGTGGGTTCAGGCTTTTTAAAGCACACTGCACCCTTAATCTAAATTCAAGCAGGTTTGGGGACAGTTCTACTATTGGAAGAATGTGAAAACCCATGTGTGTTCATGCTGGCTGCAACAGGCAAATCAGATGTAAATATGAGCATGGGCAGGGCTTGGAGGGGCACGCTGCGGGGAGGATTTGATCACAGGGGCCAGGAGTTTGGATCTTCTACAAGCCTGTGAGTGTTCATGTTTTTGTGATGCTTGGTACTTTCTCTTAACGTGCCATCTGTTGTGTTTTGTCTACTACAGAAAGAATATTTTAAGCAGTATGAGGTGGGTCTGCAGAACCTGTGCAATTCATATCAGACACGTGCCGATGCCCGGGCCAAAGCCTGTGAGGAAAACCTCCAGAACACAGAGAGGAAGCTGAGGGAAACAGAGGATAAACTGCAGAAACTGAGGACTAATATCATGGCCCTTCTGCAGAAAGTGCAGGAGGTGGGTGAGGCGGAGTAGCGAACCCTGATCTGCCTCAGAGTAGCCACCTAGCTCATTGCCTCGAGGCTTTACAAGTGTTTCAGTCAAGTGTCTCACTGGACTCCAGCTTCATCAGCTGGGAACAGCTTGGGCTGTCACTGCCCACCCTTGGGATCCAGGTCCTGGGAGTCCTGATGTATGTAATTCTCACGGAATGATTTTTCACAGCATGTATGTAGTACACAGGTCCTGTTTATTCTCTGCCTTCTACTATGGAACATGAGGCTGCAGGAGAATTTCCCCAGGCATAGGTAGTGCTCAGCAGGGAATTTTTGTCCCATTCTTGGGCAGATTCTGACCTCCACATATAGAAATGCAAACCTTTAAACAAATAATATAAAAAAAATCTTGTGGTGAGTTTGATATATTAGTTATACTATTAAATTAAAATAGAAAATATATATCTAATTAAAACATTTAAATAAACTAGATTTAAAAACATCTGTAATAAAATAAAGATCAACCAATGGAAAGGCTACTGAAAACATCTGGAAGTAATTTCTCCCTGTTAGGAAAATGTGTTAAATCTAAAAAAAAACCCAACCAAACCTACCGAGATCAAGATCAGTACAGTAAATCTATCACTCGAGTGTGTTGTTTGAGCATCAGGTGCTGATGGGTTTCCAGGTGTTGTCTTTTGGGTGCGGACAGGGAAAGCTGGGAGTGCTGTTTCTGCAGCTGTCAGCAGCTGGAGGGTGCTAGAGGTTGGGGCATAGAGGCTGAGCAGGCCAGATGTCACAGAGGATGCTGAGCTGCTCTGGCTCCTCTTTTCTTGCACTGTTCTTCAAGATTCACTTCTCACTGGTATTTATTGTTTCGTTGGTTTCAGGACATTGATATTAATACAGATGATGAACTGGATGCATATATTGAGGACTTGATCATGAAAGGAGACTGAGAAGCTCCAGTATGAGTCATGGAGAAGTGCAGAGGAGCTGGCTGCTGCAATGGAAGATGTGGATCTCTGTGCGGGTGAACTGGGGCAGCTGATGAGGAAAGAGAGTTTTTTAGACAGTGCTCATGTTGGTGTACAACTTGTTCCTGTGACTGTACATGAGAAACATTCGTGCTGTTGGCAGCAAAATTTTTAACATTGTAGTTCTCTGAATCTCTTCCTTTTGTTTATAAATATTTATTTTTAAAAGAAATGGGAACTGTGCCTGATACGATGGATGTTTTTAGTTATGTAGAAGTGTGAGTACCCATTTTGCATCTGGGGTATATTCATATACTAAACCTGGGAGCCCGGAGCACCCTGCCTAGCAGGTTGTCTCCAGTAAGAACCTGGCAGCAACTGAAAAATAAGCCTTGAGTTCTGGCAGAGGAGGTCAGGACTTTGTTGTGGAAGATACTGAACTTGGGCTACAGAAAGCCAAGCCATGAATTTGATCTATAGAAAGGAGATGTCCCTGTATGAGAGTGAGCGGAGGGGATGGAACTTGGTGAGTCTGGGGAATTTGGCACTGGCACGTGCAGCGAGTTTCCTGAACAGGAGGTCGCTCTAAGTAGGTGGAACTGCCACCATGGTAACAACCAAGAGGCTGAAAGTCCTTCTAGAAAGGATGGCCTCCTGGGCTGCTCACAGGGGGCTGTGAGCATCAGAGGGAGAACGCTGGAGTTCGGGTTCTCTGTTTGCAGTCACTTTATCACTCACTTCTGCTGCTGTTTCTTTGAGACGTAATTACAGCGTCAGAACTCCTCGACCACCTGACAATAAAGTGACCCCTGTCCTGTTGTCACCCCATCAGGTATGTGTTGCTTTGATCAATTTTCTCTTCCAGGTAATTTTATTATTAGAGAGTGCTAATTATTATTATTAGTGCTAATTATTTGAAGCCTTCGGAGTCTTACACCCCTGATTGGCGTCTGGCCCTGTGCCTGCAGCAAGGAAAACACCTGTCCCTTATCCCTCAGCTGCAGTCAGCACCTTGTAGGCCACTTGTAGCCAAGGGGACTCGGTCTGAGTTTGCTGGCTGGCCAGCAGCTTCTCAGGCCTGCTAGGATGAAGTGCGTGTGGACTCATGCTCAGAAACTGGAGTCCCCTGCAAGCCAGGTGGCTGGAGAAACACAGTGTGAGCAAGAGGTACCCACCATCTGGGAGGTCAGGTGGAGTGGACCCTACGGGTTCACTTGACATCTGGATGTGTAATAGATGTTTTGCAGAGAACCCTTCCAAATTAAATATCTGTTGCACAGAAAATCTTTGGCACTAATTGTTTATAGTGCTGAAGAGCTCTGTAGTTCTACACATCGCAGGAGAGGGGGAAGGCTTTTGCTTATTACCTGAGTGCCAGGTGCTTGTCACAGCACACGGTGAGATTGACTGCTTCCATCCAGAATCTGGGCCTGACATCCCACAGTAAATGAAGGTAAGGAGAATTCCTCCATCCTCTTACACTTTCCTGCACAGAGGGGCAGCGTTCCTTAAACAGAGGAGCAGGCTCCACCAGTTTTCATTTCTTCACACATACCGGAGGTTTGTTAGTTGCGATGATACACTGCTTTTCTGATGAAAATAATCTGGAGAAACTGCACTTTTTATTAAAGTGAAAGAAGAAATCTTTGTCCTTCCCAGGAGGCAGCAGACATTCTAGAGAACCAGATTTTGTTATATTGCAGTTCAGAGCTCCTGCTCCACTCAGGCTTTAATCCCTGACACCCAGAGGACGCCAGTGTGAGGCTAACAGCTCTTACACAGTTCTCGAGCTTCCTGGCACAGTTTGATGCCCTCTGTTTTGTGGAGTTTCTCATTTCCAGTTTTAACTCTTGTTTTTTAATACATTTCATTTTTTTTAATCTTCTAGCAAGGTTTTTTGTTAGGAAGAACAAGCCAAGAATTTTGCCAGTAAATCAAGTTTTTCTTTCTCAAACCCCACTATGTAATCCTCTGCAGCTGCTTTTTTCTTGATTTTGTTTTTGTAAAATTGTTAACCATATCTGTGTGTAACATCAGGTGTTAGTAACACCTCTAAAACCCATAGGCTCAGAATGCCTTCAGAGGGGATCCAAACTGCTGACTCCAAGCGGGGTACACTCCAAAGCTGTATTAGGTGGTTTAGGGCGTTTTCCTGTTGAGCTCTTAAAAATCAGGGGTGGAGGTTGCCCCACAGCTCTGCACCACACACCTCTCCCATGGGTGTTCTTTCCCGGTATCACACAGGGATGTCCCTGTCACATCTCGGAGGCATTTCCAGCTGCCATCAAGAACCTGTCCCCTGCCCATAGTCCTGCCATGACATCTCCCTTCCACAGTTAAGCTTGTTGATGCCTCGGCTGTTCCCTATGTCTTCCTCTGCTTTCAGCTGTTTCTTACAGCAGAAATACTAAGAAGTTTCATTTTGCACAACATTCTCCTCCCCCTCTCTATGACCAGCTTAATCCCTTCCTTATGCTTTCTGTTTTGGAAATTCTTCCCACAGCTGTCAGCTGGGTGCTTCATGCTAGCTCACTTCTGCTGGTGAGGCTGCTCACGGATGCAGTTAATAAAGAGGCAGGAAACTAAGTGCCTTTTTCTAACATGAGCCTGTGGAACTTGAGATTATTTTTTCAAGCCAGCTTTGCCTCAGCACCTTGCCTGCTGTAGTTCACAACTCTGGGGGGCTCCTGACAGCAGGACCACGGTTGTTGCTGCCCTCACTGAAGAGCCACCCTGGCATCTGAGAGCTCTGTCAGCGCTCCTGCACTTCACACAGACTTGCCCAGTTTCTCCTGTAAAGTGAGACAAGAATCCCCAAGGTCGTGACAGTTGGTCCATCTGCCAGTGTGTGTGATGTGGTCCTGCTTGCACATCTTCACAGGCCATGTACTGCTGCTGCTCCTTAAGTGGAGGCTTGAAATTCTGTCTCACCAGCATTGGATCTGGGGTTTGATTTTATGGCAATGGGATCAACCTAAAATGGCTGTGCCTAGTGT
>VZRN01000170.1:38667-48760 GCA_013397935.1 Dasyornis broadbenti
GCACAACTGAGGAGCCATTAAGAGGCGCCCAGGAGTCTCCCGGGGAGCAGCCGCTGCCACCCCGGCGGCTCCCGGGTGCCAAAGTCCCCCCCCGGGCACGGCCGGGAGGGCTCAGGGGACTCCCCCGGGGGATGTGACATCCTCAGGGGCGCAGTGGCACCGAGCCATCGCTCCCGCAGCCGGGCGGGATCACCCGGCCCCATCCCATTCCCGAGAGATGCTGGGAGCACGTGGCGCGTCCCCAAAATCCACCTGCGCCGGGCTTTTCCTGTCCCCGTGGCACGGGTGACACACGGAGCCCCCGCTGCCACCCCGCCACCTCCAGCCAGGCCCAAAATCCCAGGTTCGGGGGCAAATCCCACCCCGCGGATTCCAGCCGCCGGCAGGTGCCGTTCCCACCGAGCACCTCTCGCCCTTTGCAGCTCCCGAATTATTCCCGGTTCAGCGGGCGCTGGATGGGGCTGGAATTCCTTAATCCACCCGCGGAGCCTCGCTCCCAGCGCCGGCCCCGTAACCCAATCCCGCCGGGCACAAAGCCGGGAAGCAGCCCGGGAATGGGGCCGGGTCCCGGCTCCTGCCGGCCCGGCCCGGGGGGGCCCCGCGGCTCCTTTTGAACCTCCCGGGCCCAGCTTTTGTCTCCTCGGCTCTGGGAAATCGCACCTGGACGCGGCCGGGCTCCGCAGGGATCCCATTTCATCCCACTTTGTTCCCATCCTGGGGATTTGGGTCCAGCTGCCACCTCCCCCCGGGCAGGGGGGCCGAGGGGGGCCGGGGTAGGAGGGCTTGGGGTTGGGTTTGTGACCAGGGGTTACAGAGACCCCACAATGGGTGACAGAGACCCCACAATGGTGGCAGAGACCCCACAATGGGTGACAGAGACCCCACAATGGTGACAGAGACCCCACAATGGTGACAGAGACCCCAGCGTGTTCCAGGCACCCAGGGCAGGCTGTCCCCTGTCCCTGTCCCTGTCCCTGTCCCTGTCCCTGTGGCTGAGCTCAGCTCCAGCTGCGGCCGCGGGAGCACCCAGCGCCCTCTTTCCATCTTTTCCAGCTGCTTCCCATCTTTTCCATCGGCTCCGCTTTTCCCTCCGCATCCTCCCCGTGAGTAATGGGGAGCGGCCGCTCCCGGCGCTGCCAGCGGGGACGGGGCAACCCTGAGCCACCCTGGGCCACCCTGGGCAGGAGGAGGACGAGGAGGAGGGTGATGAGGAAGGCTTCTCTCCTGTTCTGTCACCACCTGCCCATGGAAAAACTTCTCCATCTTTCTGTAACGCCGTCCTTTTCCAGCTCCGAAAGGCGGCAAAAGCGGCAGCAGCTGCTGCTGTTCCCTGCCAGGACCTGGGCTCGGGGCCTGGGGACACCCGGGACGGCCCTCGGCAGCAGCCGAGCCCCCGAATTCCCGGGGCAGGATCCTCCCTCACCCCGGGGCAGGAGGTGGAGCTCGGCTCCAAGCGGGGCCACCTCAGCTGCCAGGGCTTGGTCACCGAGTGCCACGGGCTCCCTGGGACCTGCCGGGCAGGATTCCTGCCAGGACACTTCCCTGCCAGGGCTGGGATCAAAGGCGCTGGGACAGGGACGTGTGAGCTCCGCTCACGTGGGGCCGGGCCGGGGCCTGGGCCGGCTGCGAGCGGCCGGAGGGAGGGGCAGGGCCGGGAATGGCGTGGGGAGCGCAGCCCCCTCTGCATCCGGCCCCACCTTCCCTTCCCGAGCCCCATCCCCATCCCATCTCCTGATCCCCATCCCATCTCCTGATCCCCATCCCATCTCTGGATCCCCATTCCCTCTCCTGAGCCCCATCTCTTCTCCTGAGCCCCATCCCATCCCATCCCATCCCATCCCATCCCATCCCATCCCATCCCATCCCAGCAGCCAATTCCTGCAGGATCTGCTCCAGCGTGGGGTTTTCCCAATCCCAGGGGGAATCGTGCTTTGCCGGGAGCCAAGTTTGATCCATGGGAAGCCGAGTGGGATCCCTGCCCCGTCCACATCCAACACCACCACGGGAAAACCCCGGGGAGGAGGAGGGGGAACCATTCCAGGGTCACCTGGGGCTCCTGCAGCTCCTCACCCTGAAGGAAGCGGTGTGGGGATCGCCTGGAATAAACTCCTGCCTGTCCCTTCCTCCCGCCATCCCAGCCCAGGGGAGGATTTCCCTTGTGCTCAACCCCTCGGACCTTTCCCCACTTCCTGTTGGGAATCCCTGCGGCTCCCCCCATCCCAAAAGCTCTCTGGGAGCTCCAGAGCCCCGTGGCGATGGCTCCGGCGCCGCTCCCAGGTGATCCCGTTCTGATGGCGATGCCGGGATCGACCCTTCCCGTCCCCTTTGGGGGAATTTTCCAGCTCCCCTCCACCTCCTCCCTGACCTCAGCCCACAGCCCGGGCCTGCATTCCTCACGCCCGAGTCACCTGCTCTGGCAGGTGCCGGATCCATCCCGGTTTCCCTCTGGAAAACACCCACAGGAAGGCGGCGCCGCCCCTTCCCCGTCCCCTCCCGGTGCTCGCTCCGTGCCCGCCCGGGCTGTGGGAGCGGATGCAATTCCAGGGAGTCCAGCCCGGCCTGCCCTGGATCCTTATCTCCCCCGGGAGAGAGGAAGTGCGGGAGATTTGGATCTGGAGCTGGAAATCAGCTCGGGATCAGGATCAGCCCACGCGGCCTCACCTGCCAGGATCCTGCAGGATCCTCCTGGCCTTGCCTGGCGGGGCCGCGATTCCTCCTGGGATCATGGAATCAGGGAATCGTGGAATGGCTGAGGCGGGAAGGGGCCTTAGAGCCCCTCCAGTGCCGCCCCTGCCGTGGCCAGGGACACCTCCCACCATCCCAGGGTGCTCCAGCCTGGCCCTGGGCATTCCAGGGATCCAGGGGCAGCTCTGGGAATCCCCTCCCCACCCTCCCAGGGAGCGATTCCTTCCCAAATCCCATCGATCCCTGCCCTATTCCAGTTCAAACCCATTCCCTGTGTCCTGTCCCTCCATCCCTCATCCCCAGTCCCTCTCCAGCTCTCCTGGAGCCCTTCAGGCCCTGCCAGGGGCTCCGAGCTCTCCCTGGAGCCTTCCCTCCTCCGCGGGAGCATTCCCAGCTCTCCCAGCCCGGCTCCGCATCCAGCACCTCCCCGTGTCCCTGTTTGTCACCTGCAGCCACCCCAAGCCCCCCGAGATGGAAAAGTCCCATCCCTGGGGAGCGGATCCACGTTCCCTGGGCTGGCACGCACCCGGGAGAAGCCCAGCACAGCCCAGGGCCGCGCCGGCTCCCGGTGATTAATCCCGGGAGCTGCCAGGGAAGCTCCCGGAGCCTTTGAAGTGCGGCTTGGGCAGCGCTGGGGCTCCAGAGCCGCTCTGGGGCTGGAGCGGAAGGAGAAGGGAGGCAGGAAAAGTGGGAAGAGCCTCAACCTGAGCATTCCCGGTGTTGTCCAACTCGTCCCGAGGGACTCCGAGCGATGCCTCCGGTGCAGAGCAGGAATAATGAAACGAGGGATGCTGCAGAAATTTAATTTCGTTTAATTAAAAACGGGAAAGAAAAAAAAGAAGGAAAGAAAGAAAGAAAAAGCAAAGAAAAAGGCGGCGAGAAGAAAGGATCGGCCCGGGAATCTTCCCCCGGCCCCGGGGCTCCCGGGTTCTCCACAGAGCCCAGACCAAACCCAGGGGATGGGATAAATCCCTGGGATGGGACAAAGGGATGTGGCTGGAAGCCTGCAGGGACTCAGGTCAGCGCTGGAGCCGGCAGCGACTCCTGGCTGTCCCTGTTTTCCCAGCTCAGTCCTGGCTGTCCCTGTTTTCCCAGCCCAGTTCCCGCTGTCCCCTTTTCCCAGCCCAATCCCTGCCGTCCCTTTTCCCAAAGCTGCTTTCCCAGGCTCCGTCCCCAGCCGGGGCAGCGGCTCCCCCGAGGGTTTGGGCTGCTTTGAGCCCGAGCCTTGCTGTGGGCTCCGTTTGCTGCCGCTGGATTTCATTCGGTTACAAATGTTTGTCTCAACCGGAGCAATCCCGGGCAAACTTCGGCCTCTGCTGGGACAACTCCATCCAGGGCTCCCGGAGCATCCCGGGATTTCTCCACGGGATGGAATCCGTTCCTCTGCAGGGCAGGGGGGCACAGATTCAGGAAAACGAATTCCCTTCCTGTTCCCAGCACCCCGAGCCCAGCTCCGATCCGGAGCCCCTGCGGCTCCACAGAGCCCCGGCCTCCTCCTGGCTTCCAAAGCGCTCCCGGTTCTCCTGCAGGACACGGGAAACGCGCGGGAGCCCCGTGAGAGCCCTGCAGGGCCCTGAGCTGCACCGGGAGCCGGGACGGGAGCGCTGGGAACATCCCCAGCTCCCCATCCCGAAGGTCTGCCCGCTCCAGAGGAACCTCAGGATGCTCCCGTGGGGCTCTGGATGTCGGCCCTTCCCTCCTCGAGCGGCACAGGGGCTGGAGCAGGATCCCAGGGATTGGGGGAGCAGAGATCCCAGGGATTGGGCGATCCGGATCGGCAGGGATTATCCCTGCTCCTGTAGACCCTGGGAGCAGCCAGGGCTGGTGTGGCTCAGCCCCACGGCTCCCAATCCATTCCCTGATTCCACTCCCCCGATCCCAGCCCCCTCTCCACCTCCCAGCCCGTTCCCTGCCCCATGGAGGGCCCGGGAGGATCAGCCGGGAGAGCTCCCGGCGTTGCCGGGTCAAGTCTGGACCTGAGCGTTTCCTGCACGGCTCAGGCGATCCCGGCTCGCTCCGGCAGCGACCGGAGGCACGAGGCCGCTCATCCCCGCCCGCCTGGGCTCTGGGATCTCTGCCGTCCTCAGAGCCCGGGGCTCTGGGCAAGGATTCATCCCTGGATCGGCAGAGAAACCCCAAGGGAGCTGGGAATGCCGGGCGGGGCTGCAGGGACACCGAGGGCCCCCTCTCCCGCAGCTCCGGTCACCTCGGCCCAGCCGGCACCACCGGCAGCGGCCGGAGCCACGGGGCCAGGAGGCAGCAGAGCCCTCCCGGGTGGCTCCCAGGGCTCATTCCAGGCGGGAATTCCGGCATCCCGCTCTTACGTAACTCCAGGGCCGCGTTTATTGATTTATCACGGCCCGGTGGTTCCAAGCTCCAGCAGCTCCCTCTATGGGCTGGGAGCACCGGGAGTGACTGGGGGACTGGGATTCCCATTCCTCTCCCCATGGATTGGGATTCCCGCTCCTCTCCCCATGGATTGGGATTCCCATTCCTCTCCCCATGGATTGGGATTCCCGCTCCTCTCCCCATGGATTGCAATTCCTGCTCTCCCCATGCTTTTCCTGCTCTTCTCCCCACGCTCTGGAATTCCCGCTCCTCCCATGGTCCCCGGTGTCCGTCCCCACCCCTTGGCACCTCCCTGCAGGACAAACCCCGGCCCCAAGTCCTGCCGGGCCTCCGAGGTCGGCACCCGCGTGGATTTAACCCCAAAAACCTCCGGCGGTGACGCCGCCCCCGAAGCCCAGGGACATCCACGCCGCTGGAATTTCTCATCCACAACAACAACACCGCGTCACGGGCGCGGGAGCGGAGCGGGAGCAGCCCCGGGAGAGGCGGCTCTGCCCACGAGCCCCGGGCCAGGGCGGGGCCGCTCCGGGGCTCCGGCCCGGTTTCCTGTTTGCCCACGGCGGCCCCGGATCCCCCGCGCCGGCAGCCGGGCCTTTGGGGGCTGTGGTCGGGAAGGGGCACCTGGATCTGGCGCGGCTCCAAAGGGAGCCGGCCGGGATGGCATCCCCGGGATGCCGGGGTAATTGCGGGTTATCCGCGCCTGGAGCGGGGCCAGCGCGGCCGGGCTTGTTGTGCTGGACAGGAGCTGGGCAGGCAAAACACGGGGGAAGGGCTGCCCTCAGCTCCGGAAAACTGGGAATGGCTCGGGATGGAGGGATCCTGGAGCTCATCCGGGGGCAGGGACCATCCCATGGTCCCAGGCTGCCCCAAGGCCCCGTCCAGCCTGGCCTGGGCCCTTCCGCTGCAGAGACCCCGTCACGAGCGCGTCCCAGCTGGGCGCTCCCCAGAACTTTTCCTCTGGAATTCCACAGCCGGGGGAGCAGGGAAAAGGGAAAGGTGGCGCTGCCCGGCTGCTGGAGCCAGATCCCAGGGCTCTCCATGGCTTTCCATGGATCTGGAGAGCGATTTATGGATGCCCAAGTGTTTTATCCCCACCAGGTGCTTCCGTTGGCTCCAATCCATGGATCCATTCCCCTGGGAGAACCCTCCTCCTCCTCCTCCTCCTCCTCCTCCTCCCCGCCAGGATCCCTGGACCCGTTTCCAGAGCAGAAAGTGAACTCAATCGGCCTCCACCGTTGGGAACAGCTCATCCCGCCCCATCCCAGTTCCCTCTTTCCCAGGCCGAACCTCCCCGGCTCTTCCCTAATTACTGCATTTTCCATAACCATCGGCCCTAAGTGCCAGCAAGGCACCGGGGATGACGATGGCTTGGAACAGGGAATCCCTCCAGCCCGGGATGGCCGGGACATCCCTGATTATCTCCCGGGAGTCACCGGGGCCTTTTCTGGGAACATGGGGAAAGCCGGGAGGCCCCGGAGTGAGGCAGCAGGAGCTGGGTTTGGCTTCGCTTCCGCCAGGATAAATCACGGGATTGCTGGGATGGGGAGGGATTTGAAAGCCTCGGGAACGAGGCAGCAGGGGCTGGAGCGGGCTCTGACGGACGCTGGGATAAATCAGGGAATCGGGAGGGATTTGAAAGCTTCAGCTCATTGCACGGGGGAGGCCTTCCACGGGCCCCGTGAGGAGCAAACCCACGGGGGAAAATCCCAGGTGGAAAAATCCCACATGGATAATCCCACATGGATAATCCCACATGGATGAATCCCACATGGATGAGCCCCCCATGGATGAACCCCCCATGGATAAATCCCACATGGATGAACCCCCCATGGATAAATCCCACATGGATAATCCCACATGGATGAATCCCACATGGATGAGCCCCCCATGGATGAACCCCACATGGATGAATCCCACATGGATGAATCCCACATGGATGAATCCCACATGGATAATCCCACATGGATGAACCCCACCAGGCCAGGAGGAGCCGGCTCCGCTGAGCACGGCCTCTCCGGGCTCCGGGGGCAGGGAATGGGATATTCCCGCTCCGGCAGGGCCCGGTTCCCGCTGCCACCGGGACGGAGCCTCCTTCGGGAGCCGCCGCCGCAAGGGGCCCCGCGGAGCCGCTGGGATCAGCGATCCCGGGA
The DNA here is from genome assembly GCA_013397935.1 of Dasyornis broadbenti. NCBI lineage: Eukaryota > Metazoa > Chordata > Aves > Passeriformes > Dasyornithidae > Dasyornis > Dasyornis broadbenti. Next base: position 45,852 of record VZRN01000170.1, read on the forward strand.
TGTCACACCCGGCCCGGGATGTCACACCCTCCGTAACTCATCGGGAGGGCGGCGGCAGGAGCGCAGTTGAGCAATGCCCAGCTGGTTCCTTTTGGGAAGAGTTTCAGCCTTTGGAAATTTCTGACTCTTTCGGAAAGAAAACAACAACAACCGCCAGAAAAGCACGGTGTCGGCGCTTCCCGAAAACCCGGAGCTGGATAAACAGCAACGGGCAAATCCCATCCCGAGCCCAGAGCCAGGGCTGGCACGGGATTCCGTTGGCTTCATCCCAGCGAAGTCTGGCCTGGCTCCTTCTATTCCATAAATTTTCCTTTCTGGAATAATTTCCTCCCAAAAGTCGGACGGGTTTGAAAGATATTTTCTTTGCGGCTCCTCGGCCGTTCTTGCTTTTATTTTTTTGGTTTTTTGGGTTTTTTTTGTTTTTTTTTTGCATCGGGAGGTTCTCAAAGGCAGCTCCAGCTCCAGAGCTGCCCGAACCCGGGCAGGTTTCCACGTTTTGGGCAATTCCTGGGCCCAAAACAGGAATTGTTCCAGGTTTTCCCACCTGGAGATGAACTGTCCTGCTGGGGTCAGGAGAAACCCTGAGCATTCCAGGCCGGAGCGGCCGGGAAGGAACTCCCAGGTGCTTCATCCAAGCCTGGGATAACCAGGTCCAGCCTGGGACAGGGATTGAAACCCTGGGATCAGCAGGAACGCGGGAGCTTCCGGCAGAAACAGAGAATTCCCTCGGTCTGGGACCTCGCCAGGAGCACCAAGGGATCAAGGAGCGGCTGGCGAGGCCTCGGAGGAGCTGCAGGGCCAGGGCAGCCTCGAGCTCCCCGGATCAAAGGGAATTGTCCTGCTCCGGGTCAGGAGGGGCCCAGCCCGAGCAGCCGGGGCTGGGAAGGAGCAGGACAAGGCCTGGATAAACGGGACCTTCATGGATTTGGCTGGGAACGGAGCAGGCTCCTCGTCAGCCCCGGCGTTTCACGCGCGTGGGAATTGTCGGGGCTGCTCCAGCCCCGGCTGCTCCGGCAGGGAATGGTTGTCCCCGGCAGCTCCTGGGTCTCTGCCTGCGCTCCGGGCCTGGAGCCGGGCTCCCAGATTCACCCCAGAGCCTCCCTGGATCAGCCCAGGCATCCCGGGAGCGCTGAGCTGGAAAGGGAAGGAGGGGGAGAAGCGGGAAAAGGAGGCTCGGGGTCACCCAGGGCTGCGGACCACGCCTGGGGTGAGGGAACAGCACAAACCCCCCGTGTCCGGCTGGGAACGTCCCTGGCACAACCCCGGGATCGGCATCGGCCTCCAGGTCGGGACAGAGGCCAGGGATGCCGAGCAGGAGCAGCTTTTGGGGGAAAACCAGGGAAAACCGGGAGCTGGGGGTCTGGAGAGCCCAGGGCTGTGGGATGAGCTCAGCAGGGCCGGCTCCGCTTCCCGCTGGGAGAATGGGAAGAGATCCCGAATCCCAGAGAGTGCAGGGGGCTCCAAAGGAGCGGGAATCGATCCCGAATCCCAGAGAGCGCAGGGGCTCATCCCAGCCCCTCCAAAGGAGCGGGAATCGATCCCGAATCCCGGGGGAACAAATCCCAAATCCCCGCCGGTGCCGGGGGATGTGGGGCCACGCTGCACAGGTGTCACCATCCCGGGTGTCCCTGGCACCGCCCGCCCCGTCCTGTGCACAACGAGTTCCTGACGCAATTCCCGATGGATCCTGGGCAGCATTCCTGGGCACGGAGTCACCGGGAGGCCTCGGGAGAGGGCCCGGCGTGGGTGAGGTGTGTGGGGAGCAGGGCCCGGGGTTGGAGCCACAACATCCTCCTCCTCCTCCTCCTCCTCCTCCTCCTCGTCCTCCACACGCTGAGGCAGCTGAGGGTTGGGAAAGCAGCATCCGGCCCAGAATCCCTGGAAAAAGCCAGAGGTTCCCACTGCCCAACAGCCGGGAAGGCCTGGCTGTGTCCGAGGCCCCTCTGAGTCGAGCAGAGGAAATCGGGAAATCCGGAAGTCAGGAGGTTGGGAATTGACGTTTGGTTCATCAAGCAGAATCCCAGAGGATTTGGGAAGAGCGGGAGAGGCTCCCCGGGCTCGGAGTCCGGAGCGTCAGAGCCTGGATTCCATCCCTGCTTCATCCCACAGAAACCATGGGAGTCGTAACCCCGGGAGAGCCGAGGGCGCCTCTGCCCAAGGCCCACATCCAATCGATGCCGGGTTAATTAAGTACAAATTAATCTCATTAATCTCGTTAATGGCAGCGCCCTGCGCGGGGATCCCGAAGCACCTGCAGCTCCGAAATCCCTGCCTGGGGGTGCTGGGGACTCCCCGCTCCGCTGGGAGCTCATCCCGCGGGTTTTCCATCCCGGCTTCGTGCCCCGAGTCTCCCCCGGGCCACTCCAGGCCCTTTGGAGCTGCGGGAGCGGCGGCAGCTCCTCGGGAGCCGCCGGAAAAACACCCTGGGAGGCGCCGGGGCCCGGAGCGCTCGGGAGAGCCCGGTGCCACCTGGAAAAACCAGCTCCCGTCTCCTGAAAATCTGGTCCCCACAAAGCCACCGTGGAGGAGCTGCCGCCTGTCTGGACCCCGCGTCTCCCGGCCGGAATTCAAAGCTCGTCCCGAGAGGAAAGCGACTCCCGGGTGGCAGATAAGGGGTGTGGGAATGCCACGGGGAGCGACGGGCACGGGGAGACTCCGCGGGGACCGGAGCTGCAATTCCAGCCGGGGCGGTCCCTGCTGGCTCATCCCGAGGTTTCTGCTCGGCCCCATCCCAGTCCGTGTCAGCTCCTGGAGCCCGGCCAGCGGCGGGGACACGGAAAAGGCTCCTCCCGGCCCCGCTGGGCAAGGGCCTGGTGGGACACGGGGGGAGAGCAGGGAGAATGAGCGGGAGAAATAAAACCCTGGGATGGGATGGGATGGGATGGGATGGGATGGGATGGGATGGGATG